>CM065054.1:3190000-3642500 GCA_032883995.1 Coronaproctus castanopsis
CAATTTTGTTTTCGTTAATTACTATACTTTAAAGTGTTCACAAACAACTATTAAAATTGTGATCATTACATGGAGTAAATTCGATTTAAGTTTTGTTATTGAAATATTTAAATAATTCCGAATCTATCATTTCCGGTACGGTTTTAGTTTATTCAATAAGACATTATAATTTGCGAGAAATACATGAGAATATGTTTATTATTATTGTTTTTTACTGAGTCGGCAATAAAGAGATCAACAACGAACAGTCTGAAAAGATCCTGTAAAAGCTTTAAAAGGTTTATCTTGAAAATATTTTATATGTGTCTAGAATTTGCTAGTTTTTAATTTTTCTATAAAAAATACAGTTCGTATATCTCTATAAAAATTAATAAATATTAATTAAAGTAATCCGCTGAAATACGTATTATTGGAATTCCAATTAATCTGTTTTAAATTTTGACATGTTTCCAATTACTCGAGTTATTTATTGTTCAAATTTTGTTCAGAACTAACATTGCGATACCATATTTAACATAATATGGTAAGTGTTTATGAGTCTTTTCTACATTCCTGAAATACATAATAGACAAAATATACATTAGTTTTATGACTAGGTTGTTCTAGTGCAATGATCATCGACATTCAGCAATTCCTAAACTTAGAAATGGGAATTATACAGTGGCGACTCGTGCAGCCCCACCTACAAAATTACCAGTATATTTTTTTTCATATTCAAAAATCAATTAAAATTATCCAAAATTTTGAAATTTCGTTTAAAAAATAATTTTTTGGATGCTCGTTCTAGAACGTTGGCGAGAGCTACGTATGATGCAGCTCTTGTTGGCACGTTTAGGAAACATAAAAAGTGTGGTTCCGCGAGAAAACGATGTTAAAGGCGCATGCGCAGTGGTTTCTTTTTAACCGCGTTCGAGCTGCATAAAAACCAGCCCAATAGAGCTCTCGTTCACGTGTTTAGGAAACATAAAGTGCGTGTAAACGGAACCGGACGATGGTAAAGGCGCATGCGCAATAGTTCTTTTTTTGCCCGCGTTCGGGCTGCACGAAAACCAGCCCAGCCAGTAGACTTGTATTAATGTATTTCAAGATTAATATTCCAACTGCAGAATGAAATGTTGACGCGCGCGTTCTTCTATTATTGATTGAATAAATATATTTATTTATAAGGATTTTATTACTTCGATTGTTTTGATAGAAAGGCTAAATTTAATTATGGCTGGAAAAAGCGATTTTCGTGAAAGTGAATTGAATTCGTTTTTGTGTTTGCTGAATAACAAATTTTCGCGGTTATTGTTTGCAGAAAAGTGTAACGTTAAGGCTCATGGGAGGCCGACTCCGCAATTGAATATTATACAAACGTCATCTAGCCGAAACAATACTTTTGAAAGAAAATTTAAAGCGGATATTTATTCAAAATGTGACTGGCTTTGCGGTTGTGAAATTAAAAACGCTTTCTTTTGTTTTCCTTGACTACTTTTTGGCGGTAAAATTTCTTGGACTTAAACTGGTGTGGTAGACTTGAAACATTTGAATGAAAAAATCAAGAAACACGAAAATTCAGCACAACATATAAAAAATTCGATAGATTTTGGTATGCTGGGAAAAACGACACAGGTAAGCGAAGCGTATAAATTAAATATCAGAAAGTTCAATGAAAACGTCAAAAAGAATAGGGATATCTTATCAAAAATCATCGACTGCCTGATATTTTGCGGTAAATTTGAACTTCCGCTACGAGGACATAATGAAAAAGCGGATTCCAATAATCCTGGTATTTTTCGAGGACTGTTAAATTTCGCAGGGAAATTGGATGAAAATTTGAAAGTGCATTTTGAAAATTCTACAGTGTTTAAAGCTAACTCAAAAACAATTCAAAATGAATTGTTGGATTGTATGTTAGACATTTGTCGAACTGAAATTTCTAATGAAATTGAACAAGCTCAATTTTTGGCTGTTATGTCCGATGATACGACTGATATCTCTGAGAAAACACAGGAGGTAATTGTTTTTCGTTATGAATTCAATGGAACCATATATGAAAGATTCTGGGGATTTTATAACCCTGAGTCACAAGATGCAGAAGGATTATCGAAACAGATTTTGGAGCAGTTGAAAATTGTTTTAAAAGATAATACTGGAAAACTAATTGCTCAAAACTTGTGATGGCGCCGCAGTTTCGAGCGGAGCGCGTGGCGGTGTTCAAAAAATAGTAAAAGAAACTTACGCAAATGCCCATTTCATTCATTGCTATGCTCATCAATTAAATTTAGTAATGAGTAAATCAGTTTCAACTAATAGAGAAGTACGCATCTTTTTTAGTAGCTTGTCAGGAATTCCACCATTTGTTTCGTGTTCTTCTCAAAGATTAGCTGAGCTTGAAAATTGCATGTCAAGAAGAATTCCACGTAGTTCCGATACAAGATGGAATTTCAATTCAAGAGTCGTAAATACAGTTTTTGAAAACATTGAACAGCTGAAAGAATGTTTCGAAAAATTGCAGAATTCAAATAATACCCAAACGGTTAATGAAGCATCCGGTCTTCTTCGTCTTCTCAATGACAACAACTTTATATTTTAGCTTGGCGTCTTCCATCCTATTATGCCACACGTTGATTTACTATACGATGCATTTCAAAATCGCAATATTAATTCTTTGAGCGCTTTTTCATCACTGGAAAATTTTTATCGCGCAATTTCTTTAATCAGAGAAACGAATTTCGAAAACTTGGTGTCCACAAATACTGATTCTATGGCCGTATCTCGTAAGAAGAAAACGCTGCTGTCAAAGAAGTTTGTGACACAATATGTATGCAAGCTAGGGTTAGATTCGAATTTACTGGTCATCTATCTGCAGGAAAGTTGCTGTTACAAGAGAAATTTGAAACGTACTGCAGGCAATTTCCTTCTCAAGAATTTAACGAAACTTGCCAGGCATATCCCATGCTAAATAAAAATTGTTTGCAAACTGAACTTTCTGTTCTATACGAAAGAAATTCAGAATTTTCCCTTGCATCGGGAGTTGCGCAACTCCACCAATTGTTTCGAAACACCGGTATTTACAAAACACTCGGTGAAGTATATGTTTTGATGAAAATTTTGTTAACGTCTCCTATGACAACTGCTGAAGCGGAAAGGTGTTTTTCTTCCTTGAAAATAATTAAAACATATTTACGGAGTACAATGCTGGAAGACAGAGTTTCTGCGCTTGCCATGATAAGTATTGAGAAGACTCTTACCGATACAATTCCTAACTTCCACAGCAAGGTAACTTGGACTTCATATACAAATAAATTTTGAAATAAGTGCTTTGAAATTACACATTTTTTAAAATTTTCTTAGAATGGCCGATTCTAAATTTTATTTTTGTTTAGAAAATTTAGAATTTTAAGTTTTTATGAAATGGTAGCCTAGCTGTATGTTTTTTATTTAAAAAAAAATTTCAACTAGGTAAAACTTTCAGCCCCTCCGCTTCGAAAACCCACGAGCCACTACTGGAATTATACTATTGAATATTCATTTTTATGAATTAAAGAAAAGTTATAAATGAACACCTCTTGCAATTGAGTATTGACTGACATGAACATTTATGCCTATAAAAAAACTATCTGGTGTATTAAAAATGAGTAATCTACAACGGTATCACAAACGGTGCAAATATTTTTACTTTAAAGTTCGAGATAGGTACTCAAGCGTGCAGCAACATTATTATTCAAATACGTCGAAAATGAAGGCAACATAAACGGGAATGAACATCACAAATTCACATAAATATTAACAACGTTTGAGGTGAAAATTATTAAATTTGTTTTATAAATATCACCGAAATGAAAGTAACGTAAGCATAAGTGAAAACAGTAGCAATCAACATGAACGGAGCATAGTCGTGTTTTAAAATGAACTTAACTAGGAAAGTTACAAATATGATCGATATACAACGGAAATCAGCAAGGTTGTAGCAAAACTTTAGATTCCAAATTACAAATTGGAGAGTTTTATTCCTGCTCAAATTTCTTTTTAAAGTTCTCGTGGAGAAATGTCACAAACGAAACTAACAAGGCACAAACAAAGCGCAAGTAACAAAAATTTTCAGATCTAGGCCTGATAGTCCGATTTCTATTTTGAAAACCAAAGTAATACAACAAAAGTAACAACGGTACAAGCCAGCACACGCGAAGGATAAACAGCACAAACTATTTGTAAGTCAAAATTTGAAATGAAAGACTATCATTTTCCCTCCAACTTATTTTCTCCATATTTTTGGAACAGAAATAGCGCAAACGAAGTACAAACGACATATAAATTAGCATGTTAAAATTCGAAACTGTCCTATCTGTCATTACTTGTTGAACTACTGACAAAGTCACATGAATGCGTTGTTTCTTGTGTATATCCGGTTTAATTTTGTTATTCTAAAACTGGGTATAGTCACCCAAATCAGAGAGAAAGTTGCTCAGAAATTCATCATACAGGTTGACAGAGAACCTTTTATGAAAAAAATGCACTATACGCATCTTTCAAAATAACTACACGCTATAATGGAAAGTATTATGTATTGGGAACGTATTTGAAGCTCCAATATTTTCAATCTATTTAACTTGCGTACTGCATGACCGTCCTGGTATAAAACCAGCTTATTGTAAAATATTTTTATAGTCAATTATTTCATTTATGCGTTGCAGTATTACATATGCAAATATTTTTAAAGTGTGTTATAATAATGAAATAGGTCGATAACTTTTCGCATCATCCGAATCTTTGCAAGACTCCGTTCCCTTTCTCAACTTTACGGTCATTTCATTTCGTTGAACAATATTATTAAAAAGATCTATGATCCACATCCTAGCTTTCATCCTAAATTATTTCATCTACTTAAAAATTTCAATTCTGCTCAGTCATCATATTATCAAGTCCTGGTGCTTTACCGTTTTTAAAGCCTCAACTGCATTGTTTACTTCTACGTTTGTAAATGGATTCTAGAAATTATTTGACTCTTTTTCTGGCTTGCGTTGAATTCTCTGCTTTGTAACATTACTAATTAGCTTGCATTTTGATTCGATGTTAAATTTGTGTGTTTTCTATTTGCGCGTTCTTCGCTGTTTAGCCCCTTCAGGAATATCTGTTTGCTGTTTTACTGATGGATCTAAATCTGGAGGACGTGTGATGTCTGCCTTCTTGGTACCCCCTGTAACTCATCACTTTTGGCTTCCTAAGTCCTGTTCCATATTCTCAGTTGAATCCTTTGCTGTTTTCAAGTGTCTAGAGTTTCTGTCCATGGCCCAATCTTCTAAATTCCTTATCCTTTCTGATTCACTTAATGTTTTAAAATCTCTCCACAACTTTTATACAGACAACGAACTTTCACAGGGCATACTGCTTCTCAATGACCTCCTTACTAGATCTCAAGTTTTCATAGTTTTCATTTGGATTCCCAGCCACATCGGTCTCCCTGGAAAACAGGCTATTGACTGAGCTAACAGGGAGGCGTCCTACACATTTCTGCTCGCCTCTCTCTCTCTATCGATGTAAAAGTTTTCCTAAAATCTCTCATAACTAAATTCTGGAGTCATGTGTGGAAGTCTAATCAACAAAACCACCTCTTTTCTATCAAACCTAATCCACTTTCTCAGTTGCCGTTTCCCTTCCGAACAAGAAAGAAATTTGTTATACTTACCAGACTTTGAATATCCCATTCAAATCTTACCCATTCCTATCTTCTTCAAGGCACAGACTCTCCTTTCTGTCCCCTTTGCCAAATGTCATAAATACTTATTCCCCACATACTAACATCTTATCATGTTTTCACAACACTTAGAATGCAGCATGGCCTTCTTCCTTCCTTACCTCAACTCTTATCTGAATCTACCGACCATATCCGTAATTTTTTCCTGTTTCTGGATTTACTGAACCTTTTAAATCAGATCTAGGATCACAGTAAGTCCATGGGTGCACATGGCGTGTTAGTACAGCTGGCACCCACACTATCAAATAATAACAACATGATTTTAAACAATTGTTTCGTATTTATATTTTTATATTTTTTTTTGAAAGTTACATAATACCTATAATAAACCCTAATACGCTCCAATTGGAGTGAACTATCGCCGTAAAAATATCCTTGCCGACTAATATAATGTACGTCGGATACTACTTTCCAAAACTGAAAAAAATTAAGAGTCACGTAATATTGCCATATTTCAAAACAAATCTACAATATATAATACAAGAATAATTTCTTTACTTCAATTTACAAGAATTTTCGAAAAATAGAAAATCTTGAAGTGTATGTTTGTCAAATAATGTTCCTACTTATTTGTGTTCCAATGTTATTTCCAGCCTGTACAATTTCTCTCATGTTGTACGAGTTTTTTTTTTCAAGGCTATCAACAAATGTTTGAAAAGAGACTCGTGTATGGGGAGCACACCCCTATTTGTTTACACTATCTTACGTCTTGTCACTGGTTTGTTCGGAATCGCTGCCGCTAGCTGATTGGAGTGTCCATACAGACGCATCATGTGATTTTGAGTTCGTCTGTTAATGACCTCGTCAATGGTAAGTTATTTATATTTAAAACTGAAAATTTAATCAATTTACAATGCAATTAAATATTATACTTGCACTTCAAAAGATTAAGTAATGAATGATTCCATAATAAATTTATTATTGCCTTTATATGATTATTTTTGAAGAACAATTTGAATAGCCAGTTATTTTTCGTAATTCTTAGGCACAATTGGCCGTTTTTTAAGGAACGATTACTTTTAATTTTTTTAATTCTAATTATAGATTTTTAACGAAACGAATAAATTGTTCTATTATAAAATTATCGGAAATAAGCGAACTATTGAGTAATAAAAGTTGCAGAATATGTTTTATTAAGTAAGGTGAGTTCAACATTATAATAAGGAGCCTAAACATGGATAAATGCACATCAAAATAAACCACGGGCAACAAATAACGCTAATCAACAAATTAACCTATCATCAAGTAACTCTAATTAAAATGTGAATGAAAGCGATCCTGCTCAAATTGATAGGTCCATGAAATTTACTTATGCCTCCGCACTACGTGGACAAAATACTAATCTCAATCCAGATAGACCAATTGTCAGTAGTAATAGCAATAGTAGTAGTAATAATAACAATTATAATAATTCCTGTAATAATGGTCATAATATAAATAAAAATAATAGCAATGAATTAAGCGAATTCCTTTCCGAATTCAAAAATATGTTCAATCAGCTAATACAACAAAACAGTATGATAATAAATATGTTATCAACAGTACTCAACAAACTACTTTCAAAATGAATAAATTTTTACGCTTAGCTACATGGAACATCAACGGAATGACGAATAAACAGCGCGAAATTGAATCATTCCTAATAAGCAATAAAATAGATATACTGTTGATTTCTGAAACCCATTTTACTAACAAAAGTTATGTTAAAATACCGGATACTCAGCATCCGGATGGTACTGCACACGGAGGGACTGCGATCATTATAAAAAAGGATTTAAAACACCACGAAATGGGAAAATTTACTACAGTATACATGCAGGCAACTACTGTTAAAATACAATTTTACTTTTGTCCTATCGCAGTTTCTTCCGTTTATTGTCCTTCTAGGCATATTATAACGAAGAGCAGTTCAATGAATACTTCATAACCCTCGGTAAAAAATTTATTTCAGGAGGAGATTTTAATGCTAAGCATTAGGGTTCTCGATTGAATAACACAAGAAGAAACTAGCTGCATAAATGTATTCAAATGAACATGTGGGGTTCCTAATTGAATAACCCAAGAAGAAATCAGCTGCATAAATGTATTCAAATGAACATGTGTGGTTCCCGATTGATTAACCGAAGAAGAAACCAGCTGCATAAATGTATTCAAATGAACAATTATAACAGTTTGTCAGGCGGAGAACCTACTTATTGGCCTACTGACAACAATAAGATTCCAGATTTGCTTGACTTTTTTATCTGTAATAGGAACAACGCAAATCACCTGCTTATTGAATCGTGTCTGGATGGTGTTTCTGACCACTCTCTAGTAATTATGAATTTTAGCTGTGCTGTCATTTATGCTGAAGCAAAGCCAGTAATGTGCAATAGATCAACTAAATGGGAAATATATCAACATTTACTTGAAAATAAGATTAATCTAAATATTGCACTAAAATCTAAAAATGATATTGAAGCAGTGGTAGAAAATTTCACCAGATGTGTCCAGCAGTCTGCATGTTTAGCAACACCTAAGAAACAAAATAAAGTCTTACAAATTAAAGGTCATCCAAAGGTAATAAAGTATATGATACAGAAAAAAAGTAAATTAAGACGTATATGGCAGAACTCTAAAAACCCCAATGAAAAAACTGCGTTTAATAAGGCATCTAAAGAACTAAGAAGCAAAATTCTCGAATGGAAGTATAGTACATTTAATAGCTATATATCTTCATTAACCTCTGATGATAATACTGATTATTCCCTGTGGAAAGCGATAAGAACTATTAAAAATAGTCATCAGCCACGACTTGCACCTCTAAAGATTGATAATAAATGGATGAGAACTGATGAGGAAAAAGCAGAAACATTTGCTAAGTACTTATCGCAGATATATCCACACAAAAATAATACAGCAAGTATTGCAGAAAAAGAAGTAAAAAATTACTTGCAATCTCCTCATCAAATGTCTCTTCCAATAAGATCTATGTCACCTATGGAAGTAAATAACTTTATACAAAAACATTTGGATCTAAAAAAATCCCCGGGGCATGATTTAATTACAACCATGATGGTCAAGAAATTACCAAAAAAGGCTGTTACACTGTTAGCATATATATTCAATGCAATTCTTCGCTTAAGCTACATTCCTATACAGTGGAAATTTGCGAACATAATTGTTATACCTAAACCGAGGAAGCCACCGATTGAGTTGGCTTCGTATGGACCTATAAGTCTGCTTCCTATTTTTTCGAAAATTTTTGAAAAATTACTGTTAAGAAGACTGAAACCTATTCTGGTCGCAAACAATATAATACCTCACTATCAATTTGGTTTTAGAGATCAACATAGCACAGTAGAACAAATTCACAGGGTTGTTAATGTTATCCACAGAAGCTTGGAAGAAAAGAAGTTCTGTTCCGCGGTGTTTCTGGACATAGAAAAAGTGTTCGATAAAGTGTGGCACGATGGCCTCACTTTATAAAATAAAACGCAAATTACAGGTTCCTTACTTTCAGGTTACTGTCAATGAGTCAGTTTCTAACATCTACCCTATTCGAGCAGGAGTACCCCAAGGTATTGTACTTGGGCCGATGCGTTATCAAATATTCTCTTCGGATTTTCCGCTAAATGTCACAACAACTACAGCTATGTTTGCTGATGACACTGTTATATTATCTGCCGACTGTGACATTGAGTTAGCATCAAACCGATTGCAGAGACATCTAAAGGAACTAGAAATATGGTTCACGTATTGGATGATTAAAGTCAACGAAACTAAATGTTCGCATATTGTGTTCACACTGAAAAAAGACTATACGAATCTTCCAGCATTAACGCTCAATGGAGTAGAAATCCCCACCACAGGTAATGTGAAATACCTTGGTGTGCACTTGGATCATAAACTGACGCGGAGAAAACACATTTATGCAAAAAAAAAAAACTCAACATAAAATTTAGTAGTATGTATTGGTTAATCAGAAAGACATCCAAGCTTCCAATAGAAAGCAAAATCTTATTGTATAAGGCGATCCTAAGACCTATATGGTCTTACGGTATAGAACTTTGGAGTTCAGCTAGCAATTCGAGTATCGATGTCATACGGTCAACCGAAGATAGGATATTGCGTTCAATCGTCGGTGCGCCATTGTTCGTGCGCAATGATGATATACAAAAGGATTTGGAAATACCATCAATCAAAGAAGTGATCAGCAGTCATAAGGAACGATACATGCAACGGCTAGACAAAAACATTAACCACCTGGCCCATAATCTGATTGTAAACCGGTCCAGATTAGTACGCTTAAAAAGGCGTAATATTATTAACTAGCATATCCTACAACACTGCGCTTAGGGCTTGCGTACCATTTGGAAAATAGTCCAGTCACAAGATAAGGAACTGTGCCACTGGGACACGCTCCATTAAATACATTTATTTTTAAAAGGCATCCTCGCCGCTTATTACCTCAAATAGGCAGATTGCGAGCATAAAAAAAAAAATAACACAAAAAAACGAGCCTGATATATCTAAAGCCGTTTCGGAACTCACATTGGATTGCTAAAGTATTTGTAAATTCATGACAATATTCGAAATTTATTGAATTTTATGAAAAATTAATATCATCATTTTAAGTGGCATTTCTAATTTCATATGAAATTCTGTCTCCTCTCTAATGACTGAACTATGAAGTTATTCCTCTGTGTAGTTAGGATTTTCATATATAGTGATCGAAGTACCTTGTTCATCTACCAACCTTGCTTTGTTTTGTGAGAATCCAGTAAACCTTATAGGTAATTGTTATGTGAAATTATTAACCGCTGAATAGTAGCGGACATTGGATATGAATATACTCTATAAACTATAAAAAATATAAGTATAGAAAAAATTATTTCGTTTTTATTTTCGTTTAAATTATAAAAATTTCAAAATATAAAGTTTTTAACGTTTCATCTCTAAATTTGAAGAATTACAGTGGTTATATATCTTATTTCGCTTATTTACATACGCTAAAACAGTACATATGTTAAACCAAAATCGATAATAAAATGGGTATTACACAAAATATTTTTCTTTAAAGAAAATATTATTTTCAACGAACCAAGGTTTATTAAATACTGAATTCTTGTTTAGGTTACAAATGATTAGTGAACTGTGTTATTTTTTGTGCGACAATATCTTTAAGAACGTTAATGATAAAAATTTGTACCATTAATTATCTATGATCATTTCTTATCACGTTGTTTATATCCACGCGCACGTCCACGCACATATATACATATATATATATATATATATATATATATATATATATATATATCCATTTCACTTTTTTCGTATAATTTGTAATTTCCGTAGTACATTGGGTGTAAAACATTATTATAGTTAATTATAATTTATATGTGTTATATGTGTTCACTTGTTATTATTGAAAATTTAACTTCAACAATAATTGAAAAATTGCAAACTATAATGTATTGTTCCTAATTCATTATTTATTAATGTAGTAGAGGTATCATACTAAATATTTTAATGTATTAAAAGAATATTTGTTTTTTACTGTTTATCGTTATACAGTTAATGTTTCCTTAGAATTAGCATTGATAACGTAACTGATGCTGTTATTTTTAACTAACGTTAATACTTTCCAAATTTGTTTCGATTAAAAGCATGAAACATATTAAATATTCAATCACTTAGTTGTTTAACGAAATTTATTATTACTGGGTTTTATGTTACTAATTACGTGTTTCTTTTTTAATGATTGTTACTTAGATAAAAAATGTTGCA
This sequence comes from Coronaproctus castanopsis, assembly GCA_032883995.1. Taxonomy (NCBI): domain Eukaryota; kingdom Metazoa; phylum Arthropoda; class Insecta; order Hemiptera; family Monophlebidae; genus Coronaproctus; species Coronaproctus castanopsis. Next base: position 3,201,513 of record CM065054.1, read on the forward strand.
ATTAGCAAAATCTTTGCACAATTGTATTACAATTGTTGTCAATCCGTGTAGAAGACTGAATGAATTAGCTCATTTTAACGCGATCAAGGACAGGATAAATAAAAAAAAAAATCGCTCGTTACAAGGAGGTGGCTTAGAAAAGATCAAAATTCAACACAAGGCGGTAACGTAATTTATATTTCCGATCGATATGAATATCATTATTTTATTAATCATAACTGCTGATTATGTGATCCTAAAAATTTGAATACAGATTTTTTAGACCGAATACAAGAAATTTATCAATATTTTTGCTAATATTGATATTCTTTGTTATTAATAGGTTAGGAAAATATATTCATTTTTTAAAACAGGTAATATGCATTTTTAAAATACAATTATTAATTTTTAACATTTGTACTGACAAAACATAATTCTCTGTTGATGTGAATTATGCATTCAGCTGTGGTATCAGAATATTTTTGTATATGAATACCCGTTGGTATATAAAAATAAATACTACCAATATTCAGATTCATGTAAATTCGAGATCGGAATACATTGAATAGGTAGGATATACGAGGATTGATGAAGAATTTTTTATATATTTTTTGAATCCTTTATTTCAAATGTTTTTATATATTATCATAACAGTATTTATTTACTATTTGTTTTTCTTTTAAGTTATTATTTCTAGTCAGAATAATTTTAGTTGTTATATAAGTTATGAACACTTTAAAATCAACGGTTTTTATTTATTATTTGTTTGTTTTTTTTTTATAACAAAGTTATCCATTTATCGTAATTTGATCAAAGTCAAACGGTGAAGTGACTTAACAAATAAATTTCAAGCTATAGATAAAAAAGTATTTTGCATTTTAATCATGTTCATAATTATGTGTTGCGGATACTTTATTTTTAATTATGTTATTGGTTATGAGTTCTTTTATCTAAAATTTCGTGAGAGGCGAAGTGTCATAAACATAGTGCGAATAATAAACTACATCTAGCAATATGTATAATATTTACATCTTCACCTTTTTTTATCAACAGATTAAAAAGTAGTTAATTTATTCACACTTCTTTTAATGCCATACACTATGATGTGCGTAGGCTATTCCCAATAATTTCTCTCCTTTGTTGCTTTAAAAAGTCTACCGGTATCATTGGTGTTACTCTATTCCTCGATGTTTTTTATCCATGAATTTCTTCTTCTACCAACTGCTCTTTTAACGTGAATTCTTCCTTTGCAGTATTAGATGCAAAATGTCATATGTTCCCCACTTACAATATGACCTCGATATGCCATTTTTATTTTTTAAATATTTTTTACGAGCTTTCTTTGTACGCCAACTCTTGTCAATACGTTATTATTTGAAACTTTTTCGGTCCACAAAATTCTTAATAATCTTCTTAGGAGCTACATTTCTGTAGTCTTTTAACGTCTAACATTACTGACAGTTAGGGTGCATGTTTCTGCTCTGTACAAAAGTACGAGAATAACGTAGCAGTCCACAACTTTTAATCTTAGCTGAAGTGATAAGTCATTAGCGCGCGTAAGATTTTTTATTTTTCTGAACATTTTCTTCGCTATCCCACATCTTGTTCTTATTTATTCACCATTGTCTAGTTTATCGATTATTATTGATCCGGGATATTTTTATCTGATGATAACTCTCTCAATTAAATTATAGTTTACGGTTAGATGACTTATACTATTTTGATCACCTTTTTTAACCACCGTGAATTTAATCTGTGATTTTTTAATTCACCATATTCTTGATTTACAGCAAATAGTTGGTTTAACATACGTTATAACTTCTGAATACTTCCAGCTAAAATTGCTGAATCGTTTACATATCTGAAGTTACTGATTCTTTTCCCATTTACTTTTATTCTGAATTTTCGTTATTTTGTAGTCCTGGCTAGAAGATCTTCTCTATATACATGTTAAACAAGAAGGGTGAGAGATATTCCTGTTTTAACACCTTTCATAATTTTGACGGTTTCAATCTTCAGATCATGATTTATTTTTACCTCCGTCTCTTGTTGTCGACACAAATTCTATATTATTCGGATATATTTCGCATCGATTCCAGTTTCTATTCTGACACGTCTATAAACTATAATTATTTTTTGAACAGATCAGACAAACTTATGCGACAGGTTAAATAAAAAAATATCCTTGTTACCTGTCGATGTTAGCGTGTAATTTGTCTGAATATCTACAATAGATAAAAATCATTATGTTTAAATGATATTTTCTACTTACCGTTAACTTGTACGTATCTATGAAATTATAAACGAACCAATAAATATGTAACACAAAACCAGACGTAAACGACTAAAAATCATAAAATAAATATGAAAATAAATGAATAATCAACTTAGCACATTTAAAGTACAATACGAAAAATTAAAAAAAAAAAAAATAAATAAAAAGTTATTCGTAATTGATATGTATTTTAAGTGTAATATATACGTGCGTATTATATCACGTTGATGAGAATTGTATTACGTATTGTTCGTAATAGGGTAAACTAACAGCTAGGGAAAGGGTGGAATTACTGTGTGACGAGGGTACGTTTATCGAGTATGATCCATTTATGGAACATACGTGCTTGGATTTTGGTATGCGCGATAAAGTGGTATGTATAATTCAATTATCGGTACATAAAATTATTAATACTTTTTTGAAATTTTTTTTTAATAATATGTTGTTTATATTAACTTAATTCAAATTGTTTATTATCGAACATAATTTTATCTTTTTATCGTGTTATGTTTATATTGTACGAAGGTGAATTGTTAATTTAAAATCGTATATTAGAAATATTCTGAACTAATTGTCGCTGCTCAGAATTATTATTTCAGAAAAAATAAACGTAAATATAGTTTTACACGCGACCAATGTATAATACTAGAAAAACATGATTATTATATAGTAAAACATCGACGTAATCTTAATTTAATAATGCAGTTCTAAAAAGTAAAGTTCTACGATTCAGTTTTTAAATTATTCAAAATATCTGAACGATTCCCATATTCTAGAATAATAGAAATATTTTGGTTTGAATTACTACACCAATTAAAAAAAAAAAAACAAAAAAAAAAAAAAAAAAACTATATCATTCGTTTGACAAATCGTTAATGAAATACGTTGACGCACTGGAAATAACCTATGAAATATGTACATATACAGCAAAATTACTTACCTTTTAAAATTCGAATTCACCTATTTGGTGATTCATAATTTCCGATTTTTTAATATAAACTTATATCTTGTAATTTATAATCAACCTTGCGTCATTTATCGAGATCTTTTAATCCTGCGTAGGCTATATCGTCGTAATTTATTTATTAGTTATAAAACCTTTTGATAATTTTAAATCCGAATGAATACTATAGATCTATTATATTCATATTCAGGTACACGATAGTTTAAAATGTAAATTATCAATTAAAGAATTCACCAATCCATTTATTTTTTTATGATTTTGATGAAGGAACCCTGCTGCGAAACAGCATAAGTTAGAGTTTTATTCTATATTTGTTAGACGTCATATTTATATAACAAAATAATTATTAAAATTTTATTTTTAATAATTCTAGATGTAAACGTTGTGACTTTATCCAGAGCTCTGATAGAATAAGTTGTAAGACATGTATAAAATATCTTATCAACGACAAATGTTTTTTGTTTAGTTTAATTGTTCTTATACTTATTAACAAATATGTGTTTATAAGTAAAGATTCTTTCTCTACAACTTTAATAAGTATTATTACAACAGTTCTTTGAATATTTATCGAGACTTTTGTTAAAATATAATACCGTTTAAAATTATTATGAGCAACAAAATAAGTTTTCAACTTTCGATTCAAGGTTCTATTGAAACGTACAATTATCGCAGATTTTTTTCATCATAAGCATTATACATATTGATATTATATTTTTAAAGACGATTTAAACTTCAACAGTTCTTTACGTGTATCCGTATAAAGTAAATTAGATTAGTTAACTATGTTTTCATGAGCTACATTTTTTTTTGTTTTTCAATGATTCAACCCAAACATATGTATTTAGAAAATTCGCAAATAATACTTGAGATATTTTTAATTTTTTTTTTAATGTGGGATATTTCTTTATAATTAATCAATTTGCAGACCAGAAATCGTTAATGCTCTTTTTGATAATTACCCTATGATAGTGGTTTCTTTTAACACATGCACGTAATGCTTTGACTTCTTCAAAAACGCATTTATTTATGATTAATTTTATTTTTTTTGACTGAATTTAATAATTTTCACATACTTTGCACGCGTTTAAAGAATTTCTTCTTTATCTCTTTCATCATTAATTATTTTTAAAAAAAATTAACTGTGCCTCAAGGTGAAGGGAAGAAGTGAAACTTAAAAATATATTAAACCCAACGTGTAGGTTGCACACAATGAAAAGACACTTATATAGTCGGTAAAAAAATATTCTATCATCACTAAAAGGCCGTTAGATTGGAGGGAATAACTCACAACGCTAAAACAAATTGCATATAGTAAAAAAACAGGAGGGACTAATAAAAAAATAAATGGAAAACATCTCCAGGATGTACAAAAAAAACATCAAAAAAGAATTTGATCATAAATGACTATAATAAAAAAATGCTTATTACAAATAAACAAAACACATACTAATACTTCGTGTGCATTCTTTTTGCATCGATGATGGCTTGAAGGTGTCGGGGCATGGATTCTACCAAGTGTCGAGTGGTCTGAGGAGAGATCTCCACCCACGCAGCTTGTAAAGCTTGATTTAAATCCTTAGTGTTGGAAATCTTGCGTTTACCAATCTGGGCATTTCGTTTGTATGTTTCTACAATGTTTTTGTAATAGGTTTATACATTTCTTTCAATTATTCCCGTCTACAAATTTTACGCGTTGTAATAGTATATTTTTCTTTTAATTGTTTTTGTTGTTGTTGTTCTAATCTTTAATATGTTTTTCTATTTACTAGCATAAAAATTATTGTAAATAATTAAACTCAATCAAAGTGTAAAGCGTTAAATTGAAAACACCTATGGAGATTGAACATTATGATTATAATAAATCATCTCTCAGATAGGATGTAATCTTTCAAAATAGCAGTTATTTATGGGTAATCGGGATATGGGAAAACAACCGTCTTAGTTCAAATCCTGCCATAAATAAATTTCTACTCAAATATTTATCCGTGCGCTAAAGTTCCTTATCAAAAACAAAAAACAAAAATATGTCAGATTGGAAGCTTTTCTTGCCTTACGATTTAAAAGAAATAGAAGAGACAGAAGTATATTTAGTTATAATTATTGACGATACAGATGCTCAAGAAAATACTGCGACTTATTTTTAAGAGACAGGCGTTATAATATTTCTTGTTTTTATCTAGCTCAAATTTATACAAAAGCACCAAAACATGAATTACCTAATTATCTTTAAAGGAGATTTTACAAATTTGTAAATTATGTGTCAAGTTTAAATTTTGAAAAATTAGATGTACAATTTATGTTGGAATAAATAATAATGTATTTGCAATAATTCATAAAAAAAATATATATATAAAATAAAAATTAAGGGCGTGAAAATTTTGTGCGAGAGTATTTTCTTTATGTTCCCCGCAATATCACAGAAAGATGCTGCGCATTGAGAATAAAATTATTAATATCCATAAAATTGTTTTCGAAAATAAAAATAATTAAATATAAAAATAGTAATGAATAAGTTTATTGTATTATATTTAGGCGGTAGCGTCTCCCTGATGGATGTTATTGACCACGCCTACTGACAGGTTACAAGTTCTTATCCTTTTAGTTAGTAAATTTACTTTCTTAGTAATAGTTAAGAAGTTAGTTTATGAACTTGATAATGACGTAATTGTCGAAAAGTTTTGCATTTAAATGTATAGTTTTTAGTGATTTAATTTTGTTTTTACTTTGTTTACATTTTAAAAAAATCTACATTTTATTTATATATATATATATATATATATATATATATATATATATATATATATATAGTTTCCAGGAGACTCCATCGTAACTGGTCACGGATACGTTAATGGCAGGCTTGTCTATACGTTTAGTCAAGATTTCACCGTATTAGGAGGAACTCTTTCAACAGCGCATGCTAAAAAGTTGAAAAAGGTGTGTTGATAATTGAATACTTTGCGTGTATGGATGTGTAAAACTGCATTATTTAAGTATATTAGTCGTGTTTTTACAAATAATATAATAGCGTTTTAAACAATGTATGTTAAAAACAAAATTATTAGCATTGTTATCGACGGAATTTAATTTTTAAAACATATCGATCCTAGGAGAAAGTCGGTAATCTTAGCATTCCGAAGTCTAACTTGATGGCTATTTTTAACTGCATGCGTTAGCAACGTATTTTCTTCAAATAATTGAATAAAACATGTTTGTTGTTATATTTTACTATTATTTTCGGTTAACTTTATTTATACGTTGCTTTCAACTTAATCTATACTTCTAGCCAATTAACGATTTATCTACATTCGCATTCGTTTAAGGTATATAAATGGTCGTATATTTTCCTTTTAAATAATTTTAAACGCGTGAAATTTTATACAATTTATTATGTCGTTCGTTATTTATGAAATTTAGAAATTTTTGCGATAGCTAAAATCGGTTTTCCGGCATAATTCGACTTTAAAATGGCTCTTCAGTATTTTAGCGTTTTGGAAAGTACATTTTTGTCTCAGGTTGAAAACTATATCGTGAAATTATTTTCCTGTGAAATATATTTTTAATGATAGTACAACTAATTATAGTAACACAAAAATATAATTGCTTAAATGGAAAATCTAAATATAGATATAACATGAACGAAACGAAATGTTTAACTTGTTATAAGCGTTCTTGCAGGTAACTGCATACAAATAAAATGAAAAATGTGATGAGCCTTATAATCTGTATAGACTACATAAGGACTAAAGTGCAAATCGTGTACCGACCGCAAGGTTTTTTATTCGGTGTTACGTTAATTATGTTTATGAACCTGTATCATTTAGAGGTATCATATGTTATACCTGCTATTGCTTCACGTTCAACTTGTGCGGGTCTATAAAAAAATATAACGCATAAGTTTTTTTCGTAGAAAACACAAAAGTATAATTTTATAAACACTCGCCATACATATAAAATATGTGTACATGGAAATGTATTGCTTTAAATACTGCTTGTTCTTATTTCGTATTCATTGGTACAACAATAGTTAGACTAGAATCTTCTTAAATCTTTCCGTTTTAATATGCTAATATTTTCGCACTGTTCACTACAATTTGTGAACATCAAAGGAGATAATCTGCATTTGCACCATCTCGCAATCGGAAAATGTCGTCGCTTGCTATTCTCAATTTTAGTAAGTTATTTTTATAGCGTCGAACGTTGGAGCTAAGTCTGTTTAGGGTCTACCGGTAGTGTCATTTCATATTGGATCCACTTGGAAATTTTTCTACTCGTTGGCAATGCAATTATTCTTGTATTTATTTCTCTACTGGACCAGTTCAGCATATGGTCTTCGTTGTACCCTCTTTGTCGAATTCAGGAATGCTTTCTTAGCTTTTAGACGTCTGGGCGATTGCTTGTATTTATTTAGCGGTTGCTTATTATCTGTCTTATTTTTTGTTGAGGTTTTTTTCTACTTTAGCAAAAAGTTCCCTTCCGACATTCGATGGTGCTATATCGCACAATGGTTGTACTATTTCGTCGGGTGTACAGCCTGTTACAATTCTATCGTTTTCATTTAACGCCACACCGATCATTTTGATCTTGATCTACTTCATAAAGACACGTTATCCCGCTCAATAGCTAAACGTAAAAGACGATGTTCTAAGTACCGTGTGTTCTGCGCACACAATTTGTTCTTGTATATTTTCTTATTATGTTATTTCTAGCAAAGACTGCGTGTTTAGTATCTAATCTTATGTCCAAGTATTTGGGATTAGCATTGTGTGTTAACATGTTATCTTGTCATTTTATTTTCAACTTCCTATTCGTACTACGATTCTTTTGATAAAAGGCACGTACTTCCGTTTTTGACAGATTTGGCTTCCAAACTGTTTTTTTGTTGTTGTTTTTTTTTAAAATTAAATTCTTTTATATTGAGCTTTATTAATTCGATATTTGCGTTTTAAGTTGCAATATAATTATAATGTATTAATTGGAAACAACGCGTATATACTCATTTAAACGTTAAACTGAAATTTATAATCACTATGTTATATTGGAGGAAACAGATTAGTACGTTTAAGAAACTGAGAGGTTTGGTCGGATTATGTTATAGTATTCAGAAATAAGAATAAGAAAGATGAGTTTATATAATAAGTTTTGGAGGATAGGACTCATTGTCCATAAAGGATGTGAACAAACTCGTAGATTGACATTGACAGAACGACGGAGTGTCCTTTCGGTTTAGAATATGTTATACGAATAAAAATTGCGACAGCCACGTTAAAATAATTTCTTTACAACGACGGAACGTAAATTATGCGTAATTTTTACTGATGGTGAGAATCATTATTTTCATTCAAAACATTTTTGTTATTTTTAATTTTTTATATTTTTCTTATTTTTTTGTAGGTAATGGAGAAAGCTCTTATGGTCGGTGCTCCTGTGATCGGTATGAACGATTCTGGTGGGGCTAGAATTCAAGAAGGTGTTTCCGCCTTAGACGCATATGGAGAAATTTTTCAGTTAAATGTTGACGCATCTGGCGTGATCCCTCAAGTAAATATGTAGAGATTTAATTGTGTAGTACGACGATAATTTATAAATTATTTTCAATCGAATGAAAAAATATCTATGATTCGATTAGCGACATGTGTGTGTTGTTTCGAACGATTTTCTATCTCGTGGCACATCAACGGAATAAATATTTTCACTAGAACGAAATTTTCGATCATTAACTGGGGCGATAGATAAAAAGGCGCAAAGCCAATTGGAGTTCGAAATCGGGTATGTTGGAAAAGAATGGGAAAGAATAGCATGGACAGAGAAAATTACTAAGAAAGAAGTATTTAGATTGATGCGTGAAAATAGAAGGTTATTACGAAAATTAAAAGAAAGTAAATGGATACGTCATATTTTCAGACACAATGAACGTTTAACATAAATAATTGAAGACACCGTAGAAGATAAAAGATTAAGAGGAAGGCCCAACACGATGTACAAAACAATAGGATATAGTAACGTTGACAACTATCCGTAAAATCCTGACATTCCAAATTAGTTGTCCACCACCTATCATAAGAAGATTGATGAATTATGATGACTAGTAGTGTACGGATTGTTGAAGGAGTGCTTTGCGTAGACCGTTATTTTCGGCGTGAATCGATCACGACAGTGCAAAGAGAATTTCGAAACGAATTCTAAATTACGCGGGTTTTTTTTTGCGGGAATGCATTAAGAGGCGCGTTTACAAAACACGCCCACATGATCTGGAAGATGTGAAAACTCGGATTAATGAAGAAATTTCAAAAATTCAGCGACGTTATCCTCGAAAAAAGTCATCGAAAATGTTGTAAAGACTGAATGAATCTATTATTGCAAATGACGTATATCTGAACGATATTGTGTTCCACAAATGATTGTAAGCTATTCTCTCGTTTTCCTGTTTTTAAAAAAATTCCAGTCGAAAATTTTAATCGTGTAATTTTTGAGTTATTCAAAAAATTCTACATTATCACCCCATCAACAACGATTGTATCGAGAAAACATTTACATCATCCTTGCGTACGAGAAATAATAATGATAAAAAATACGACACTAAAATTCTCTAATGCGTGCGGTAAATCTCATCATCGTCGTATTCTTCGTTGCCAAACGTCCCGACTAGCCATTTTACACTATATGCAATGCGGATGCGCGCGCGTATGATGTTATATGAAGTGACGTGTAACTGAGCTCTCTCTCTGATAATTAAGAATTATATAATGATCAAAAAGTTTCTATGTCGCGTGTTGGTTTTGAACCTCCGACCGTCGATTTGACAGTCAAGCACTCTAACAATTACGCCGTCTACCGATGTATAAAGAAATGAGTGATTTTGAATACAAAAGTATAAATACGGACGAATGAAACATATTTTATTTTCTAGTAAAATCTTAAGAAATGTTGATCACCCAGCATTTTTTACTTATTTGTTTTCATTTACATGTTTTTCGTCTAATATTTATTTATTTGCCGATTAATTAACGTATTTATAGACTGACGATTTTGGAAAATGTAATCTCGATTCCGGGAAATCGAATCGACTTGAAAGTTAATCGATTTAAGTCGAATCGATTCTACTTAGGATTAATCGTCGGCATGGAATCGCCGAGATCGACTCAAATTCAAATTTATGCTGCTTTTTAATTTTATAACCAAGTTTTTCTTACTTAAATAAAAAAATGTTACGCTAAAAAAAATTGGGAGTTTATTTAACAATTTTACATATTCAAATTTAAAATACGAAAAAAAAAACGATGTTTTATTAATGATTATTTCGAATTTTGATAAAGAAATATCAATTTTTTGCCTTTATTAGCTGAAAGACAGGAGTGTTTGCTGGTGAGAACGTTTCCTGCCGAAATATTTAATTCATTTGACTTCCTTATTCACATTTAAATTTCAATACCTCGGTGATGGTAGCTTTACTTAACGTATGTATAATTCGTATTGTGGAAAATTACACCGAAATTTGAGAAATAAAAAAAAAAAAACAACTCGTAAATGTAACTTTCTACGCTTTTTAAATTTGATCGTTCACCCGCTTTTTCGGGCGTCATAAAAAATTCCTTTTTTTAAAAGTTCAAATATGTAGTTTAATATTAATGAATTGAACGAAAAAGTGGATAATTAGAAAGTAGAAAAACTTACTTTTCGATTTATTTGGTTAAGTAACCCCCCATCATCATTATGATCGAAGGTCGGCGACTACTTACCTATACATATTTTGCTGTACAGTGTAAATAGCTTAGAAGGCAATCATAATATTATGACGTTAGCGTAGTTAGACACATCTAGCCCTAGTTAATGAAGTACTTTCAGAGAGTTGTGCAATGACATTGCCGTACTCTTTACTTAAATGTCGTATATATAAAGCAATTCATTATCTCCGCATTTTTCTATAATCGGACAGTTACATCATTATTTCTGATTTATTGTTAATTATTGCGTAATAGTAATAAAAGAGGAAATACTAGTCAAATATATAATCTTTAAAAACATATAAATATACCTATTTTTATAAAAGTAAACAGTGAAAAATCCACAGAGACTTTGCTATAATAATTAAATAATAAAATTAAATAATGAGAAATAAAAACGGTCGATATTATAATAATCGCACAAAATCGTCAATGTAGTAAGAATATCGTACGGATAAACGAACTGGTATTTGGTAGATAGGGTACGCTTCCGTCCTCCGACATCATCAACAGTTCCTTCCTAAAGTATACCGACGAGTTGTACGAATTTTACTTATTATACACACACACACATATATATAAACGCCTTGAATGCTGGCTAATTTTGTATGTAAAAATAAACGTACAATAGCTAGTCATGACGTTCGGCAACGAACAATACGACGACGATATATATATATATATATATATATATATATATATATATATATATATATATATATATATAGTTGAATAATTTTGTGTGAACTTTATATGTATATTGTTTTACTAGATGCTTTATTATATGCTCAATTTTTATATATATTTATTTAATGATAATAAAAGTGTATCCAACTAGTTTTAAATTTCAATTAATACATAACACGATTTCATAGGTTGGCTGTTTCACACTTTTAGTTTTGGGTGTTACCTCTTTACACGGTGGAGATCACGATCAGTCCTACAAAATTAAATAATTCCTTGTAGAGCGGAAGTCAAAACCAAAATTAAATTAATTAAATTGATTATTATTAAATACAACTTAGAGTGGGTCTCCACATTGGAATAAATAAAAGCATGTTATTAAATTTCATCATAAATTGGTGATCACGACGACCATAACATTAAAATTAAATTAGTAAATTATTGCATATTAATTGGAATATATATATATATATATATATATATATATATATATATATATATATATATATACTTTTATCTTTCTTCTTCACTGAATATTTGTAAAGTAAGGAACAAATTGTTACATTTTTGTTGTATTTTATGATTGTTGTTAATATTGTATTTTTAATATCTAATAAAACATTTATTCATTCATTTTACGTACAGATTTCGTTAATAATGGGACCTTGCGCTGGCGGAGCTGTTTACTCTCCAGCGATAACTGACTTCATATTCATGTCACGAGATTCCTCTTATTTATTCATAACTGGACCGGACGTTGTAAAGGTGATTTCATATATTTAACTAGAATTAAAATTAGATTATGTTATAATATGGCATGGAACAGTTTTTTTTATTAATATATATTTATTTATTTATAAATTATACATTTAACATATCAACATGAAGCACGTTATCATGTAATGCAAAAAACATAACAGATAGAAAGTTTACTTTGTATCATTTTAAGTATCGATACATAATCGATCTACCAACTCCACCCCTCGAAGTAAACTTGACATACAAATGTGTAAGTGTAAATATTACTTCAAATTCAATTCATTACAAAAAGATTTAAACGATTGAGCTGGTAATGCCTTTGTAAAAATATCAGCAACTTGTTTTTCTGATGGAATATGAATTATTTCAATTTCTTTTCTTTCAATATATTCCTTGATGAAGTGAAGTTTCACATCAAAATACTTTGACCTCTTCAGTTATCAGTTGAATTTGCAATCCTTATAGAACTAACATTATCCTCATATATAGTAGTTGTTCCGCATTCAGTTCCTAATTCTTCTAATATTGCTTTGATCCATATTAGCTCCTTTACTGTTTCCGCGAGTGCTACATACTCTGCTTCAGTGCTAGACAATGCGACACTGGTTTGCTTCTTCGTTTTCCAGACTACTGGTGTTCCAAATACTTTTATAATATAACCTGTTGTTGATCTTCGATACTTTTCTATTCCATCTAATTCAGCATATGATGCATCTGAATATGCCACAACCGGATCATCAGAACTGCCATCAAAGACTATTTTTGGATTTTCAGTTTTCTTAAGATATCCGACAATTCGTAGTACATATTTATAAAGCTGATTATTGAGAACAGTACTTCTTGATAATAGATTTGTTGCAAAACAGATGTCTGGTCTAGTTCCTTGTGCAAGATAGAGTAATGATCCAAGAATTTCTTTTATATTACCAGCACTTTCTTTGCAATTTTCATTTGTTAATTGTAGGTTTTTTTCCGTTGGTGTGTTTATATTTTTTAGGTGCTGTAACTTATGTTCTAAGATTATTTTTTTAATTATATGTTCTTGGTCAATATATATCTTGTTGTCTCTTATATCAATGTTTAATCCAAGAAGTTTTTTCGGTGTTCCTAAATCTTTTTTAACAAATGATTTTTTTAGTTCAGTACTAACTTTATCACTGTCATCTCCTATAACTAAAATATCAACATACATTGCCACATATATGCCATCTGATAAATACAGACATTCATCAGATAATGATTTTTTGAAACCAATATTCGTAAGAACTTCATTCAGTTTTTGATTCCAACAACAACGTGGTGATTGTTTTAGACCATAAAAAGTTTTTTTTTTTTTAAATTTTAATACACAGTTATTATCCAAATCAAAATTATCTGGTGGGTTCATATATACATTCTCATTTAATTCACCATTAAGAAAAGCAGTTTCAACATGTAAGTGTGTAATTTTTAGTTTTCTTTTTTGTGCTATGCTTAAAAGAACACGTATTGTTTCATTTCGTAAGGTTGGAGAATATGTTTCACCATGTTTATCGGTTTGTTTCGTTACCAAACGAGCTCGATGTGTACCATCATTTTTTATTTTTAGTACCCATTTAGAATCAATACATTTTTCATTAACCGTTTTTTTAACAATATCCCACACTTTATATCTCTCCATGCATTCAATTTCATTTGTCATATCTTTAATCCAAATAGGTTCAATATTTTTTTCCTTTTCTTTATTTAATTTTAAGGTCATAGCATAATCTTTTAGATTACTTGGTTTAATTATTCTTTTTGTTCTGCATTCTATTTGTTCAGAATCTGTTTCTTCTTCACTAGTGTTGTCATTTCTTCATACATATTATTTTTATCATGGTTATCACTATTTAAAAGTGTATTTTTATCAAATTTTCATTTAGAAATGGAAAAACATTCTCTATAAATTTTACATTACGAGAAACAATTATTTTTCTTTTAAAAATGCTCCACAACCGATAGGCATTGTGAGTATAATTAAGAAAAACACATTTTTCACATAATTCATTTAGTTTGTTTATTTTTTGTTTTGGGATTATATTATATGCTAAACAGCCAAATGTTTTCAGATATTTATATGATACATTTTTACACGTCCATCTTTCAAAAGGTATTTCATTATTAATTGCTTGCGACGGAATTCTATTTAAAGTAAATATTACACGAAATAAAGCTTCGTGCCATAAATTTTCTTGTACACCAGACTGAATTAATACGGCTCTTAATTTATCTAAAATTGTACGATTCATACGTTCCGCTAAGCCATTCTGCTGTGATGTATATGGTGCCGAAGGTTTGAGTGTAGTTCCATTTTTAGACATTAAATTAATTACATTTTTATTTATGTATTCACCTAAATCATTATCACGTGTAAATATTTTTACTTTACGATCAAATAGATTTTGTACTTCATTAAAATATTCTATTACTTTAAATGAATCATCTTTTGACTTTAAAGGGTATGCTTTTACATAGTGTTACGATTATAAAATATTTGTATTCGCATTCCTTTTTTATTTCACAAACATCAGAATGAATGTTATCAAGCGGTTTAGTTGCTAATTTTATCTTTTCTTTATTAAAAGTAGGTTTTGCAAATTTTCCTTTGATGCCTACTTCACATATTTTGTCCTTATTATAATTTTTATCGATTAAATTACTTTCACATAAATGTTTTAGAATGTTATTTTCTGGATGATTTAGCCTGTTATGCCAGATCATGTTGACATTAGCTAATTTGGCTTTATTACTTTCTAATGTGTACATTCCACAATTTGTGTCAAAATTAAATACTTTATAGAAACCATTTCCATAGATTATTCCTTTATTGTTACTTTTAAAACTAACGTTAAAACCGTTTTTATTAATTTACGATACAGAAATCACATTTTCACGCAATTGTGGTACATTACATTTAGAAATGTTACATCTCTATCAAAAATAACATTACCATATCCATAGGCTAATAAAGACAAACCTTCTTGAGCCACATCGACCTGTGCAGGGTTTTCAAATTCTTTATAGTTATTTAACAAACTCTTATTATTAACACAATGATGTGTTGCGCCAGAATCGATTAAAAAATGCATATTCGTTTGTTGTTTATCCTTATGCTCAGTTACATTTAACACTTTAACTAACATCGCTGCTGATTTGTGTTTAGTTTTTATCATATTTGATTTTTTACAAAATTTGGCAATATGGCCTTTAATCTTGCAATTTTCACATATTTTATCTTTAAAATAACGTGTAGCGTATTTATGTCCTAAACGACCACAACCATTACATTTAATAGTGAAAACAGTTTTATTTGGGATGTTTTTACTTATCGACTTATTTTTAATACTTTCTATTATTATTTGCGTTTTAATTTGTTCATAACCGATATCTTTTTCATTCTCAAGAACTGTAATTATTGTTTTAAGTTCATCTCGTGATTCTAACGCTGCAAATAAGTTCATATAGATAAACTCTTCTTGCAAATTTAATTGTAAGTTTGAAGATTCTTTTAAAAGATCATCATAACGTTTAATATTCAGACTGATCTATTTTAATATATCGAAACTCTTTAGATATAAGATATTTCCTATTTTCCGCATTACCAGCGAAGTGTACTTTCAATTTTTCTCACATTTCAGATGCACATTTACATTTTGAAATCAAATACTTCATCTTCGACAGTACATATAAGATTTTTTACCTGAGGTTCATGTTTATCATCCGATTTTGTAATACACCTCCTGTCCATCCTTTGACATCAATATACGATGATATTCGTAATTGCCATAATGTATAATTTCCATTCGGGTTCAATTTCGGAATCCATCCAAGCTGTTCCATATTTCAGTAATTTTAATAGACCCGTATTCTGTTAAACACTTCAACGCGATAGTAAACCTTTTTTTCCTTTACTATTACTATTGCTACGAACCACGGAGCTCTGCTACCATATTATAATATGGCATGGAACAGTTTTTTTTATTAATATATATATTTATTTATTTATTTATAAATTATACATTTAGCATATCAACATGAAGCACGTTATCGTGTAATGCAAAAAAAAAAACATAATAGAAAGTTTACTTTGTATCATTTTAAGTATCGATACATAATCGATCTACCAACAGATTATACTAATGATCTCTTGTTTAATGTATATTATAAATCTAGTAAATGATGTACCAGATCACCCTATTAGTTAATAAAATGTAAGAAAAAAAAAACAAAACAAATATGAGGAACACGTAGCAATTGTGAATAAGCAGAAAAAATAAATTTTATAAGAACGAATCGTAAATAAATAAACACGAAAATTGAATATTACATTACTAAAATAGCAGCTATTATAATGAATTACATTTTAATTAATTAATATTTTGTAAGCGTCGCTAATAACAAAAATAATAATAGTAAATGATTAAATGTTATGGATCTAGTCAGTAACGAATGAAGAAATTTCTCAGCAAGGTCTAGGAGGTGATAAAGTTCACACGTCCGTATCTGGAGTCGTGCATAAATCGTTCGATAACGACATCGAGACGATTATCCATGCCCGTGAACTTTTAGGATATTTACCTTTAAATAACAAGGAGAAGCCGCCGATTAGAATATCGCAACAATCGTCTAGGTAAGTTCATGTCTCCTTCAATTAACTTTTTTTTTTTTTTGCTTTTTCTCCAGCTCTTTATGGCCTTAAAGTTCCGTTTCCCATAAGTATTGTACTTTACTTCTTCAAAATATCCGCATATACATGACCCTA
Organism: Coronaproctus castanopsis; assembly: GCA_032883995.1. Lineage (NCBI taxonomy): Eukaryota > Metazoa > Arthropoda > Insecta > Hemiptera > Monophlebidae > Coronaproctus > Coronaproctus castanopsis. Next base: position 3,218,678 of record CM065054.1, read on the forward strand.
TATAGCTCTATTTTAGATGCTGGTATCAATATTTAATTTGACTAATCTCTGCATTTCTTCTCAGTCTGCCTACATTATAAATAATCCCTTATTATTCATTTCATAATATATAGATATGGGTAAACTGTATCAATAATATTTGTTTTTAACAAGTGAAGTTATAGCGGAATTCATCGCGAAAGAAAATCTCGACTACGACGAAAAATCAAAAGACTAATATTTAATAACTCAAAAACCGATTATTTTCTACGATTTCATTTAGTATTGATTAAACGAATCGTGATCGTGTTAATTTTTTCGAGACAAAAAGTATATATTAAGAAGAAGAAGTATATACAGTGAAAATTGTTTAAAACGAAATGGAGGGGGACTGAAATATTTTTTCGCGTTAAGAGAATTAACGGTAGGTACACATACTCAACAAAATTACATTTATTAGAGTACATTTTATATACAATAGATATATATATGTGTATGCATGGATTTAATAAAAATCGATAAAACAACAATATTATTAACAAGAACTTAATGAAATTTAATACATACATTATTTTCATTTGTTTTTTTAACGAATAAAAAACGTTTATTGATTTTTTGGAAAATAATCTGATTTTTTTGTATTGAATTTTTTAATATCAAATTTTCAACAAATTGTTCGCTATCATATTTCAGCGTCGGAATGTTCATCTAAATAACTGCGCATACTTTTCACGATGTTTTCGGATGTTATGGGAACAGGAACAGCATTGTTCATCTCGTCTATTTCGTCATCGGAATATTAACGATTTTTTTTTTTGAGTTTTGAACCATCTCCAAAATTTATTTGTCTGCTATAATTGGACTGTACGTTATCATTATCGATTGCAACAAATTCTTCCAATGATACTGTAGACACAGTTCAATAATAAAGAAACTTTTCCAAACATTTAGTTAAATGTCGGTTCAGTTTTTCGTGTTAAGAGAAAAAAATGTACGAAGACACATGGCAGTTTGTCGGGACCGCTTCACTATTTCGTGTTAAACGATATGTCGCCTTAAGCGTTTTCGCTTTAAACATATTTCACTGTATATTTGTGCGTGTGTATTAAAAATATGAATTTTTATATCAAAAATAAGATCGAAATTTTAGAGGACGAAAAATTGATTTGGATAGAAAACATTGAATTTTAATGTATTGTTGAACTAAATCTAGCCCACATGGGAATCGAGAATAACAAACCAATCTGGAACAAAACTTGATAAAGTTATTCGAGACAATTCACTCGCTATTATTTCGTCGAGGACTCCTACATGCTGCCCAAACCAAGGAAATAGACTCCCAAATGTACTAGACTTATAACATGAGGACTACAAACATCTAATATTAAATGTAAATCGGCTATTGACTGATCAGCAGACCATGTTCCGGTTGTTGCGATCTTAGAAATGCATAGTAAACGAACAGACATTCCACAAGGCCTTGTAACAGAACTACAGATTTGGAAATCGAGCTGTATGGTACCACATGTAAACGTAACATATTACAGATACATCAGTCGAAAATGCACAATCATGTTCATTTCAAATTTAACGCTTCATAACGACCTCATACCATCTATTCAACAAACTTACGCTAAACAACACAAGAGATTTTTCGAGAAACTGCAAAATAATTAAAATCCAAACGTAAGCAAAATATATACAATCATATTGCCGGACAATCCCCAGAGACGATTGAAAAGAAGAAAATGGTGTCGTGACTCTCTTCCAATCACCTGAATATAACAAATCTGGGTCAACGTCTCATTTAATCTTAAACCCTCTCAGGCTAGTCGACTCATTGGAGTCGTTAGTCTAATACTTCTCCCTTTATGTTTCCTATCCTTCTACTTCTTTTTGCATGGTTCTAATTCTTAGCACCGTTGGTTGTGATATTATACCGGTACAACGAAGAAAAAAAAATGTATTGTTTAAGATGCAGGGGAACGCGTAATTTAGTTTACATCTAATTAACAATACTCCGGGAAAAGCATAATGCACCAAGCGTGGGCGGGTGAATGGGTATCTACTAGATTCTCGAATTTATGTGCTCCGAATCAACGTAATTTTCCGTGCTGTTTATTTTTTTATTTGTTTGCGGGTTAACTCGAATCAATTCGTCAAGGTTATTTTAGATTTTGATTATTAAAAATTACGTTCGATCTATTAACCGGTAATGTTAACTAGCATTACAGTTTTTATTTTTTAAATGTTGAGATGATGTTAAGCTTATTCTTTTTTTAATAATAAATAATTGATAATTTTAATTTTTTCTGTATTCCCGAAATATATTTTCTCCAATTGTACAAGATACGATTTAATAGCTGACAATATTTAATAACTACAATTTTTTTTTTCATTCGTACACAATTTAGACACGTGTACCAGATATGGTCTGAAATTGAATATTGCACAAATGAAATGTGTAATCGCGAATAAAAATCAAAGAGTACTCTTAAAAATACAAATATAAAATTATAAAATACTCGAGCGGCCATCTAAATGAAAATTAAGACCTATATAAATAAATCGTAATTTTTTTTTTTTTATTTTAAATATTATATAAACCTCCATATGCCGTTTGTAACTACCAAGTTTATTACAGCATAAGGAGACGTGTGTCTAGTTTATATTTTAAGAATATCGCGGACCGAAAAGATCACGAATAATATAGTCTCGCAGAGAATAGGCGAAAAATGCAGTTTATTGTCTGCAATACGGATACGAATTTTGCGCTATTTTGGTCACATTACTAGACGAAACGCTCTGCAATTAGAAAAACTAATTTTGGAAGCCAGATCATCCGGTAAAAGACAAAAAGGAAGACCGCATCGAATATTGGATTTAATGCGCCCAAAAATAACAACATTAACAGCATGCAGCAGGTTGACAATGGACAGATGCCAGTGGAAAAAACGATTCATGAGTTAATTAGGATTATCGTGATCACGACGTCCTATGGGATATAACGACAATTCATCATATATAAGCGTTATGCATGCGCGTGTGTAACAATGTAAACTTGTTAATATTACCATCGGTTAAATACAATTTTAAGCTTTCACAGTTGATTCCCATACGTTCAGAACTCTTTTCGATATAAACTATGAACTTTAGTTCGTTGTTTAGAAAAAGTGCGTCCTAAGAAGTGTAAACGGTTATGTGATCTTACATTTTTAAAAAGATATTACGATAGCAACGTCATTGAAAATCGTGAACATTCAATAGGACTTGGCCAAAAAAAAAAAATGCAAATTATCCGCACGTTGAAGCAAACGATATTAATTCAACAAATAAGACGTATCCGTTTACGACTGTGAACGGGCAAACTACACGACTTTTACTTAAGCCAAGGGAACTAGTAGTTGGAAGAAAGAAAAATTTATTTAAAAGGTAAAACTGTGGATGTTGCCCAGAATAAACCGACGATAGTACACGAAGAAAGTCCTTCTGCATCGTCTGTAATCAATTTAACTGATTCCGACGTTCTTAAAAGTACAGTCAAGAAAAATGTTTGAACTTTACGGTAGCCCGTAAGAAAATTTCGGGCGAAAGAAATCATTAAAAATATCGAAGCCGGTTTTTGAAATGTTCACAAAACCCCACAAAAGTGTATCTGTTCTACGAAATAGTAGATCACCTAGAACCAATATTTCGCATAATAAAGTGCTCGTGAGGACTTCAAGAAAAATTCGAATATTGTAATTTTGAAAGCGAATAAAATAAATTCAGATGTTCTGTTAAACACGGGAGAATGTAAAAAAAAAAAAACAAAAAAAAAACAAAAAAAAAAACAATAGAGCTGATCGAATGCGACCCGTATATAAAAATGAATAATATCCTTCTGCGTACAATCGTATCGAAAATTGCTTCAAGAATAGCAACCTTGATGTGAACAGAAAGCGAACTCTTAAAATGCAGCTACCCACTCTGTCGAGATTATATGGCTTGCCACTGAAATTAAAATAGGTAGGATTAGTTTTCTGATGCGGCCTATAGTGTGTGCGACAAACAGTTCGTCTTACCTAATGAAAAACTGGATTGTTGACAAACTTAAGCCACTGCTAGGAAGCAAGTATATGTTCAACATTTATTAAAAATTCATCTCGGTTTATGGAAAAAATTAAGCACTATCTGGTAACAAAGATATTCTTATTAGTTGCGATGTAATACACAAATAGTAGGCACACGATTTGATTTGACTGGATTTAAATAAAATTACAGCAAGGACGTTCCAGTTTTGAATTACATAATCCCTCTGGACGCTATGAAACCGTACGATATGATGGACATTGTATTGAATATAATCGACGAACGGGAATTCTTTGAAATTCAGCCGAATTACGCGAAAAATATAATTATCGGTTTCGCTCGTATCAATGGCCGTCCAGTTGGAATTGTCGCTAATCAACCGAAAATCGCAGCCGGTAAAGTTCGTAATATATTTATTTTTAATTCGTTTATTTGTTAATTTTATATTTAACCATTTTTAGATAATCGACTTTTTTTTTTTTTTTTTTTTTTTTTTTAGTAGTAGTACGAAAGATATTTTCCATTTAATACGTATTATTTATTTATTTAAAATCGATTTATCATTTTTTTTACGTCGTATGATTGTTATAAAATAGGCATGTTCTTTATACCGATATTCATAAATTTGATTGATAAATAACTTCGAACATTTAAAAATAATAATGATAATAATAATAATAGGTCATATTTATGAACCGAACTATCAAAAGTTGTTCAAATCTCAGATTTACACGCTAGATGTAGACCAGGGGCGAATATAATGCAGTGGCCCGGGCACCCCCCCCCTGAAATGAGGAAATTAAGAAATAAAAACGTACCGTAATCTGAATTACAGTAGCTTCCTAAATTCGGCAAACTATGCTCGAAAAAACATTCGAAGAAAATTTTATAAAGACTGAATGAATATTTTGTTGCAAATGGTCGTCATCTGAACGATATCGTGTTGCGCAAATGACTGTAAGTTAATCTTTCGTTTTCTTATTTTCAAATAAAATTTCATTCGAAAATTTTGGTCGAGTAGTTTTTGAAAAAAACAACAAAACCGTCCGTCTTCTATGGGCCACGCGCTATATATTTAATTTAATTAGTTATTTATTGTCAAACATTCAAAATTATTGCGTATGTGACTCTTTTAGTTCGGATAAATGTTTGCGAATGGATCTCAGGTATAATATGAGTGGCAGGCAGCGAGTGGCATCTTTGGCCCCATCCCAAAGATATAATCTATATCCGCCACTGACGTAGTAAGATTGAAAAATTTATACTTGCATAGTTTTTAGATGAATTTAATTATCGTTTTAACGAATTAATATCGTTTTCAATTTCGTTAATAAGTTTATGAAATAACGAGAAAAGTTTCGTTATTTTGAATATAAAATTAGCAAGTTTATGCGGATATTTTTTCATTTAAGCAAAATCACGACGCTCTTCTTGAACATTTTTTTTTCTTAGCATCTTCCGGACACGAAGGTCCGTTATTCTCTATTCCCTCTAGCATCTTCCGGACACGAAGGTCCGTTATTCTCTATTCCCTCCGATCACTATTCTAACACCAGATTTCCGGACGTTGACGTTCGTAGTAACGATATTGTTAATGCTTTCGCCAGAGATGCCGTTCTTTATGATCCACTTGTCACTTACTTTCTCAGATGTGGTATCTACGATGGACTGGTCGGTATCCTACGATTGATCTTCGTAGTTAGCCAATTTTTCTACTTCATATTATTATCCTGCCCTTTGCAATTTCAAACCTTCCATGCACATTAACTATTAAAAATTTATCACCCGTTTACGTTCTGGACATAATAATTGTGTTCCCGCTCATTTGTTAAAAATCGACATTTATAATTTCCCTTACAGCTTTCATATCTCAGATAGGCGTATTATCTCCGATCAAAACCATATTTTCTTCAACTATCACTTATATTAACGCGAGCAAGTCTCTCTCTTAAATTCATTAATATCAAGCGGTTATTGTCCTCTTTATGATGTAACTTCATTAATTTACTCGGGTAATATTTCGGGGTCTTTCTTTTCATTTTTAAATTACTAATCGAGCTCTATATTGACTTTTAAAATTCAATCATCTGTTAGTGTGTTGTGATTACTAAAAAAAAGTTTTACCACGCCAGTCTCTTCATCATCTTGTTTTTTTTTTGTTTTTTTTTTGTTCTTTTTTTTTCGATATATTTATATAATGGACGTACGGCAGGCCCAAAATTTTTAAACTCGATTTTCGATACTTTGTTATTACTTGTAATTATCCCCATACGTTTTAATTAGTTTGGATTTAAATACAATTTTAAACTTTCATGGCTGGTTAACATACGATCGAAATTTTTCCCAGTGTAAACTGCGTTCATTTTTTCCCTTTGTGACATTACGAAAATATCTGCAGTTTTCATTTTCCAGCTGAGCAATTGCTTCGAAACGTTACGAAGAGAAAAAATGAGTATAGTTTAGACCGAAACAAATTTTTAACGTTTAGGTTTTTTGTGTGTGCGTTTTTATTTTGAAATAAAAATTTTTACACGCGTGACGTAATTTAAAGTGCAAAAAAATAAATCGATATTTAAAAACACTTTAATTTACAACGTAAACTGCGGACATAAAGACCAAACAGTCAATCATATACTAATGGAATGTCAAATGCGAGCATTAAATAACGGTTGGAGAGAGATTGTTATAGTTTAGGAAAAATGATAGTGCTGAAACTCTATATTTTTCTATTATTTGCCTCATATTCAAAGGTTATTCCCTTGATCGTTTGTCTTAAATAAAACCGGCTTGTTCCTCTGTAGTGTTGGGCAGCAGGTAGTGTTTTAGTAGGTTCTGGAGGACATGTAGTAATACTTTGCTGACATGACTTATCAACACAATTATGCCATAATTCTCAAATTTTTTCGAGAGCCCTTTTTTTGTATTGGCACGGATATTTGTTTTGGTCCGATCATATGGCCATTCACCTGTTTACCATATCTCGTGCAGGAAATCCACTACTGTTTCTCCAGATTTTTTAACAATTTCCGCAACTGTACCAGTATAGCTCGTTGTTCATTTCTACTTCATCATACATTAGTTCTTGACAATATTGCCACCATCTATTTATTATTAACCATTTTGTGGTTACTTGAACGCCTCTTTTGTCTTCTATTGTTAGCCGTCTTGCGTAAAATGTATTCGCCAGTTTTTCCACTTTCCAATATAAATCCCTTTGATTAATTGTTCCCCTAGATTGTTGTTCAATTTCTTTACATACTTCTATTACATAGTTACTGTTTTGATAATTTATTCATTTCTAAGGTTAGTTCTCTATACTTATGTATGTCACAAGTGTTCATCATTCCTTTCTGTTTCAGTTCTACGTTTCTTTCGTCATCCATGGTTTTCTTGGTATTATTATTTTAGTTGTTTGAGATTTATTTCATTCTAGATCGTTTGTTTCGTAGTATTCCATAGCTGTACTATACTCGGTCTTATCTTTCCTATATTATTTTTATCTTTCTCCTAAATTCTAAGTTGTCTTTTATTAATGTTGATGTATTGGAGAGTAGTGATTTTATGAATTTAGCAAAACAAAATAAAATCGAAGTTAACCGCTAAAAAATTTATTACATAAACACGAAGCTTTTCGACTATGAAGTCATTTTCAAGCTATTGTTAAATTTTTAACAATAGCTATTGTTAAATTTTTAACAATAGCTTGAAAATGACTTCATAGTCGAAAAGCTTCGTGTTTATGTAATAAATTTTTTAGCGATTAACTTCGATTTTATTTTGTTTTGTCTTTTACTACTATTAATTGTATTTTTTTGGTTCTCTTTTCTTCTGTTCTGGAGTTTTAAGCATAGTTCACTTATCAGTTATGGTCGCTACCACAGTCCGTTCCCGGATACGTTTTTATATGTTTTTATAGATATTTTCCAACGTTTTTTTAATAAAAGCATAATCTATCTGGTTCCGTTAACCCATTAGGAGAAGTCCAAGTATACAGCCTACATTTATGATAATTATAGTTGAAGTTTGCTATAAACAAATTATTGTGTGCATTATATATGTATGTATGTATGTATATATATATATATATTCGTGTAATGATTTCTTTAAAATAATCATTTAATACGTAAAAATCATCATTAATTACTTAATTGTACTTAAAAACAATTTTTCGAAAGTTACGACATTTTCGTATATTAAAAAAATATAACAGTTAAAATAATAAAACTCACGTGTGTGTGTGTGCGCGCGTGTTTCTGTAGGTAACTTATTTCTTACTACAAACAACATATCTTATTTTAACATACTAAGATATTTGTCAAGAAGAAATGGTGAACGTGGTTAACAAGATATCCGACGAATTGTCTTATAATCTCGATGCTAAAGATTAAATATATTAATAATGTAGTTTTTAAAAACTATTTCATTATGAAATTTTATTAATGTATTTGATAAACTATATTTATTTTTTATTTAAATTATTTCTACTTTTCTAATAATTTTGTGTTCTTCTTTTTAAATTTTACTTTGTACATTTTAAATATTAAACTTTAGATTTATGTTATTAATTTAAGAGTTTAATTTTTAACAGTGTTTAGATTTATCATGTTTGTTTTTCCATACGAACTGAATGTTCGGTTAAATTTAAGTTTATATTATCTATCTATTTTCAATAGATTTAAATCAATAAATTATTCTATATCTCTAATTACATGTTATAGTTATTGGATATTTTATAAATATTTTACTAATAAATTAACCAATTTAAGTATGGCCAAAATCATTTTAATCGATACAGATAAGTTAAACGAAGAATAAAAACTAATAATATAAAAAATAAAAACCGTTAATGAATAAATTTTAGAGTAATGATATTATAGAACAAAAGAACGAAACAATTATTTAGAATTGATTACTTATTTATTTATATATAATATTTAAACGTGGATGAATTTTATTAACTACGAATATACAAATTAAACACTCCTTGTTTATTTTTGGCACTAAATTTATATTAGCGTTAGTGTAATGATGAGTTCATTTATTCGATAACGTCTCGTATTTTTTTATTTTCGTTTATATATATATATATATATATATATATATATATATATATATATATATATATATATATATAATGCTACGAAATTCTTTCAACCAAGGAAAATTGTGACAAATGTTTGAATACCGTTCGTCGTGTTAATCGCGTATATTACATATGAGAATTATTAATTATTAATTATGTATCAGGTTGTTTGGATATTAACGCCTCCGTTAAAGCTGCCAGATTTGTTCGATTTTGCGATGCTTTTAATATCCCGTTAATTACTTTGGTAGACGTGCCCGGATTCCTACCGGGTGTAGTACAAGAACATTCAGGAATTATAAGACACGGCGCGAAATTATTATACGCTTATGCCGAAGCCACTGTGCCCAAAATTACGGTCATTACGAGAAAAGTAAATATTCAAAAATAATCGCCTTTTAATCCGTCCGAATTTACATTTCGTTTATACATATATATTAAGCAGATTTTTTATCTCGTACTATAATTAATTAAATATCATATAAATATAAACAAACGTATGTTTTTGTATTTCATTTTAACATAATAAAATGAAAAACATAACGAGTCGTCTGTGACTAAAAAAAAAAAGTATGATTTCCTTATATCAGATAAACTTAATATAAAGTAATAAAAAAAATTGACGGGGAATATAAAAAACCTGACACACAGGCTTATAATAAATTTATGTTTTAATAAATTTAGCGTAAAAATACATACATAACCAAATGAATATATATATATATATATATATATATATATATATATATATATATATATGTATATGGTTGATTTTCAGTTTTTGAGGTATATTTATTATCGTCAATTTGGTGTCTATCCGGCACCTTTGAATTATTTCATCTGATTTCCTAAATATTAAACCTGTGAATGCTAGAAGGAAGATAAGTAAGCTGAGGTTTATGCATGATCTTTGCAACACTCGCATAGATGATAATTATTTATTATATACAACACTATTTATAGTCTCTAGTGGTAGGCCACATCGTGTTTATTATGAACCATATGCTCGTACAAATCTAGGTTATAATTCACTGTTACCTTCCGTCTATATAATGACGCATTAAACATTCAATTAAAATTACTCCTGATTTCTACACTACCCAATTATTAACGGGGCATGGAAAATTTGGGTCTTATTTATTTCTTCTTAAGTTAAGTAATGATGACAGGTGTGAATGCGGCGCAGTAGAAACTGCGAACCATGTACTATTTGTATGCCCCACTATGGACCATTTAAGATTTTACAATAAAAATAACTTTAACCTACAAGACAAATACACTGCTCGACAATTCCAATTATTCGCATTCAATGTAATGCATAAGAAATTCCATGGTCACTGAAGTTTTTGCGTTGTGAATCCGTGATAAAACGTTTACAGTAATATGTATAACGAGTGTATTTCTGCACGCGTACATATATGTACGGGGTGTTTGTGAGGAATTTATGCATATAATGTTTAAGTTCTGTATATGTATGTGTGTATGTATGTGTCATTATGGACAATTCGTACATTTATGCATCTAGTATACCTAAGTTATAATTTTAATTATTAACTAGCATAAGAAGTTATAAGGGAATACATGTATACTATGACTGTGAGTGAAACTGACGCACAGCCCGCGCAAATGCGAGTGTAAAAGTGGTTACTATATTATTGTTAACTATAGAGTATTGTAAAGAGGAGCAATACACTGATTAAGCCTAAGCGGTGGTGCAGTGTATTGCTCCTCTGTAAATGCAACAAGTTGTACATTATTAATTTGCATAATAAAGTATTAATCAAAAAAAAAAAAAAAAAAAAAAACATTCATCCATAGCTAGATATTCATTATATATAATACATTTTTTTTTAAAACTCTTTTAAAATATATTCATTTTAATATCAGTTTTTACTTTTCAGTAACTTCGTTTTTGTGATAAAATACATTTCGGTCATAACGAGTTAGTTATTCGTTATGCGTGACTCGATGAACAGTGGTATATGTGCATATGATTTGTATTCAGCCATGTTTTTTGAATTTGTGAATTAGAATGTGTTAATTTGTGCGTGGTCTCGAGGGAGAGCTTTGTTCGAACATGCGCTTCTGTATATTGGTATTTTATTTCATTAGAAACATTATTATTTTTTTGTTGGTATTAGTAATTTTTTTTTCGTTTTAATATGATTTATGTTAATTAGCGTATTGTGTAAGTGTGGTCTAATATTATTTATGTTCACACTTTTATTTTATAATTATTCTTAAATTTTGCTGTTGTGTGGGCCGTATTTTGTTTTGTTAAAATGATAATATATTTAATCCATATCATTTATATAATATTATCGTTACGTAATAAATTCCATTCAGTATGTCATCCGGTGATAGTAGTAGAGTAAGAACAAGAAGCGCCGCTTGTACGAAAAAAAGATAATAAATCCCCGTCTCCTTTAAAAAATATAACTGAGACAGTTGAGCGGGCGTTGGGGAATATTGACTTTCAAATGAATGAGAAATTTCGAGTTCAACTTACTAACAACATCATGCAGGCAGTGAAGAATACACTGACGAATTTCTTTATGGAATTAAATAGAAAGGTAACAGATATGAATACTGAAGTTAGTAAGAAGTTAAAAGAATTGAACAATATAGCTGTCGGAATTCGTTGATGATATACAGAATTCCCGAAATAGATAAAGAGGATACGGATGAATGTATTATGAAACTGGCTAAAGAAAAATTATCAGTAAATGTTCCGATCGAAGCTATTTGTAGGTCGCATAGGATTTGAAAGCGACAAGTAGATAAACTGGGTATTAATAATGCTACTAGACCAATTGTAGTAAAGTTTGTTAGCTACAGATATCGAAAACTATTATTCAGTAATAAACGGTTATTAAAAAGGACCAATATAGTAATATTTAACGAATAAACGGATGAACATAGTGCGGGAATTATCTGATAAATACGGCGGTAGAAATGTCTGGACGGTAGATGGTAAAGTAAACTGTGTCGTTGACAGTGCGTCTAGTCAAAGGATTGTGATAAGAACGCTGAGAAGACGATTTAAAATTTCCCACGAGTGTGTATATATAATATTAATTTGTTCGTACCTCTCGCAGGGCTACTCCAGCTTATCACGTTATTTTGTTTCTTATTTTTTATTATTCGTAGTTTACAGTATTCTACTTCGGTCTATTTATTTATTTATTCAATTTATTTCCTGATTTATTCTTCATTTCATGATTATTAAATAATGGCCTAATTTGCAAAAAATAAGTTAGTTTGCTTTTATCAAAATGTACGGGTGCTTAGAACTAGAATTAATGAACTGACTGGGGTAACTTAAGTAATTATTATGATGTTATTGGGTTAACCGAGACCTGGCTGAATGCAGATTTTAATGATTTTGAATTACTTGAAAGTAGGTATGTTATTTATAGGCAAGATAGAGATTACAAATTAAGTAAGGCTAAGCGCGATGGGGAGTACTGGTGGGTGTTAAATCGTCTTTAAGGTCGGAAAGGGCGAATGACTTAGTTTTAACGAAAACACCATGTGATCATGTGTGGATTAAAGTGTATAGTGCGTCATACCTACCACCTTTATAATCGGAATATTTTATTTTCCGTCAAATACTAACAGGATAGTATATTCAGAGATTTATGATAAAGTATGTGAGTATGCACTAAAAATAAAATGCAAGTTGTTGATTCTTGGCGACTTTAACATTCTTGAATTTCCATTAAATTATATTTCATCTACACAGAATTTTAACAGAAATGTTAATGATTTGATGGAAATGATGGAGATATGTAATTTAAGAACTTACAATACAGTATGCAACACCTTCGGTAGAACTTTAGATTTAGTAATAGGTACAAAAGGAAACATTAAAGTAGAAAAGGAAGAATCATTATGTTCAACAAAGTGATCAGTATCATCCCCCTTATGTATAAATGTTAATTTCAATCATGTTGGACAAGTCAGGGATATTCATGAAAAAACTAGTCACAATGGATTTTGTGTAAGAAATTTTCAGAAATCTGATTTCTTATTGATGTATAAGTACAATGTCAAAGTAACTAAAAATAACTATTCACGTTGGTTTAATAAAGAAATAAGTTTGATCAAAAAATAAGTACTGGCTAAAGTATAAAAAGACGGAGCATCAGCCTTTCAATACTATTTTTAGTAATCCTCGGAGAATGCTACAACTAAAAATATCAAATGAAAAAGTCAAATGTGAATCTATTAAATAGAACATCATGAAAACGGAGTTCAAACCGTTTTGGTTATATTACAATGAGGATAGAAACAAGTGTACGTAAGCACAAAACTTTTACATACAGTGCTCAGCATGTTGTTTCAGCATTTTCAGCCTATTTATCATCAGTATATTTTTGTTCACAGAAGTCAAATTTTAAATTAGATTTTTCTGACGACTTAGCTAATCATATAACAGTGGGAAATATTGCAGAGTTAGATGTAAGTAAAGTTCTAAAGAAGCTCAGGCCGAAACGGACTTTAGGCTCAGATAATATACCTCCGTATATATTTAAAGTTGGTTGGGATCTATTCGTCAAACCTCTTACACGCCTTTTTAACATTTGGATAAATACCAATATTTTCCGACAAGTATGGAAGTTATCCAAAATTACGCCTACTCCTAAACAGAATCACTGTGATTATATTGAGAATTACAGACCTATATCTCTCCTACCACAAGCAGCTAAAATATTCGAATTTATTCTTTATAAGAAAATATATACACCCCTAAAGCACAATGTTTCAATCTATCAACATGGTTTTGTGGCAGGAAGATTGGTTATAACTAATTTAATGATGTTTACAGACTATGTCTCAACAGAAATATTCAGAAAAATCCACACGGAACGCGTTGTCGGCAAGTTAAACAAGGTATATAATAACAAGCATATATACCCAAACAGTTTTAAAAAGAAAATATATTATCAATTCTTGTTGTATGGAATAAAAATTTAGATGTTTACAAGAGGATTTTTAAAGAAATCGTCCGGTAGTGGATTGACATTGGCATATCGTGATAAGTTATATATATATATATATATATATATATATATATATATATATATATATGCATGTGTGTATGTACATGAACGTAAAATTTGATCTGGATTAAAGGGTTACGGTGGAGCTTACGTCGTTATGTCTTGTAAAACACTTCGAAGTGACGTAAATTACGCGTGGCCAAGTGCCGAGATAGCCGTGTTAGGAGCTAAACCGGCTATTTCTATATTGTATAAAGGTGAAAAAGATACCACCGCTTACGAGCAAGAATATAGCGATAAATTTAGCAGTCCGATTCCGGCCGCTGTTCGAGGTATGTTGTTTTGTTGATTATTTTTTTATTTTTATTTTAAATTTATTATCGTTTAAAATTTTTGTTAACATTTTTAAATTCGCTTTTTCCCTCGTATAACCAAATATTTATATTATATATCAGTGGCGGCTCGTACATAAAAGTTGCGTGATTGCTCAACCACCAGAAATATCCAGAACGGCATAAAACTTGATGATGTAATAAAATAAGTTAAAAGTACTAATTATTTTATAGAGATTAAACAAAATAAGTAAATTTTAATTATATATTTATTATAAAAAGTTAATTTTTTTTTTTTTAAATTCTTTGAAATCCCTATTACAATGGTTAGTGATTGCACACGCTCCGTGCAACCTAAAGAAAACATTCGAAAACCGTGTACAGCGTTATATGGAGAATTTTCGCGTAATGCTATTATGTCATATGTGTGTACAGTTTACATAGGACTATATAGGTGACTATTGGTTCCATGACGCGGCAGAATATGATTTTCTCATAACACGCGCGTGCGATTGCATGCGCATGCTACCGGCCAACTAACGAACGAGTCTACGACTTATATTTCATCTCTTTCCGAGATTAGTTTTTCTTGGAATTTCTATCTGCGTTTCTTTCTTTTACCGTGTACATTTCCGCGTGTGGAATTGTTTCATTGCCTCTCTACAGTTTATGTTGTTCGTATTATTACTGACCGATGTTAATATACGTAGAATTTTTTCCCTAACTGAAGCTTTATTATTTATACCGCAATTGATCATTTCATTTTCAGAGCATTGTTTTATGTAAATTGTGAAAAAATAGGAATACATAACTAGAGTTTATCAAATTGTTTAGGTTTTAGTATTTAAAAAATGTTTACACTTTTCTCATTGAATACATTTTGTACTTATGTATGCGGAAATAAATTTTTATTATATTTCAGTTTAATGTAATACAACTTTTTATCTTGGGATTGATAATCTAACCTAGTCATTGTAATATTTCACCACACGATGCCGTACATCGGGTGCGGAGTATGCTCTAGATTCCGTCCAGAGCATACTACGATCATGGAGTCGATCCTTCCATAGTCAACCTAGTATTGACCTGACAGTATGGCGAGAACTTATTGGAAAAATCTATCTATCTAGATTGGAAACAGCGCAAAATAGAGTGTATCTTGTACATAAACTAATCACTCACTCTTACTTGCTTGGTAACCAAAAAAATGTTGTGTGTATATATGTTTGGAGGGGGGATGTGTAATTACAACCGTTAGATAGTCTAACCACGAGCCGCCGCTGTTATATTTTATTAATGCTTATTTTAATACAGCACACAAGATAAAATCAAGTACTCAGACTATGCTTCTTTCTTCTTCTTCTTGTTAACAGTTACTAATTAATATATCGTTCGAATTTGTTTACTTATTTATATATATATATATATATATTTCCCTTTCTGAGCGTTTGCAATGATATTATAAAATTTTTGCGTACGTCACTCTCCTTCGTATTGATCTAGCTTGAGAAATCATCAACTAATGTAAATTCAAAGCGATTAATGATTTTAATTAATGTGTACTCGTTTTTTTTTACCTCTTTCTGTTCAACGTTTTATATATGTGTAAATTTTTTTAATAAGTAATTTTATGTTTCGAATTATTGAGAAGTACATTTAGTTTTTTTTTTCCTTATTGAAAAATATTTTAACCTGCACCGCCTTTTGGCTGTATCAGTTGCAAAGCATCTCTTCATAATTTATGTTAAACGAAATACACATTTGCGTTCATTCGCATCTGCACTACGTACTTTAATCACATATGTATTAGCAGATTATATATTATTATTTTAGGTTAGTGTGTTGGGTAGTTAATTGTTTGTGTGTAAGCATGTGCGCATAGGTATTTGTGTATACACATTATATATATATATATATATATATATATATATATATATATATATATATATAAATTTCCAGATGTAAAATTTGCGAATAAACTTTTCTACTTTTAAAATTTTTTACCTTTTTTTTTTATCGATTACAAGAAGTCATTCTATAAATACTAATCTATTTTATTTCATTTATTGTAATATAATAAATAAAATAAAATCGGTTAATATTTATAAAACTACTTAATTTAATCGATTAAAAAAAAAGGTGTAAAAAATTTTAAAAAAAGAGAAGTTATACACAAATACCTATACGCACATGCTTACACACAAACAAATAACCCCCACACACGTTTTTGCGCCATTGCACACTGTACTTTAGTTGGTAGTGAAATCTATTGTATAAAACAATAAATGAAAATTTTTTCTATATTATATTGTTAAACTATATAATATATTAAATTTGTTACATCAGGCTCCATAGATGACATTATAGAGCCGTGTACTACTAGAAGAAGAATAGCTAACGATTTGGAAGTATTAGAAAATAAGAAACTTAATAATCCATACAAAAAGCATGGGAATATACCATTGTAAATATGTACACACACGCGTATAAAAATATATATATGTATGTGCGTGTGTGTGTTATGTATGTATGTATATAAATTATCCGTATTTAATTTATCTGTTTTTTAAGTTTTATACCATCAATGATTTTTATATATTCATATCTATTTTCGTTACTTGTAATTCAAATTATCTTTGAATAATATTAAACTGAAAATATCTTAAAGTTGTAATTATGTAATCTGGAACTTTTTAAATACATTTTAAGTAAAATTGGAAATAAATAAAATTGCTGTTGTTCATTCACGTTATTCGTTAATTAATTAGGACAAATGAGAGATTAGTAAAATTAGTTGTATTTATTTATTATCATACTAGTTACTTATATATTAAATAAATCACTGGTATGATGATATATATATATAATTATTATATTGAATTAGCCATTAGTGTACTACGTTGTCAGCTGGTTCTGTCATTTCGTTCTTTCCAAACAGCTATCATTCATTCACTGTGTACTTTTTTTCTTTCTTCAGTCCATAAGGTGCCAATGTTTCCCTTAAGTTTTTCTGCGAATTGTTTACAATCATGCAGTTCTTCCTTAATGGGATTCGCTGATCTATATCTTCTGGCATAATATTTAATTTCTCCATATCGTTTTTAACCTCCGTGTACCATGTGCTATTACTTTTGAGTTTTCTCAAATAATCAAACAATCGTCTTGCGAATCTTTCTGGCTCCATTCTTTGTATATGGCTCTTTTTTTAACTGCAGGGTTAATCTTTTCTACCACGTTGGTATTCTTCCCGGTTGTTCCGTTTTCTATACATTTCTACTTATTTCACCGGTCCGAATATTCTTCTTAATATTTTTCTTTCTGTGTTTTCAAGTTGTTCATTTAGGTATTTTCTATTCATTATTAAACTCTCTCAGGTTAATAGTACCTCAGATGTGATCACGTTCATGTACGGCCTTAATTTTGCGTTTATTGATAGATATTTTTTATAATTTTTATTATGTATTTCTTTCGTTAAGTAAAAAGCCGCTTTCATTCGATTAATTACTAACTTATCTGATGCATTCTGCACTATGTCGCGATAAGATAATTGCTAGAGCGCTCAACTATCAACTAGACGGTCTAGGGTTCGAAACCAACTCGCGACATAAAAAGTTTTTCATGCATCTGCATTGCATATAATTAACGTTTTGAATGTTAGCTCATTTTGTACGTAAAAATAATCGTTACAATGGCTAGTCACGACGTTCGGCATCGAACATACGACGATGATGATGATTTATATATATATAAGTGTGTGTGTGTGTGTGTGTGCACTAGCATGTTTATATTTTAATTTATCCGTGCACCTGGGATGCATTTTGTATATAAAATTTTTTAGCTAGAAAGTTGTATTTGTAATTAAGAAACTCGTGACAACGTTGACTTCGTTGTAGCAACATATTTTCTTGTGTTCTGCTACCCATGACCGAGTTCAGCACGATTATTTTATTCTTTATTACGACGTTATTCCATTGAAGGTAAGAATTAATTGTGCATTTTTTACGGCATGAATGTGGCATTATTAAATTTTATGACGTTATTAAAAACATTTTTAACTAAAATAACACGTACGCTATTCGTTTAAATACATTTTGCATTTTATATTCTATTGTAAATATTTTAATATCAATAGTGAATTCTATTAATTATATCACGATTTCTGATAATTGATTTCCAGTTGATATATAACTTACGATCAACAAGTTACTCGATTGGAAATATGTTTAGCGTTTGTAACGAGTTTGAAGGAAATGAATTAATATAATTTCAGACATCAGCGCAAATTCCAGAGACCATTCGATTCGTCTAATTCGAAAAGGTAAACACGTATGATCATTTCATTACAACATATTGTGTTCGGATTTTTTTTTTTTATTATTGTTAATTTATATTTTCTGTTTGTTTGTTTTTTTCTAAACTCCTGTTGTTCGATTTTAATTTTTCACGGTGTGTGTTTGTGTGTGTATATAGTACTGAATATTGATGTTATCATCTTCTTTTGTAAACTTTTATAATGTTAAAAACGATACTATAATCTTAAAGTGACGAATATAACGCGATATATTAGTTAAGATCAATAAAACGCAAACGATATTAAGTCATTTTTTAAAGTAATGGTTTTTAACGTTTGAAAATCCGTACAACGCTGAAACATTTGAAAATAAAAACGGAACAATTACGATAGACTTAATAATTTTAACGATCGTATATATCAATAGGTGTGGTAAAAGAATTGATAATCTACAGCATGCTGATGACATTGTTATCATATGCAGGTCCGAAAAAAAAAATATGATCAAAATCACGAAGAGACTAAATCAATGTAGGGTTTACGAATTATGAATTAACAAAACTGATACTGAAATCACTGTAATAGATAAAGTCGCGCAAAATGATATATGCGGATTTGAAGTCGTGGATAATTTTGTGTATCTTGCATCGATGTTAATTAATAATGAAAATTTCCTACCGCGGACATCAAGCGAAGCATTAATGCGGAGTACTACGGTTAGACTAACACAGGCTCTGCTAGGATATCATTGAATACAAAGTCAAATTTGCTAAACTGTCTAATCTTTTCAATAGCTACTTATGCGTTCGAAAGGTGGTTGCCGAGTGTATCAGCGGAATAGACGAGTTTGAAAACTGGGCATATAGGAAGCTATTGAGAATATTCCGATTAATATGTATTTCAGGAACTAAATATACATAGGTGTTTATCAATAAAAAATGTAATGAAAATATTTCTCGGTTTTTTGTTGTTTTTTGGGGGAGGAATGGCATGTAGCGAGAGATACGAGTTCTCATCAGCATGTAATAATCATTGGGAAAGTAAATGGAAAAAAGAAAAAATAAAGACCTGAAACGCACGCTGGCCAGTTAAAGCCATCAATCGGTTTAAATATACGCAAAGCATTGATGTCTGTTCAAGACAGGCCAATATGGAGAAGCATTACGTACGCTGTTGTTTCTTAACATACACCCTATCGAGTGATAAAGAAAGGAAGAATTAGAACCCTTAGTAAACGAAGTAATAGAGTGCTGCATAAGTTTAAAAGTGCGAATTATATTTTTTCGGAGCGTAAAACAAATTTATAATTAAATACAATAATTTCGAAACAACCACGTATAAAAAACAAAAACAATTTATTAATAAAAGTAAAACAATGTATCAATAAACCCGATTTTACTTTTCAAACAACTTGCCGTGCCCATCATCAAAACTAAACTAAACTAACTCTGACACAACATGCTATACTACCTATTGATAATAATACTACATATGATTGGTTGTAAGTTTACCAATAACCGTTCTCCACACTGGATCAAATCGGAAGCCATATTCTCTGTGAAGTTCTTGAATTTTTCAATTTCTAAGACTTACCTGACAATTATTTCAACTGACCAATCTACTTTGGCCAGAACTTTTGTATCCTCAAACCTTATTGCATGTCTTTAACTGTAGAATTCTTTATGTTCACCTTTTTCCACTAAATTTTTTAACCAGAATGTTTGCTTCTTTCTCACCGTATCCACTATAAATCATTACTTGCTCTAATCTGTTCAGTTCATTTACTAAATTTTCTTCGTTGGATACAATTTTTGCCCTGGTAATTAATAAAAACTACTAACTTTTGGCTCGGGTGATGGTGCGAATTCTTCATTAAATATTGTACTGTCTGCGTACTCTTAATATACCCCGACGTAGATAACTGTCATTGTTTCTTTTCATCAGAACGTCTAGTAAAAACCAATTCGTTAAGACATTCACGTTCCATAGTGAACTTTATGTTGTTAGATGGCTTCCGATTTGATGCAGCGTGGAGAACGATGATTGATCAATTGAGAACAAATCAAGGTGTAGTATTATTATCAATATAGTTATGGTAGCAGCTTTTTATGACAGAATTAGTTTAGTACAGGTTCCTATGACGGACACGGCATGTTACTTGAAACGTAAACTCGGATTTATTAATACATTGTTTTACTTTTATTAATAAATTGTTTTCGTTTTTTTTTTATACGTGGTTGTTCCGAAATTGTTGTATATAATTAGGACCGCGAAAATAGTTTTAAAAATTATATGATTAAATTTATAATTGACAAGTCCGGTGAAGAAATGAACAAAACAGAACAACTATTGAAGTAATAGACTATACAGTATATACGAAGCTAAGATGAAATAATCAAACTTGCATAGTAATATTTACTTCACTTACGAAGCACCGATTTCAGACACATTAAATGACGAGGTAAAAATAAAATATTACAAAATGTAGATCACATTAGAGGAAATATAATAGAGAATCAACAGTAATAAATGTATCATTTGTCGGAATAATAAACTTGAAAATTACAAAATGGTTATGAAATAGTTAATGCATAAATGGTACTTATGTAAAATTAAAAATAAATATATGTATAATAATAACGATACATTATACAATTAAATCATCTTACAAGAAAAACGGGGAAATTTATTAAATACTTCAGAGATATAGAGTAATAAGGATACAAAATAATTATGATGAAAAATTTCAAGCTGAATAACGAACAATGAAGAAAAATACGAACTAATGTGTAAACACATATTTCCTCGAGGTGAAAGATCGCGTTCGACATTTTCATGTAATAACAACACAGACTATAACAATGTGAATTAAACAATATTTAAAAAAATGGAAATATAAAAAAAAAAACGAATAAAAACAATAACATTTTAAACAAAATAATAATCAGATTGATCAGTTACTATTACTTTTTTTTTTTTTTTTGACTGCCTATAAGGTCATTACTCGAATTATCAATTACTTAAAGATAGTTACAAAGTTTAGCA
The DNA here is from genome assembly GCA_032883995.1 of Coronaproctus castanopsis. NCBI lineage: Eukaryota > Metazoa > Arthropoda > Insecta > Hemiptera > Monophlebidae > Coronaproctus > Coronaproctus castanopsis. The sequence continues at coordinate 3,240,485 of CM065054.1, forward strand.
TTTATTATAAAGTTGATGAGAAGATGGAGGTTGTTTACATCCGAGATACTTGTTTTCAACTGTTTGCAAACGATATTGAGTATATTTCTGGCAGACTACAACAATATGATAGACCGTTAGTGGTGAACGGCATACTACATTGGCAATAGGTGGATACTCAGTAGATACGAGTGCGTACTCAGCGTGTGGCCAATATATATAATATATTCTGTTGACAACAGTTTCCAGCCTCGCTGAACAGATTTTACCAATTTTTAAAGATCAAATTGCTAAATCCTTTATATTGCTAAGTATACTTGGTCGAATATGGAAAGACTGGTTCTACGAGTTCAGGATTTTCCGGCTATAATATTTTGCATTATCTTCTTCTAGTGTTATCGGCAAGTTATCCTGGGTAGGTCCTTGTGCGGCATGGTGTACCTTATCGTGGCCTATTATCCCTCGATGACTCGGGAATCTAGACGAAAGTGATGCTGGTGTTACGTTCGTTTAATTCAAGAATAATCCGAGAGCGATATACGATAAATATTTGTTTCGGATAGTTCTCATTATATTGGAAAATAGGAAAAATTAAATTCTTCGCGAAAAGCTCAACTACTCCTTCAAGTTTTTTCGTCCTATACACTTTTTCAAATCATGCGATCACATTATCACCGACTCGCGAAGCATTTAGAAAGGCTATTGAAAACAAAGGGACGACGTCAAATTCATTGATTTCATTCATCATTTTGAAGCATTATCATCTGGAAAAAGTTGAGTATATTTTTCTTGTGGGTACCGGAACATCGATGAATCCCTGACAATTGAGAATTCATTAGCTAGAGGTGAGTCTTCTAGTGGTGTGGTATTCTCTTCAGTTTCAGCACTCGATATCATACATTTTATACAGTCGAAACATAAGAAACTCTGGGAACAGACGTATGTGGAGTGTATAAAGCAGTCTCCTCTTACTAGGTACTATCAATTACAACCATCTTTTCGTAGATTTCCAAGGTTCTATTTTTTTAAAAACATTGAGCGAAGAGGAATTCTACTTATCAGCAGATTTCGGTTCGGGCATCGCCTGTCCCTTATGCAGCTTACAGAAACTCCTTACTGCCCTCTACATGCTGGACGTGCAATTTGCATTCCTGACTTCGAATGCCTTTCTTTAATAACATTACGCTCTGAACTGTACCTTAAATTACTGCGCGCGTCTCGTAATGATCCTCCTTATAACGTATTGTCCCTTCTTCATGTTGAGAATTTACATCTGTTTCCGGACATAGCGATATTTCTAGAGAAGTTGTCCGAGTTTATAGAAATACGAGTTAGTAACTACAGTATCACGATGGGTAGGCTGTAAAGGCATCCCCATAAAAAATAAAAAAATAAAATAGAAAAAAAAGCTGAAACGTAGACACTAAATACTGACATGTAGACGCATACCGAGAATCACGTAGACAGATAAGGTGACCAAAAACGTTTGCAATTAATGATAGATATAAAACGAAGAAAAATTAAATATAATACAGCTCGTCAAATTCGAGAAGTGCTTTAACAGCTCGGGGTAAAATTCCAGAAAAGTTACATAGAAGAAAAAAATAATGGAATTAGCTACAGAAATACAGGAAGTAAAGACTTCGTCGGATTAGTTGAATCAGCCGGATATCGATGTATAAAGCGTTCGTCAGATGCTACTTTTATGATGATGATATATATACATACATATATATATATGTAAACGTATTCAAACGTGATCACTGCCATTGCAGACGGATCCAGCTTCCAGTGATGGAACCTTTAAAATGACCATCTTTCACAATTATACCGATGTCACATTATCGTTTTTTACCCAGCTTGTATATTTACGTTATGACGTACCTATTTGTATATGTGTGTATATTTATGAGTTCATCGTTTTGTTTTCGCTATCATTTCTACGCAATCATCAACGTTGCTTAACCCGTAATTCCGACCGAACATAACGGACGATGACGATCATTATTGCGTATAATTATATTACCCTATCGTGCACCGGTTAGTTATTTTCAGTAGTTACGACACGTCAAGGCTTAGTTTGTTTGTACGTTCAGATTGAAAATCCTGTTGTAGTACTGAAGCGAGCGTGAAAGCGTGGAAAATTGATTTACCTGCAACAGGAGGGCGTCCCTGCTACTATGACAACTATTGTTGTCGTCGGTATACTATAGACTAGTTTGTTGTTCATTCACCTTTATGTAGTCACCCGTTCTTGAATATTCATTCCGTTGCTTTATACGGCATTAGCGTTAGATCGTAACGCTTGACGTCTTCGTTTGCCCAATTGATAATTCAGTTCTTAACAAACACCTTCGTGTGCCCAATTGGTTGTTCCTCCGTCCTTAACGAATATTTCTGTATAACTTTTTCCGCGAGGTAATTTTATTCATTAATTCATTAATTATTACGATAGAAAATTAAATGAACGATTGATTATAATTGACGAATCGATTGATTTTGATTGATTAGCTGACTGGTCGTTTTAAATTATTATTGTTATAGAACGTTTCCTTTTTGAGAATATTTTATAAAAATCAGTCATAACGGAGAATCGCTTGAAGAAATATATTTTTATCCTAACCGGTAAATTGCGAAGGGTATTTTACGGTATGGCAACGTCTACCATTTCCCCGGTAGAAGCGCTGGCTACCGAATCGGTAAATAACATTTTTTGCCTTTTTTTTTTTTTTTTTTTTAAATATTTATAAAATTCTTCTTCGTTTTCAATATTGCATGCAACATAGATGCATTTATATATAATATGTAAAATGTGGAATGTAGTGTTTTTTATTAAAATAAACAACAACAAAAAAAAGTTTAAATCACTAAAAGGTTTTTCTTTATGAAAAATCACAAAGCTTTTCGGCTGTTAGGCCATTATCAAGTGAATCTTTAAAAAAGATAAAAAATATAAAAGGAAAAACATAAATTTAAGATTATAATTCACAAAGAATCATCAAACTGAAGAATAGTATTAATAAAACAATCCGATTGTTTAATTAATACTGTTCTTCAGTTTGCTGATTTTTGTGAATTGTAATCTTAAATTAATATTGACCTAACAGTAGTCGAAAAGCTTCGTGATTTTTCATAAAGAAAAAACTTTTAGTGATTTTAACTTCTTATATATATATATATATATATATATATATATATATATATATATATATATATATGCATAATGTATGTATTGAGATGTTAATCATCGAGATATATTTAACCAGATTTAAAAAATGTAAAATCAAAATTCGTAAATTTCCTTTAAAAATATATAGATTTTTTAAATTACTGATTTTCGAATTTAAAAAGACATTAGATATATCAAAACGTGTTTTATTTTTTATTGTAATCCTATAATAATTTTATTCCGTGGTTGCTAATGTAAATGCATACTTGTGAATTATTGCAATTTATAATACCGTATTACAAGGATATATATATATATATATATATATATACATATATATATCTTTAAAACACCTGTGTCTTTATATCTGGGTGAAAAAATCCTGTCCCCCCATTAATAAAAAAAAAAAAAAAAAAACCTGTAGTACATAAATTGACGTTACACGACAATATATAATACGTGTATATGAAAATTCTCTATATTCCGTATGCGCGGAACTTGTATATAATAAGAATATTTTCGCTAAGAGCATAATTTCTTGTTCTCGTACAACTCGATTCGGGCATTATTTAACCATCCATCTTGCATCGAGTGGACAATCTGTTGTAGACGGTTTTTATTTATTGCTATTTTGACTAATCCTTTTGTGTTATTGATTCCGGTCCATCTTTTTTTAATGTTATCCAGCCACAATGTACACCTTTTCTCGGGTTTTATTTTTCTTTCAATCATACCCAATGTTATTGTTTATAGTAGCATGTACTTCTCTCCTCTCGTAAAATTCCCAAAAAAGCTTATCTTCCATTTTTTCGCTATTGTCATTAACACTCTGTCAATCCCCATTAATTTTAAAACTTCGTCATTTTTGATCTTTTCAATCCAAGGTATTTTCCACCACATGTCAAGATATTAGTCCATGTCTCGCCTCCGTATATACGAGCACTGACTGTACGTAGCATTTCAGTATCTTGTTTTTGATCTGTAAGCTAACTTCCTGTCGCAATAATTTCATAAATGTATTTCTAGCTAATTCAATACTAATTCGTATTCACATATCATAATCATTATTTTGTTGGCCACCCAACTGTCCACATATGTATATTTCTCCGGGTTTTCATTTTTTTTTTTTGGCCATCGAAGAATAAGATTTCGTTTAAATTAAGTTTCCTCGAGATTATCATGAATTTTCTAGCAGCCTTTGAAGTTCTGTTATATTTTTCGCTAGAAGTGCCGTATCGTCAGCAAAACGAACCACTGAAATTCGTTCGTTCCCTATTACTATTTCTAATATGGATTGGATAATATCGGCGATAACACGCATCCTTTTCTGACAACCCATCTTATTGGTATTTTTGCTGTTAATTTGTCATCTATATTCTTGCATGCTTTCCATTCGTTAATATCCGTTTTCCACGTTTCTTTGCTGAGATATATATACTTGATACGATGACACAGCATCTGCTCCGTATATTTCACTACTCTACAAAAATCACATTCATCCGCGTCAACTATTTTTAATGTATTTAAATAATAATTACACTCTCCGTATTGAATTAATGCTTATGTTATGAAGTAGTTCAGATACGTTTGTCTATTTTTAATATAAATTATTAAATTAGGGATTAATTTGATATGCGTATCTTACATGTCTGCTGTATTATAGAATATATATATATATTTTTTTGTCATTTTTTGAATATTTCTTCTCTCGATGTTTTTTTTTCAATTAACTATAGTTAGTTTATTATTTATATCCGAATATCCTGCTTGGATTTTCTGAGTAAATATTATTTTTGCTATTACTTATAATGCGCTGATTAGGTCTTAGCGGGCAATTTTCATAGTAATTCCCCTTAACCTTCAGCGCAGTCTTCAATCGCGTTTTTACTTCTTCAAAGCTTTTTTCTTGGACTGCGATAGCAGTATCATCAGCATAAATAAATTCCCTCGTGTGTATGTCGACCGGCTGATTGTTCGTATATACAATATATATATATATATATATATATATATATACATTGTAGAGGATAGGTGCCATTACAGAATCCTCTATCGGTTCTTTTTCCCTCGTAATGGTACAAAAAATCGTCCGTTCTGTAGCAGCATTTCCACTATTTTTGATAATCTTTGGTTAGTTTATCTTACCTATATAATTGATATGTTTTGCGCTATTTAGAAACCTGTACATAAAATTTCCTTTGTAAATGTATTCCGTCTACTTTGTAAATTATTGAAATATCGTAATTTTATTTCTTTTTCGATTAACGGTATTATGCAACTATGTTCAATATGTTTTTTTTAGCGAGTCACTTTTTTCTTTGATTAAAAGCTCGACTGGTACAATTTTAGTTATAAATGCAGCTTAGGTAGGTCTATAAGATACGCAATTGTATGTTGAGAACGGCGACTATTAATATATTTATTATATTATTTATTTTTTGTTATCGCGTACGCAATAACCGTTTAAAATAATACATATATTATTTCGATATTGAATACGATCAACGCTGTAAAAAAAAACATTCTGTAAGGCACTAAGATATATCGTAATAAAACTAAATTGAAAAGGTGTTCTTTTTTTATTTTGTTTTTTGTGGGGGATAGTCGCGAATTTATTCTGACTTGTAATCGATCGTTGAATTATTTAATTTTATTTTCACATAGTCTACTCCGATAGACATTAATAGATACGCTACGAAAAAGACGGTTGCTCAAGGTATGTTGGATATAGCTTTGTTGACATCGAACGCTAGTCAGTTAAAGTATATATTGCAAGTGGGAGAAAAACAGCCGTTTTACATGCTACTGGTTTTTTTAATATCCACATCTATAATATTGCAGGTAAAACATTTTTATTTAATATATACGATACGGATATATTTTACATGATTGATTTAAATATGTATTTTTCAACAATGTAACGCAATTATAAATTGGACTCTAGGATAACGATATTCAATGTAGTTTAATTTTAATAGATTACATTGTTCAGTTATAACCACTTGGAATATATATAATTCCCTCGTGTGTATGTCGATCGGCTGATTGTTCGTATTATATATTGTAGAGGATAGGTGTCATTACAGAATCCTCTATCGGTTCTTTTTCCCTGGTAATGGTACAAAAATCGTCCGTTCTGTAGCAGCACTTCCACTATTTTTGATAATCTTTGGTTAGTTTATCTTACCTATATAATTGATATGTTTTGCGCTATTTAGAAACCTGTACATAAAATTTCCTTTGTAAATGTATTCCGTCTACTTTGTAAATTATTGAATATATATAAAAACATATAAATATGAAAACAAGCATGCACCAACACACACACACACATATATATATATAATTCTAAGCATACACGATGTGATACAAGCGCATTTATACGCTATAAAATTTATTATAGCGTTACAAATTAATGAATAAATCGTCTATTTAAGTTACAAAATAATACACAAATTGTAAATCAGATTAATCTATTATATTAATCAGATATTTAAATAACGCCCACACTTTCACGAGTCAATACGCGTACACACACACATATACACAATCTTCGAAAGTGATCATAATATTTAGTATTCAGCAATTTATTAACAACGTTAAATATTTATCACTTCTAAATGCATTAAAAAGTCTAACAAACAAAAAAGTATCATTTTTTCTACATTATTTCTTCCATATGTGCAGATTTTATAATATATAATCTACGTACATAATGCACAGACATGCTTGAACTAGTATAAAGAATAGAGGCAGTGGGCATTGAAGTGAATTTGAAACTGAACAAACAGAAATGTTCAATGCTGATCATTGATAAAGAAAACAGAATGCAACAACCCTTGGCTCTATTACGAGATACAAAAATTATAGATAAATTAATCTATTTGGGAACATACATTTACAAAAATGGTGGGTTAGCAGAAGATATAAGGAGGCGACTAATATTGACAAACGTTGTAATTGAGAAACCCAATCATATATGGAAAAGGCCATAAGATCGCTAAATCAACAAAACGGCGAACTCGTGAAAACGTTGATATTTCCTATAGCGACGTACGGTTCTGAAACCGGGACGATTAACAAATCGATGAGAGATAAGATCGAAGCTTTTGAAATGAAGGAATATTGAAATATTCTAAGGAACCCATAGACGGCTCATAGAATAAATGATTCCGTTTTAAAGAAGTTTAAAATCGAAGCCAGCCAGCTGTTGTTACCAACTATTAAAAGACGCATGCTAGGATTTTTCGAACATACAATATGTGCAAACGGGCTGGAGAAAATGATTCTGCGGGGGAAAGATCGATGGAAAAAAGAAGAAAGGTAGACCACTGACCCGTTATATCGATCAAATCGCGAAAATAGGTAAATTAAATTTACAACAAATTAAATTATTAATCTAGCGCATGGTCGACACAAGTGATGACGTTTGGTAGTTTGCCTTACGTAAGGTCACGGCATCCGGATACGGATAACGAAAGAAGAAAATATATATAAGGTGATTCAGAGAAGACCGGGCGGTTTCGTTATTTTTTTAATAACTCAAAAACTACTCGATCAAAATTTTTGAATGAAATTTTAGTTAAAAATAGGAAAACGAGAGATTAGCTTACAATCATTTGTGAAGCACAATATCGTTCAGGTGATCGCCATTTCCATCAATACGCAACTTCAGTTTTCACAAAATTTTCGAAGACTTTTTCGAGCATAGTTCGCTAAATTTTTGAAATTTCTTCAGAAATCCGAGTTTTCTTCAGATCTCGTGGACGTGTGTTCGTAAACGCGTCTCTTAAGGTATGCCCACAAAAGAAAAAAATCGCGTAAACGTGAATTATTTTCGAAACTCTCTTTGGACTGTAATGATCGATTCACGCCGAAAATAACGTTCCACGCAAAAAATGTCATGATAACTGAAACTGATCAAAAACAAATCTCTCGCGTGTATACTAAACATGGAGTACGCGGTTTACGTTGTAGTAGTCTTATCAACTGCGCTATTCGAAAAACAAAACTGTCCGTCTTCTTTGGGCCATCCTATATATATATATATATCTATATATATATATATATATATATATATATATATATATATATATATATATATATATGAACGAAAATATTGAAATGGTTAGTTGATATAAATATCTCAGATGTTCACAGTTTATAATTAGCTAAAACGGTGTTTAATAACATAAATGCCTTATTATGTGATCGTCCACTCATTTTCGGTATAACACAGAATATTGTTAAATGTTATATTTACTCAATTTCGTTATACGGCGTGTTCTTAAACAATAAATAAACTGATCCATACGAAACGGTGGAAATGTGATTTTATCGGAGAATGCTAAAAATATACCGGACGGCCGAAAATTTTGAATAAATTTATTCTGAAAATTACTAAAGCGTACCGTATGATAAAGAACTGAATTATGAAAACATGGTAATTTTTTGGTCATATCGTAAGGGGCCATTAATTACGAAATTCTTCAATCGAACGCTACGAGGATAGATATATGTGAAAAATTTTTCTGGAAGAAAAAGAACAGATTTTGGCTTCAAAACGTTAAAAGCTATATCAACACGTCGTCCTTGCAATAACTACTTCCACCAGCAGCGTAAAAATTTGATGCAGACTGAGGATTTTACATGCACTCGTTAATGAACCATGAAGAAGAAGAAAAAGATATATATAATTTTAAAAGTATGGAATATAGTAATTAAAATAATAATAATAATAATAAACAAAGAGGAGTTGAAATTATTAAAATTTTCTTGATGAAAAATCGCAAAACTTTTCCACTGTTACGTCGTTATAAAGTGAACATATATATATACAATTAATCAATTGAAAAATTAGTTAAATCACTAATATTTATTTTCTTATGGAAAACACAAAGCTTTTCGGCATTTACGCCATTATCCAGTGAGCAAAAAAATTTTTTAAAAAATCATAATTTTAAAAGTATAAATTAAAAATAATTACTTTAAAATATTTGATGGTGATGGTGAAAATATATTCCATAAAATGTTATTCTGCTTGTCCCGTTTATTTTTTGAATTGTTGAAATTTAACATCGATATATTTGTTTACTGATTTTGTTTTTTATATTTATTTTTTTCCGATATTATTTTCTGGATTCTGCAAAAGTTGTATACTGATGGAATTTTAAATTTTCATTTACCGTTGCAATGTATGATGTCCAAATGTAAAATATAAAATATAAAAATATAATCAGATTTTTCAAATACTTATTTTCATTTTACTAGTAAAATTGTGTTTTTTTTAAGAATTTTTGTGTTTGTATATTTTTATATTTTATATTTTACTTCTGGACATCATACATTGCAACGGTAAATGAAAATTTAAAATTCTATCAGTATATAACTTTTGCAGGATCCAGAAAATAATATCGGAAAAAAATAAATATAAAAAACAAAATCAGTAAACAAATATGTAGATGTTAAATTTCAACAATTCAGAAAATAAACGGGACAAGCAGAATAACATTTTATGGAATATATTTTCACCATCACCATCAAATATTTTTTAGTAATTATTTTTAATTTATACTTTTAAAATTATGATTTTTTAAAAAAAATTTTGTTCACTTGATAATGGCGTAAATGCCGAAAAGCTTTGTGTTTTCCATAAGAAAATAAATATTAGTGATTTAACTAATTTTTCAATTGATTTTGTATTTAAAAAATCACTACATTCCACATTATAAAAAATTAAAATATATTACAATTTATAAAAATACACAACGTAAAAAATATTAATTTATATGTATAATTTAAAAAAAAAATACATCGAAACAGTATTTGTAAAATAATCTGATAGCGCGAATGTCTCTATTTCCTTTTTTTTTTTTTTATTTTTTATTTTAATGGTCGCCAATCTGTAACGTACTATCCGTATTTCGTAATAATGATAATACGCTACAAATAAAATTGATCTAAAAATATATTTATTCGTATACTGATATGAAAGATATTTATAGATATATAATATACAACAATGTAAATAGACAAATATAGTGGAGTAAATTAGGAATAAATATAAATGTAGGTAACATACAAGAAAAAAAAAATATATATATATAAGAGGTCTATATAAACAGTTATACATACATATTTATATACACATAGACAGGTGCACATATACACGTATACTTATCTTAATATTTCAATATTTGATGAATTTTGATATATTTTAATAAATCTTCTTGTTTGCTCCGCGTGTCTGCATCGATTATCCAATCGGTAGTTTTGAACGTTTCCCGATATATTTTTCTTTTATAGTTTTATTTTTTATTTTTTTTGGTAATATTTCTTTCTTAATTTAATAATGTCCAATTTTATATGCTAGACGAACTTTCACCGACAGTTATCTTTTATACAAACGTTCCGAATCTCAAATATGACTATAATCGACTAGCAGTATTAATAATACGAATACTTTCTTACGAACAAGTTAAATAAAATTAAGAAATAAATGTTATCGCAAACGATATAAGAATTTGCACGACTAGTTTCTTATTATTTTCAATTATTCTTACGATATACGCGATTATATAAAAGAAACAAAGCAATTTAATAATGAGAGTAATTAATAAGATCGCGATATTTTAAAAGTATACTTAAACAAAAAAACGAACTTTTACTTGACTCGCTCTGTTAATATCGTTCGATTATATTGTGAACTTGAAAAGTACCAGTATATATCTCGATTAATGAACACAGAACAGTCTCGAACATACTATCCTAAGCCACGACGAAAGGTAAAACTAATATACGCTTTTATCGTTCTCGTCACCGTCGTCCGATCCGCGGCTCACGGCAAAAAACCCCTTATCTTCCGAATACGATTCACAAGATCTATCCTCTCTTATCCGTTCCGGTACGCGTCTACTTCCCAAAATCCCGGGAACATCGACAACTGCTACCTGCTTATCCCAATCTTATATACACACATATATATATACTTCGTTAACATTTATCTGATCGAATGTGCACGAACCTCCTCGTGAATACATACATAAAGTTATATTAGCCTATATAAATTATATTAACACAACAGAGGGTATACCCTTCTGTTGGCACACCATAATATATAAATTCATTTTAATGGAGTCTAGAATTTAAGGCAACTTCATCTTAAATTCGCTGCGTCGAATGCGATAATTTAAACTGTAACCTTGATCGGAACAAGTTTCACGTCGTTATCTAATTACAGCCTTGACTATTTAATATACCGGGTCGTTAGTTAATTAAATTTAAGAGTCGCTAGGCTAATACATACGAGGGTTGTTTTAACGATGCGTGTAATTCTGAGACGTGCGGTTTAAAGTAGCGTCGACGCACGGTAAACTAAAACGCGCTCGAATTTAATATCACCGCATCGTATGCTAGTCAAACATTTTGCAACAAATTGCGGAATTATTTACGACGAAAAATTGTTAAATGTTACTATCAACTTAGACATTGAATTCTGAACACGTAGGTGGAATAGGCGCCTTCGAGGCACGAATTTAAATTTACTCAGATTCCATATCTACGTTAAAACACATAGAGACCGTAAACTTCGAAGTAGCAGTTGTTGATCACATACTGTTCTCGATACCGGAGCTATATAAACTGAACACAAATATCACTTTTGCGTGGATTCCTAACCATCGAAATATTTCACTACACCATGCCGTACATCGGGTGACCTATTGGCCGTCGCAAACTCGCCAATACATATAAGTGCAGAGTATGGTCAAGATTCAGTTCAGAACATACTACGATCATGAAGTCGATACTTTCATAGTCAATCTAGTATTTTGGGATGCATAAAAAAAAAAAAAGATAGACCATATTCCTGTGCCCCGCAACGACATCTTCCATATAACTAAATTAAACATTTTTACGTAATTTTTCCTGCGAATTTTCATAAATAATTAGCGTTATTATTTATTTTTTTTTTTTTTTTTGATAACCGAGTGGCTAGAGCACGGACAAGATACCGAGTTCAAATACGATCGGCGTCGCAATAATTATCGTCAGAAAATAAAAATGTAAATAATCCTAATATTATAATCGCGTAGAAGGCAATGACAACCACCACACACAACATCATATGCGCCCTAGTAAGAATAGAGTACACTACAGAAACACGCGTGGCTGTATTGTGACGTGACAACAAAGCGGTTACAATTAATTCTCCCGGGTATGCGCGTCTATCTACGCTAGCTTCATATCACGGTAAATACAATACACGATAGGGATCACGCGCAGGCTGCTTAGCAGCTATTACGTCATTGGTGTCCAGTCGAGCTCGACGATGTACAACGTAAACGCTACTTTCGGTTCCTTACTCTAGCTGTGATTATATTTACAATTTTACATTCCTCTCTTTTCGTTATAATTAATTTATTTTAATTTTATAACAATTACATTATATCTATTAACATTATTTAACGCAATTAGTATATCGCTGTTTTGTTTTTCAACTTGTTTAAACGCAATAATTTCGTTAAAAATTGTAGTATGAGGCAAGTTTCATTTAAATTTTTGGATATTTTAAATAATACCAAAAATATGATAAAAATTTATTTATATAAGCAAATATTTCACTCACCCAATTTTAGTTGTTGCAATTTTATCAATTTATTCCTTTTTTTTCGTCCATCGTCGGTATTTTTGCTTCCGTAGATTGTTCTTTTACTGGACTTCTTTTTGTTTAGCGTCTTAATTCTGATGAATGTTCGTGTTCTGACGAAACAGGAAATGGCGAATTCATCAATCCCGATGCTGCTGTATCTCAATTTTAAAATGTTGATCAATATTTTCATTACCTCTGAATTCCTGTTGATGTTATCACTGCCGTGGTAATTGCTAAATTATGTCTGTCCACTGTTCGGTTGGATTCATTAACGCAGTTGCCAGCCAGTCTGTTTGCTTAGGTGGATTTATTTTTGTTGGATGCCCGTACTCAAAAACAGTATCTAGTCCTTTTTTTTTTACACGATATGCAATGTAACCAGCTAGCATTTTTAACAGATCTTTGTTTTCACCTTCTACTTGGCCCGACTTTTCTTTATCATCCGATAATGTTTCCATCACGCGAGTAAAGTCATTTTCTTCTTCGTGAAAATTTATATCTTTTTCTAATTCTTCGCATTCCGATGATTTACTTTCGTTACCTTTTTCAATTTCATTTATTACGTCGGCGCTTAATGTTACCAGCGCTTCATTCCACGAATTAGCAGTTTTTATTATCGAACCCGCATTTTTGCTAAAAAGAAGGCACTTAATTCTTTGATTTGCAGCAGTTGGCGAGGGATGATCATAAAATTTCCCCAAGCCTCTAATCAAAGAAAAATAAGATTCAAGAATATCTTGGTTGCACCTCGCCGACATTATGTAAGAATATCTTTCACAATATAATTCAGAGAACATCCGCTGAAGACTTCGAATAGAAACCTGAAAAGCAATTTGAAATGGTAACAAATTCGATCTACCGATTACCCTCATCGATGTGCACAAATTATACAATTTTTCCAATGTCTCATTCTGTTTCACTAAATTTTTACCAAATGCGTTTTTCATTTCATTAATTGGATGAAAAGGAATTTTCGAATTCAGCACTTGGAAACCGTCATTAATTGTTTTTAAGAATTTTACAACATGATCGTTGCCTGGAAGTGTATAACTAATAGCATCAGCTACTGTTCTTGAAAGTAACTCAGCTGCTATCCGGGGACTTTTTGTCTCTCGATCCCCGAAAGAAGTAAATGATTTTGATTAATCTTATAAGCAAATTTAAGATCTCCTTGTTTCTGTAATTCAATTAATTTTAGAAAAATGTCTTTAGTTACAATTTCACCGCTAGATAATTAGTATCCTTGATCAAGAAGATGATTTCTCAATAGTTTCAACGCATGAGGAACATCGTAAAAAGCCCAGATCTTACGATTTTCACAAAGCGGATGCGTAATATTTGTTTTATCATTATTAACACCAAGGTCGGCCATAAATTTCCTATTTGATGGGCCCATGTCACATACAAACGCACGAACTTTGAATCCTGTAGATTCTATCATTCTAATGATTTCAAAAAATAAATTTTTATCCACTGCACAGTCAAAGTTATAATATATGGGTTGTTTCCATTTTTCAACGAGGCTACGAATAATCATAACCTGCACGTAAGAATGAGGACCGCGGATTATATCTGAAATGCTGTCGTAACATATATCAGATTGAACTTTCATTTCATCGAATGAAAGTACAACATCTTTTTCAAAATCCGTAAATACTCTTGAATGTGATGTCAAAATATTCAAACTTAAATTTATAAAACCCGGGGCAACTACAAATTCGCTCAAACGACGTTTTATAGTCACTTCACTTGGAATGGGATACTTATAGGCTTCTTTTACGAAGTTGAAAGATTTTTTTGAAATACACCTTAACGATATTGCCTTCGATATGTCGTCAGAAGACCAGCTGGAACATTTTCCACTAACGATTACTTGTTGTTGACACTTCGAGAAAGTTCCTTCAAACGCTTTTAGCCGAACTTTTAAACTCGTAATTTCAGCCTTCGCTGTCTCCAAATCTTTTAAAAGGCTTTCATTAGTTTGTTTTAAGGAATTATTTTCTAACTTTAATTTAATAAATTTATTATTATCGCTAATATCAGAGTTATTGGATGAACAAATTTCATTATTTGTTAAACCTATGTCTTTAGCGTTGCTTCCTAACAAAGAATTTACAACTTTTTTAGACTCACGTTTGTTATACCTTTCACTTCGTTCATTTTGAATATCTGACTCGCATTCAATTAATGTTGGTATTCGCGAATGAGGAATCGAATCCTTTTTTAAATTTTTCTTTGGTTTATACCCAAGCATTTCTGATCTCAAATCACGTTCAAAATCATTTTCATTAAAGTGGTGAGAACAAACGCGGGCAGTTTCAATATTAAAGTCATCAGCTCTTTTGCTCATATGTAACCACTGTTTCCCTACAGCTGGGAAACCGATGAAAACGGATTCCTAATTTATGAGCGTTTCTGCCATGATTAGAACACCCAGCGATGACACAACAAGGCATAATAAAAATATTAATAATAATAATATAGTATCAAAACGATCTAACCATTTCTATGTTGATGACGTAATATATGTATAAAAATTGATAACATAGGCAGTATTAAACGAAAAAAAAACCACATAAATTGCATAAGTTAATTTGTTGACCGTAATAAAAAATAAATAAAAAAATACTCGAACAAGGGGCGAAAAAACGAAATAATACGGAAGAACACGCGAAACAACGGAACGACTACTACACTACAGTCGACTGTCTGAACTAGTGGGCACCGGTGACGTCAAAATTTCGTTTGACTACTGCGCAACTAGTTCGTGATACCTACCGTGTATTCTATTTACCGTGCTTCATATCATGGTTGCCTTGTATACTAATTATACTGTACAACGAAATATGTGTAGGTAAGTAGTCACCTACCTCCGATACGGAAACGCCACTTAATGATGATGTTTAGTTTCGGTTCGAGCATTGTGTTATTATTATTATCATTATTATTATTTCTTTTTGTAATGCACCTTTAAATTTTTATTTTCAATGTGCGTATTTTTAATTTTTACTCAGTACGCATTATTTTGTAAATTACAGTGACGATTATATTCTAAAGTGCCCGGTGCTCGCTAATTTATGCGAGTAACTGGGATTTCTTACGTGTATTTCTGTATCATCTTTAGTTCTATTTGTCATTATTACATTATTACAGTTATAATTACAATAGCATTATTATTATTTACTATCACTCGGGTATATTACTATGTACATACGCCTTAATGCTCGTGTACGCTAACGAATATATATGTATATGTATGTGTGTATGTGTACACGTGTGGGCTTGAATGTGTATTTTAATTTTATATGTACTTTTAAATGCGTAGGTATATGTGTACATATATATATATTTTAATGCGTGTTGCAATCTTAAACTAATGTTTAAATATTTTATATATATATATATATATATATATATATATATATATATACAACGTAATTAGCAATTAAATATGTATAGAATATTAGTTTGTTGACTAATTTCTATATGCATACGTATTGTTTACGCATAACTAAATCGTTTCATTTCAATAGCTTAAAGCGTCTAACATCTACTAGTATATCCAGAAAATGGGTTGCCTCAATATTCAGTATAGAGCCCTTTTCGTGCTTGATGTGGTGAAATCTCACAAATGACCTAGTCTACCCGCTTCAGATTCTATAAATGACCTCGTCTACTAACTTCAGATCAGATTTGCACACAGATCCCGCTTTTATGATACCAACCTGCATTGGTAATTGCGTTTACTACAACGTTGAATAACCATTCGGTTAGCACAGGCTTTGCGCGTCACCTCATGGTTAGATCCGGTAGGTCTATCGGATGGGTTTGATGATCGATAATTTCCGGTGGTTTTACAACCATACAACTTTTATGTACCAGCCGTCACCGCTATCAGATCCACAGAGGACACGCATATGTCAATCTTGGTCGGATTACGATAGTATAGATCAATTTTTTATTTAACAGACTTTTTATTAAATACGGAGTACACAATGTGCGGAGGATAGCTTTGTGGAACTTAACGCGGTTATTAAAACGACTATCCATTATTCAGCTAGATCTCAGTTTATCTAGAAGTGAAACAAAACGAAACAAAAAAATATTAAATACCGATGAAATTTTAAGTACATATTTTTCAACGATAGTCGGGCAAACGGATTATTTTAGGCGATTTTTTTTTGTTATCGATAATAAATATTGTAATCATCTACATCATCATCATCTTCGGCATCGCAAGGAAAATGTATTAACGATAATTATCATTGCGATTCGAAATTTATCTTATCGAGATTAAATGAAACGCCTTAAAAAAAAATAACGTTCGCTATTCAGATCGCTTAACTAACCCTTTTAGTCACAATGTCCATTATATGGCGCATTAAATTTTAATTCTAAAAAAAAAAATTATTTTCTGGTTGAATCGAAATATCTCAATTTTTTAAAAATATTTATATAAATACATCGAAAATTATCTACAGTCCTAAGAAGCGGTATTGTATAATAAACGCCGTATAAAATTTATATACAGTTATTATTATTATTATTTTTAAGATGCCGTGTACCACAACTTAGGTTAGTGACATCGATACTAATTATTTAAATGATCGGATATATGTTTATCGCTTTCAGAAATTGGATGGTGTTTTTAAAATCCTCCGGATTATCGCTAAAGTGCCGTGTGTACCGAGGATACAGCGACTGGGGCAGAATTTTTTTGTAAGTAGTATGCACGATATTAGAATGTGTTCGATAGTGGTCTTTGTCCGCAGTGACAGCATATTGGCGGTGTTATATTTTCTATGACTAAGCCGAGTTAACACAACCTCATCCCGTCGTGTTAGTATGGTTTCTTTCCATGAAGCTGCAGTTGACTTGATGTTTCGGAGTTTGTTAATGGTGGAGATACGCACCTCGTTTAAGTCCCACGCATTGTAAAAACTGTTTTTAATGTTGTGGATTAGGATCTTGTATTAGTATTTGGAATTTGCGGCACTGCGAACATCTTTGTTGCTTCTTTAGCGGCGGTGTCAGCTTCATTCATCATTTTCCCTTATATTAGAATGTGATGGGATCCAGCATATGATGATTTCTTGCGTGTGTTGGCTAACTGACAGAAAAATATCTTCTCGGGTTCTTAACTTTTGTGCGATCGAGATTGATGTTTTAAATAGCGCGAAGTGCATTGGTAAAAATATATTTTTTTTTTTTGTAGACATAAGTCACTACTGTTGACAGCTAGGTTTATCGCTATTAGTTCAGCTGATAGCGCTGAAAGTTCGGTTAGTAATATCTTATAGTTGTATCTCGATGTATAATGGAACAGCCGCATCTTCCATTGTTTTTGGTGCATCGGTATAAAATTTCTTATATAGATTTTTTTTTTTTTTTTAAATGGGGGAACCTTTACGGCCTACTCAACGTGATACTGTGAGGACTATTTACATTTCAATCAAGGAGGCTGACTTCTCTAGAAACGTCGCTATAATGGGAGAATAACTGTAGATTATGTAAATGAAGAAGGGACGATACATTATACGGAGGTGTACTACTCGAAGAATGTAGCAAGATAAGGGAAATCTCATAATGCAACGGCGCCACGGCAGAGCATTAAAAAAACATGATCGGGATTGCAGACTGCCTATTCAAGATAGAGGGGACAGAAGGGACTTTTTGTAAGTTTCATAAAAGACTGTCAGGCAACAAATGATGTCCAAATCGCAATTTACTGACGAGTATAATTCCCTTGCGACTAATCTTATTAAAGAGACAGAACCACGGGAGTTTTTGGGGTAAACGGTTGAAGTTGATAGTAATAAATTTGATTGACTAATGCTCTCAGTGTACATCGGTTCCCATTGATACCTGTGCTCTAGCTGAATAATGTGAATGATATCTTTGCGAGAGACTAAGGAGAATTCTATGCCACTAGATGACGCGTCTTTAGCCAAACAAATTCGTCTATAACCCGGCACCCGCATGAAGAAAACAAATACGCCCACACGTTCCAAATTATTAATCTATGGCAAAACTAATCGAATTCGCCTATCTGACACATTCCGTTTATCTTTTACAGCCATCACCACGCCTTTTGAATCGATAATAATAAAGTTTAAGCCCGGTAAAATTTACAAGGCTCGCAGTTACACATTCTGCAATAAATACTGAACATTGTTGGCGTAATTTGTACATGTTACTAATTCAGAGCTGGAATGAACACTACTGCTCCCGTTCCTCGATTTGACTTTGACAAACATTTTTTGTTATGTAGCGCTAGTGTTATGTCGGTTTTTTAAGATTGTGGTGATGTTTTGGCGGTAATGATGGTATTTATATGATGATCTATTTGTTCTGAGAAGCTGATATTCAGCGTATTAACTTATAATTTTTGCGGTGAAATTTGATCATGTATGACTGAAAGGGTTAAGGCGATATTTTATTTTAACTATTTCATAATCTATCTTTTGTTTTTCTTTCTAACAACAATCAGAATATTAGCGTTAAACTGACCAATCAACGTTATTGTTTACTACATTAGTACACTATAATAATAATAAAAATAATGTTAAAATGATTTTGTAATAAAATATGTTCGGCATCGTTCGTTGTCTGATGCGAAAAATAACCGATTATTTGTTATCGTTTCGGACACGATAATTTAGGTCGACCTATATTCAAAGGCTGGTATAATGCGTTTTGTTTTATACAACCTTTCGTGAAGTAACTTAGCAACCGTCGTAATAAACGACGATTGTGGTGCCGAGTAAACGAAAAATAACGATAACTAATTATTAATTATTATTATCGTTATTAGAAAATACTTCTACACGGTCTGTCATTGTTTTCATATTTACGAAGGCTTCCGATTGTTGAGTAATTATTTATGAATCAGCAAACAAGCGATATATACCAATGATAATTATTATTATTACTATTTATCGTTATTAAGAAATATTTCTACACGTTCTGTCGTTGTTTTAATATTTACGAAGATTGACGATTGTTGTGTAATTATTTATGAATCGGCAAACAATGCGAATCAACTCCCCAGTCACGACATCAACATGTCTTCCTTCTATGTGCCATACTCATAATAGAGCGTAGGCGATCACCAATATGCTAATCAGATTTTACGTTGTCTCGCATCTGTCATTAGTAACGAATGGCTTGGTCGACTTTTTAATATTTTCCAGCCAATCTGTCATTCTTCTTTCTGGACTGCTTTTTCCTTTTATTCGTTCTCGTATGTTATAATCTGTAAACATTTCGTACTTTTACCCTCTTACGATATGACCAAGGTATGATGCGTTTCTCTTTATAATAGTATTCCGTAAGCTTTCTTTAAGACATCTTTACCGTCCAAGGTATCTTCAGAATTCTTCGATGGAACCACATTTCCATTCATATCGGTTCAAATGTTGTTTATTTAGAGGCATCGCTTCAAAGCCGTATAACAAAATCGGCTGAATGTAACATCGAACTATATCTTATCTTAATTCCCAACGTTACTCTTTCGTGGGCTCTCTGTGTCACTGCAAGCTTCTTAACGACATAAGGCTCCATGTTTCCGCTCCGTACATAAGCACCGGAAGAATGCACTGTTCGTATACGTTCTTTTTTATGAAGTATATATTTATTTTTGAGGTACTCAACTTTCCAAAAACTATCCACGAGAGATGCGTTCGTATTTTAATTTCCTTACGCATTCCTTCCTTCGCTGCGGTAATAATTTCATCTAGGTATCGACCTGTTCCAGATTCTAGTCATCTAATTTTATTTCTAACTTTGTCATGATCTTCGTTTTATTAATGTTTATGGTTAATCCTGCTTTTTCGGAACAGTTATGAAGGTCAGTTATAATTTCCTGTAAGGTACCAACATTATTACGAATCAATATAATGTCGTCAGAAAAACGCAAGTGACTTATTTTCATCGCATCAATATTCATAACTTTAGACTCGCAAGATAAGTTTTTGAACATAGGTTCTAAGGCTGCTATAAATAGGAAATATTGCGTCTTCTTGTCTGACGCTCTCTTTGACGGTATTTTGCTTGTTTTTTCCATCAGCTGTATTTGATTAATTGGAGAATTGTAAATATTTTTGATTATGTTGATGTATTCATCATCTACACCATTTTCTTCTTCAAGCGCTTTCAACACTGTCCATGTTTCCACTGCATCAAACGCTTTATGATAATCGATGAACACCGTGTGCAGTTCAATGTTGTATTCCTTGCGCTTAACCTGAAACCAGATCTGAAACTCGCCTACTCGCACAGTTGGCAGTAATCTGTTTTGTCCGTCGACTTGCAACGTGCTTATATAAAGCTTGTAATTATGTGATAATAAGCTAATTGGTCTGTAATTTTCTCGGTTAGGCTGTATCATCCTTTTTGTGTATTAGTATGACATCTGGTTCATTCCATAATCGCGGGATAGAGTTCTCTTATAAACATTTGTTACACAGGTTTTTCAGCAAATCCAGTAATATATGTATATATATTCCATCATTATCGAAATTATGATCAAATAATGTTAATAATAACCGTGTTTTTTTTTTTTTTTTTAATACTATTATTATAAGTTTCAGTTTGCAATATTTTATAATAGTTTATTTTTAATGAAAACTTTTGTACGAAACGAGAATTACGAATTTTTTAAATAGATATGCGATATTTTATCCTTCAAGTTATGTAATTCATTATGTTACAGTATATGATACAGAGACGTGTAATTTGAATTTAAAAACGTTCTGAACGGTTTATTTTTCATTTGTGGCCTAAGAAGTTTGTATAGTAAAAGTCTAAACAAATAATAATTTTTATTTGTCCTAGTAGAGCGTTGGGGGATACGCGGCCAAAAACCTGATGCCCACTTCTCGGCTCACAACCGCATTCATACAGCGGGTTACAATAAATTTTGAGTCTTGTAATACGTGATAGTACATACATACATACATATATATATATAATATCGAATTTCAACATTTTTACATTTTTTGGATATATTTATATTTATGTTTTTTATTCCGTCGTGTGGAGAGAAGACAATTTATAATGAATTTGAAATCCCACGTCGTGATCGGCAATTTACGATAAAATACCAAAAGTTCTAATGTAATTTTTAAATGTTTATTATTATTTCTTAGAACTTGTTCATTACGTTCATATATTAAATGATTTATTTTTAAACTACGAACGGTCATGGGCGCTTTATTAATTATTCTTATAATACATAAAAGAGGATTTGTTATCTTTACAAGTGCAGATTATTCATATTTTATTTTGCACGTATTGACTATCTTGGTGATTATGTTAACTTGTTATTATTTTTAAAATCATCGATTTTTATAAAAATTATTTTCTTATTTCGAGTATACTATTATTTTATTATGCGATTTAATTATAAAGTATCGATTGTAAATTGTAATTATCTGATTTACCGGTTAATTTAATTATTTTTATTGTTTCCTTTTTCTCTCACCTTAGCGGGTTTTTATTTTGCTGTTTTTTTTCTTCTGTATTTCTTTTTGATTAAATTTGTACTAAATGTTAAAAATTTAATTTATTATCAAGTTAAATAACTATTTGTCAATGTTAAAAGTGGTACTTGGCCAATAATTTTGTGAAAAATAGGTTAAGTAATGAAATAATTTTTTCTTCTTCTATTATTATTATAATTAACTAATATCAAAATTTTAGTTTATAATGCAATTTTACGGTATTTGTAGAAGACCAAACTCTTTTCAGTGTTCGATATTTCCAAATTAAATGCATATAAAAATTATAATAATCCTTCGGCAATAAATTTATTGATGTAAAATGTCACAATAAAAAAAAAAAAATGGGAGCATATATTAGATTTTTTTTTAAATAAAATAATACTCCTTGATTTATTTTGTAATTCTGTACGCTATACTATAGGGGTCTTGAGAACGGTAGTAGCTAGTGAACATTCGGTTAACCGCATTTTATTTACGTACTTTGGTCGTGTAATTAGAGAAGATAAATGTAATGTACCTGCAACTAATTATCCAAGTACAAGTAGATAAAAAAGAAATCGAGGAAGACGAAAAATATGCCGGTTGGATAACATCAAGCAATGGACGAACACACGGTCCATACAGAAACTCACGCAAGAAGAAGCCGGAAAAAGGAGATTTTTTATCGGCAACAGATGATGGTCAAAACGCTATTCTTCATAGAGTAGGGTATAAGAAGAAGTATTTTATTTAGAGCCGACTCTTTAATACAAAAGTGTAGACTTCTGTCAAAAATCGATAACGAATAAATACACAAATAAATAAATACACAAATAAATAAATACATAAATAAACGACGGCAACAAATGAAACTGCCGAAATAACCGTAAAATTAGAATTATAGTCTCGAGCGATTAATGTATGCGACGAATTATGTTTTATAGATCGGTATGGGTGTAGTTATGCTTACGTTTAATCTGTTACGAGATTGCCGATTACATTTACTGGCCTATAAAAGATCGGCTAACATCATTAACGCCATCGTCCTCGGGGGTTGCTTCTTGATTACGGCGTTGAATATTATAATCAGCAGTTTTGATCCGGGATTAGCTCAACTGTCACCTGTAGAATCTGAATTATAAAAAAAAAAAAATAAGAATTCAACCTTCTTTCATACAATATGTAAGCCATACTATCTTATTTTTTTCTTTTTAAAATTAATATTATATATATATATGTGTGTGTGTGTATGGGTGTATGGCAAATAGAAAATTGCCGTTGAACGAAGAAATATATATATATATATTTATCACGATATGCCTATATCGACCCATTTCTGAGTGTAAGCATTCCCCAAACTTTTCCAACGATTCCTATCTTATGCGGTTCGGATCCAATTGATTCCTGTCAATTTAACATCATCTCGCCACCTAGTCATAGGCCTCCCTTGCGGACGCCGCCTGCCAATTGATCACCACTGTAATATTCGCTTAGCCCATCTTTCATCTTTTTGTCTTGCCAAATGTCCGGTCCATTTCCATTTTAGCCAGGCGATCCGCTCCACTTATTTATATGCATGTATTGCAAGTTCTAGCAGAAATAATTAGCCCTTCGAAAAAGAACATACGTTATTTTTGCTTACTTTAAAATGTAAATTTTTTCCATATTCAAATTTTGGTAGAAATATTTATACGATAATACCTCATAATTTATTGAACATAAAAAAATACATACATTATGATAATATTTTTTTTTTATTGCAAAATATTTTAAAATTTAGTCCGATTTAATTGTGTCATGTTTATCGGTATAGATAGTGGGTCTTGGTCGCACGCAATAAAATCGATACATTTTTAAAATGTTCAAAATCGACATAGTCAGTTCGTTTACTTTTAAAATTTAAATGTAATTTGCGTCGACTCGCGCAATTTTTTGACACTGAATAATTCGATATACATATATATATATATATATATATATATATATATATATATATATATATATATATATATATATATATATATATATATATATATATATATGGGTTCGTTCATGTTCGTGATCTTGCAGTATACCTTGATAGGACTCATGAGTTTCTCGGTGCATATAAATTATATTACTCGACATGCTAACTCAGTTCTTGGGTTCGTCTTAAGAAAGTAAAAATTATTCAGTGATCTGAGAACATTAAATACTCTGCATAAAACTCTTATCCGTTCTCAATTAGAGTATTGTTCGATAATTTGGGATTCATTTTACAATAAGTATACTACAGATGTCGAAACAATTTAGGCGAAGTTTTTGAAATATTTATTTTTTTCGTATAATGAATTATTATCCAGACCACATAGATTATGATCTTTTATGTGACGTTATGCTTCACGTACCGTTGTATAAAAGAAAGAAAATTTCAAACTTAAAGTTTTTATATAACTTGTGCAATACGAATATTTGATTTCGCAAATTAGTTATATGCGCGTCCCGTATCACGTCCTCGTCATGTGCCTGGTAACATTGTTTATATAAGCAATGGCTAAGAATACGGGAAACAGTCGGCGAACTGTGCTGTGCGCCTCACGCCACATGGATAATTATATTTCAAACACGTCAAGTATTACGAAACCTTGATGTGGACATCTAAGCTACCCGAAGACATAACATATCATCAACAGTTATATAGTACCTATGATGAATACTAGAATGAATCGCTGTTTCTACCAACCGCGTTCGGCTATTAATATTCGTTTTAATTCACCGTTGATGTCTAATTCCCGTCTGTATAACTCGTTACTTAAAAATCATCCGCGTTTAGATATAATATTTTCAAAAATGATATTAATATGATTCCTTGGTTTAGTCATACTTCAACTCTATGCACTTGTTATTACTGTAAGAAAGGTGTAGGCATTGTTTGTGGACAGTTTGTTTGAGTTATTGATTTTATAATTTTAAATTATTGTAATATTTTTCCATACGTATTCACAAATACGTTTGAAATTTTCGTTACCACATACTAGTGTACACATGTATTTCTATTCATGGCTAGGATTACGTAAGCACTTTCCAGTGTAGCGAATGTGTGCATGTGTGGCCAATTGTTTTTCCCTTTGTGTGTAAATTCCAGTGTATATTGTGAGTAACTGTGTTTATATATCGTATATGTGCAAATGTTTTTTTTTTTTTGTATATTATTTTAATAATTTAATTATTTTTTTTTCTTTCAAAGCTTTTGCGGTTTAATTAAGTTCTATACCTCTATTTAATTATTTACTCCTTAATGTTAGCATTTTATTTGGCATACGCTGTTATGTGAACCGTATATAAATAAATAAATAAATAAATATATATATATATGTGTGTGTGTGTGTGTATTATTTTTTTAAATATAACTGTTTGTTTATAGATCTGCGTCGGAGCTTTATTTTTAATAATAGGCAGTTTAGATTTAAATAAAAAGAAAGATCGAAAACCTGCGAACGTGTTGAATGATCTTATTTTACTGCTGATATTTTTGGTGACTTCAATAAACGTCGTAATTACTGGTTTTGGTTTTGGACGACAACCATCCAGCACTGTCACAACGACGGCCAGTACATATATCGGGACTACACTGAACAGTTAATGATTTATTTACACTGGATATAACGGTTATTTTTCACTTCACATAATAATGTAATATTACTATAGATTTATATATATATGTGTGTGTGTGAATGTGCCTGTATTTGCCCAAAATTCTCAATTTATGACAACTGTATATTTACACGTACTTCAATATATTTTATAAATAATTTATTGGTTATTCGTTTCAAAATTATGGTTGTATGTATTCGTAATAATATAAAAAAAAAAAAAACAACAAAAAAACAACATAGTACCAGCATTAAGTGCTAAAAACAAACAACGTAGATCTGTATAAAAGAAAGAACAAGTGTTAACATACTGCCTCCATTGGAGCACAATATTGTGAGAAAAGAAGGAGAAGTAATACGATGGTCCTCATCTTTGAGATTTAATATGTTAACGATACTCCTGATCGTGCGTTCTTTTATTTACTATTCGAAGTTTCTTACTTTATGTGTATGAAGGAACGTATTGATTGCATGCTGTTGCTATCTCCATTACGACATAAATGGCTGAGCACCAGCAAAGTAGATGAATCTATAAAATTCCCGGATCGTAAACAAGCTATTATACTCGATGCAGTAGATAACATTCCGCTCAACAAATACGTAGGTCAGCAATGAGGTTGGTTCGCATAATATTCTATTTTCCTCTCGTATTTCAAATAATCGTACATGTATGTATCTGTATAGTATAAATGTAGCTAATCAATTCGTATTATCTCATCCGTCACTACTTATAAACAATATAGAGATAAAGACGCGTAAATTACTAAATCCAACTAAACGTATCGATTTCTATCTAATGTTTCACCACATATTCCAAACTACATTCTCGAGCAAGCTCAACATAAACCTGAAATTAGTCTCCGCAATCAATTTTATTAAAGCCGGCCTTATCGAAGAAAAATATAAGCATATCCTTAGTTTCCGTCGTCAAGTCTTTGTAATAACTGATAAGGTTGAACAAGATACCGGATTCAATAATTATCAAATATGAAGAAGAACAATTTCGAATATTTATTACAACCGAAGAAAAGTAAACACACCGTCACAATGAAACTACTTGTCCAAAAATAGAACAGGCTAAAACTTAGGAAAGTTACCAGTTTTTAATTCGGATACTACTACCTAATGAAAAAGTAAATAAGATAGTAACAGAGGAACAAGTGGTACAAAATAAAATTAAACAGAATAAATCACATGTTACAATAAACAATACAAAATCACTTGCATCAGAAGAAAATAGCGACCAAAAGCAAAACCTTAAAGTAAACGTCCACTTCTAACACAACACCAGATACAGAAGTTAAAACAGACCTCATATTCGCTGATACGCAAAATAAAAATATCGTACAAACTAAAAATGAAACTTGCTCATCAAATCAACCTAAAACGAGTAAAGGAAATGAATTTTACATGAAAAAGAAAAAAATTAAACTTTCAACAAAGGATATGCTAGTACCATTAGCTGAAAACATAACGGAAAAAACGGTTACCCATTATACTTTACTAACCTTACGATCTTAATGGGCATAATCAAAGACCAATAGGACCAATTACAGAACATAGGAAACTTTGCCAACGATATTGATGGATTCAAAAGAATGCTAACAGAAAACTACAGATTGTTGCAACATGCACCAATGAAAGGTCGTTTCAAAAGGTTAATACAAAAATTGGAAAAATCAACTGATGTATCGTATGACAGTGGCTCTTCAACCGATGAACAAATTACTTAACATAAGATTTAGAAATATATATTAATATTAATTATTAGTATTCTAATATTTATAAAATAACACTTAATGTAACTGTTTAGTTTATAACTCGAGCAAACAAATGATAAACATTTTACAGTACAATAAAAATCACTCTAGCATAGCTAGAGAGACGTCTTACTAGCAAAATTTATACCCAAAAATAATCATATTTATTTGTGATAAGTGCAAAAATAGTTATATACCCATGATGTGCAAGTAAATTGTAATTATATTAAACAAATTAAAAGTTGGCTGAACAGTTATCAAGAATATGTAAATACAGTTCTAAATAGTTCATCCATCTATATACGACCTACTGTATACTGGTGGAACATGAAATTATAGAAAGAAAAAAATCATTAGTAAATAATTTATATAAGAAGTATCGTAACTGTAAAAGTACACATGTAAAAAATAACCATTATAGTATTTATAAAGCAAATTTTAAAGAATATAAATTTATGATTAAAACAGCTAAGTCGAAAGCTCGGAATAGATTAATGGAAGACAAAAATGTCTTTGGACTAAAATATAAAATATTAACGAATAAAGTAAAAAGTAATAATATTCCAACATTCGATAATTATGCCTGTACAGAACATTGTTGTCAAACTTATACCACTATGAAAAACTCTTTATAGCGCAAATATATGAACCTAACGTAAACATAGCGATTACTGCTGAAGTTAATGTAATTATTAAACTATTTAAAAATCAAGTGTCAGCAGAATTAGACGGAATATCAAATGGACTAATTAAACAATTGCATAATATTTTTCCAGACGTAATACCGAAAATGATTAACGTTCTGTTTAAATATAACTATTATCCCCACGTTTGGAAATTAAGTAAAACGGTTATCATACCGAAAAAGAACAAAAATCCAAATTTGTCAACTTCCTACAGAGCTATATTATAAAATCTTAATAAAATTTATGAGAAATGTATACTTAATAAATTAAAGGAGTTCGTTGACAACAACTGGATAATTCATGAGAATCAATATGGCCCACTGCCGGGTAGATCGTCCAAAATGGCGGTATACAATATTTTGCAAACTATAAAAATGTACAAAAATAAAAATAACTGTACACGCTTACTCACCCTAGATATAACAAAAGATTTCCACAGGTTAGATTTAAATGAATTATTAATCTCGTTAAAGAACCTAGGACTACACAACGGGATACTGAACATTATAAATGGATATTTCTCAAATCGCTTCACTACATTACGAATTGGCGATTACTCAAAAAGTATTAAAACAACTATGGGAGTTCCATAAAGGTCTGTATACTTGTGGAACATAGTTTTCTCCCAATTAGATGAAATCAAGCTTCTCAACAATGTAAACATCTTCACTTTTGTAGATGACATGGCAATTGTAATTACTGACAAAGGTGAAGATGTACTGGGAAATAAACTTTATCAGGTCTATACAATAGTTACAAACTGGTTAAAAATGTATAATTTAAAAATTAATGAATCCAAGTCAACTTATATGTTGTTTAACAAAAAATTAAACGATAAAGGGTTAAACTTAATGCAGTATGGATTAAATATTTGTATGGTTAGTCAAACTAAATACTTAGGTGTTATTATTCATAACTTAAAATTTTACAATCACTTTCACCACATCACCCATAAAATAAATAAATTTTTAATCATATTTAACAAACTGTATAATAATAATAACCGAATTAATTATAAGAAGGACATAACATTATATAAACGTGTAGTGTTGCCCAACATACTTCACGCAAGTGTTATTAGATATGTTAAAAATTAAAATATTCCAGAACATATTAAAAAGTTATCAGCGAACTATTGCAATAAAAATTATTAAATCTTACCGAATTATTAGTTATATGGCAGGTATTAAAGATTACATCTAGGACAATTCGGCGGTATAGATTAAATGTAATATCCGCCTTGCTATATGGAATAATTGATTCGTGTTTAAACCGTTCAGTCACGGATGTCCCTTACATGGTACGAGAAATTTTAATACTAACAAAATTGTGTATTTTTCCAACTGTCACAAAATGTATCGAAATATTTATATAAACACGTTGAAAACTATCTAGATAGGGTCGTCTGCATTAGTAAACATTCTGTAGTAAATTTATAATTACATTGCAATTTGATTATGTGTGACTGAAAGTGTTAAGAATTCTTATAATATTAAAAGGATTCGTGTCGAAATTTATTGTTGAAGAAACATTTCGTTATTAGTTTAAATGTATTATAATTTTAACGTATTTTAAATAATAAAAAATAAAAAAATAAGGGTAATTTATAAAATCGTAGGTAATAATTTCGACCTAAATCGATAATTAAATAGTTAATAATTGATTATTCGATTGAAGCCAAAATTATAAACAGCTAAAAAAATTCGGATCTAGACAGCTACCACGGAAAACGGAAACTATTCATAATACTGATTTCGACAGATAGGTGGAAAAATGATTACGCGAAAAATAAACTTGTTAAACTTTTTAGCAAAAACATGCTCCCACAAATGTATTTTTTTAAAGTACATAAATGTGAAATGAAAATTGATTTTCCTATACACACGTTATGTAATTATTTATATATATATATATATATATATATATATATATATATATATATATATATATATATATGAGATCAATTATATCCATATCATATTATAAAACTAAAATAAATAGAACATCACTAGAGTCCTTGTTTCGAAACTTGTTGAGTAATGTTAATAGTTTAGGTGTAAAAATTTCATATATTAAGAGTAATATACTTTGGTCATATAATACATAAATGGTAAGTACATATATTAAATGGTAATTTTCAATTACTAATAAAATAATTTGTTATTAACAGTTTTTCAAACGAGTGTGTCGGCATGACACAATTCCGCTCGGTGCTCACTATTAAATGTGTAATCATGTAAAAATCAAATTACATCTGAACTTTTTAATCCGCGATGCATGTTTTTAATTAAATATGTAATCATTTTATATTTACTGTAATTGCGAACATGCAGATTTTAGATAAATTTGAACGTTGCAAATTATAAGACTTCGCAGTAGTTGAAGAGCGATATCCATGTGTAAAAATGAAACTAAATAACGTCAGAGACCTTCATCATCACTGCCGGTTGTAGCAAAACCGATAGATTCAAACTTTTTAAAGAGCAATTAGAACTGATGTTGGATAAATTTCGCAGAAATTAGCAATAAATCTGATGATTCTCAATGTAAATGTAAAGGATGTAATTTTTCAACTCCACACCTTTTGCATAAAGTGCAAACTAAATTTATGCGTAATTAAAAACGGAATTTATTTGTATTATACAAAATTACACTTGTTTTATTTACATTCGTATTGTTTTTGTGTACACCTACTAATTTTATAAAATATATTTATTGTTTGGATGAACTTCTTCAGCTGATGTACGATGTTGGAAAGAATTCCTTAGAATAGCGAACGAAAAGATATTAAACAATTAGAAAATAATGCAGGAAAATCGAATAAATATTTTCTAAATGCAAATACAAATAGACGCAATTTCGTAGTACTTCATCGAATTAGTAGATAGCTTATCATTACGACGCGAAATATCCATAAGGTACAAGATCTAGCTATTTTTAAAAATGTGTTTTGATAGCTTTCAAAATTGCAGTATCAAATTGTGTCCACCTAATCCTGACACTTTATAGTACGGCTATATTATATACGAAGAATTAATAGAGAAATACTGAAGAAATGTAATTTCAAAGCTCTAATAATTATATAAGAGATCTTTACTCGAAAATGGAAATAACGTATAAAACGGTATATTTATTTACAATGGAAAATCGACAGAAAGCAAACGTATTGAAAAACTACTGGCTTTGAAAGAAAATATAATAAGAAACAATAGAGTCATACTAGTTTTAAGATGCAAGTAAATGCCTAAAAAGGAAATACTGCTACTTGAAGAAGAAAATGTATGGTTTAGATCATTATGTATACTAAAAGAAATGATCATTTAAAATACTTTACTAACAATGTACTCTGAGTTTATTTTATTAACCCTTTCGGTCAGAATGTCATATTTGCCATACATAAACTTTTTAAATATATTTTTATAGGGGACATTTCGTTGACATTAAAAGTTCCAATTCCAAAAATATTTGTATAACCCGTTAAAAGTTATCTAGTCATCCAAAAAGTAATATACAAATATAATAACTTTATATTTTCAATCAGTCATTTTTGTAAATTATTTCATAAACCAAAATGTATAATTCTGTGTAAAAAATTGATAATGTGTAACTGAAAAGAAGTAATTTTAATGAAATCGTTCGTCTCTGATTGCCTCGTTTATATCATATATATAAAGGGAATTTTAGTATATCTAATTCATTTGTAAAATAAGTTATTTGAATAAATAGCTAAATAAACACTTTTTAAACTTTGTAAACATACAGTAAAAGTACTTTTTGTTTGAATCGAAATTGTAAAAACATTAATTTTATTTTAAAAAATTAATCGAACGAAAGTTGCTACACTGCAAATATTTGAATAATATTAAAATATGTTTTTTTTTTTTATATTTCGAAGTGATTGTGGAATAAAATATGTGGCTATGTTGTTACTTGTTTGAATATAGGTTTTACGGTTATTGCCTGTTTCTTTCGTAGTTGATTACATTATTTTAAAATTATTTAAAATATTGCTGCAAGTTATGTAAGTTTGCCTAATCAGTATTACTATTATGGAGCCTGTCGCATTTTTGAGTCGGACTGAAACTTTCAGTGCTTCTCATAGATTGAATAGGTATGGTTTTGTAATAACTAATATTATATATTGTAAATAAAAAAAGACGTGTAATTGTGTTACTTTAAAAGTTAGTTATAAATTATGAAAATATGCGTGTTTTATTATTACGAGGAAACGTTATCGTCGTTAAGATATTTGAAATTAATTTTTCTTATCGTGATTTTGTTAAAATGTAGCTTCTATAAGTATTATTTTGTGCTTCAGCTTTAGTTATAGTTCTTACGTTATTTGAAGAAATCGATTGTATTCTATGATTTAAATTCGTTTTTCATATACATCATATGAATTAAAGTTAACATACTAATATAGATGTTTATGCTGTTAGCAAATATTTAACACCAGCAGAAAACAAGGAGTTGTATGGAAAATGTAACAATCCAAATGGACATGGTCATAATTATAGAGGTACGTTTTTTATGTATTATTTATCTGGGTTATTTTAAAGTATGAATTTTTTTTAATATTTTAAATCATATTTTTTAAAATAAGGAAGAAGTGTAACTATAAGATTTTTTGTAATAACGTCAAATAGAAAAAATTAAATTTGTAATCTTTGTGTTAAATAAAAAAAAAAAAAAAAAAAGTGAAATAGGAACGAATGAGTAGAAAATGAACTTGTATTATTAAAGATGATGTAATCAAAAATATTCCATATTCCATGAAAGAAATATGTCGTAATACGATATATATATATGTGTGAAAATCTATGTATGATGTTTGATAGGAAGATTGTTTTAATTAATATGAGGGTAATATAATTTTGTATAGTTATCACTTTTATGATTTTTTGTCTATTTTTAATTATGAAGTTTAGGTAATATTGCTTACAGACGTGCAAAGTAGTATAAAATAATGATAAAATACATAAGTTAGCGTTGTAGAGTGATACAAGCTAACGTTTCAAGGTGATTTGAAAACATCGTTTAACTGCGTAAATTGTAAAATTTATAATCATAACTACATTGCTGCGAGGTCGTAGCAAAAATGAATCATTCAACATATGAAACTGTTCTGTTGATGCAGGATTTGAGTTTTTATCCATTATCAATAAGTAAATTCGTTCGAATTCCTTTATTTGTTGAATTTCCTTTAAAATGAAAAATCATACCGGGGTTACATTAAAAACACGTTTGAGATTTATTATTAATTAGAATTCTACTTTAAATCGTTTTAAAAACTCTTTAATTTTGTTCGATTTTGGAAATTTATAATTTCCTTCGTCTTCGTTTTCTAGTACAAATGACGGTATTAATTGAGTCTCGTGTTCCAAAAATAATACAATTTTATGTATAATCCTGTTATAATTTATTATATTTGATATGTTATTTGAAGAATCGTGTTAGTTGTATAATAATCATTCTTATTACTACTATTATAGTACATTACGAAACATATAACTGAACAAAGTATGCAATCTTTTTCTAATCTCTGCAGATATATTCGTCTAATTCGACGATAGGTTAACTATTTAACGTTTAAACTGGTTTAATGCGTGCTAATTATTTTAAAGTAATCATTTCTAAGCGGAAGCAAGTTTATTAGTTTTTAAATGATCAGAATGTGAAATAACTCAACATCGTAGTTAGTGGCGAGTTTCGATGAGAAATTAAAAGGTAACAATTCGAAATATTTGATTATACTATAACAATGGCATTTTTGCTTGTTAATAAACTAATTTTAGTTTTGTCTATTTTATGTGTTCTGAGAGTAATTTTTGTATAATCCTAACATTTAAAAATTTTTGAAACGTACGGTTCTATATTAATATAATTTGTCTCAGTTGCTGTTAATAAACGAATTTTATGTTTTTTGTCTACTATTTTATGTGAATCATTTTTGTCGCGTCTAGTGTACGATTGTCGATAAGAGTGAAAAATGTGATTTGTAAAATTTAGATTCTTACCGTATAAAATAGTGGTTTTAATTAAACGAATTAGGAAATTTTTGTCGATTTTTATAAATACCGAGGCATGATTTTATTTATCGTATTGTTTTAATTTTTTGGTTTCGTAAAATACAATTTCGATTGTAATTGTAGTGATATTTTAAAAGTTCATCGAAAAACATTTTTATACCAATTATATCTTTCAATTGTTGAAATGATAAAATCGTTTGCATAGTTGTTTTGTATCGTTTCTGTTTACTATTCGTATATAGAGGATTCTTTCGTATTTTTCTTTTTTTGTTCGGTATATTACGAATCGCAATCATTATTTGATAGGGCGACTTTTTTTTATATATTTTTCAAACTATTCCGTTATTCGTGATACAAAATTATGCGCTTTAAAAAATATTTATACGTGCGAGTTTATTTTATAATTACGATAATATTATTTATAGCGGTTAAGTTTTTCGTAAATTATCTATTGTGTATACACACGGTGCTTTGTTGGCCTTATTTCGAAGCATCTTCTTTTTAATATATTTTTTTTTTGTCGTACAAAATTGAACTAAAGAAATAGATGCTTGTAAATTTGTTGATAAATTAACTGATCGAATAATTAGAGACCTTATTAAAAATAAATGAACGAAATATAAAGTTGACGAAATAATTTTTCCATTACTAAAATGGTAGTTTTTTTTTTACGAATGAAATAATATAAAAATAAGTCGCTGCGCATATTTTGAAGTTATTTAACGATATATCGCGCAATATGTTTAATATGTGCTTTATTTTATGAACGATTATTAATGCGAGAAAGTTAATAGTTGTAGACTAATTTGCATAATTCACCGATTCGCCTTAACCGCCCTCCCCAAAAAAAAAACCTGTCCGCACATGCGACTGAGAACAAATTATAAGCAAAATAGTAAGACGAGAAATATGAAATGGTTTATTTATTTTTATTTTTATTTAGTGTTCGAAATTAGCGACTACGTTCAGATTAATATTAGCGCCGATGCGATTTTGCTCGTATTAGTCTTCGATAAATAAGAAATGTATTTATAAAAATAAAGCTATTAACAAATCTTATAAAAAAAAAAAAAAAAATAGAAAAAGTTTACGTGTGTGTCAATAAGATAATTAAAATACATTTTAATTTTATTAATAGATTATGCCGGAAAAAACAAAGAAAACCCCCGTTTATAACACGAAGAAGTATAGTGATAACAATAAAATTACATTTAATTACAATCTTGATAATAATATTGCAAATAGGGTCGATCATGTTCATGATCTTGAAGTATACCTTGATAGGACTCATGACTTTCTCGGTGCATATAAATCATATTACTCGACGTGCTAACTCAGTTCTTGGGTTCGTCTTAAGAAATTCGAAATTATTCAGTGATCCGAGAGAACATTACTCTATAAAGAGTATTGTTCGATAATTTGTGATACGTGTTACGATAAGTATACTACAAATGTGGAAAGGATTCAGGTTATGTTTTTGTAATATTTATTTTTTCTTATAATGAATTATTATCCAAACCGCAGAGATAACCATCTCGGTTGTAACGTTAAAGTTTTTACATAACTTGTGCAGTGGTCGCTTTAATGACGAATATTTGATTTGGCAAATTAGTTACATAGTACACCTATAGGATGAATACTAGAACTAATCTTCGTTTTAATTCACCGTTGATGTCTACTTCACGTCTGTATAACTCGTTACTTAAAACTCATCCGCGTTTAGATATAATATTTTCAAAAACAAATATTTGTATGATTCCTTGGTTTATTCGGTTCACTATAAGATGTCATTGTTCGTGGATATCGAGTAATTGATTTTATAATTTTAAATTATTGTAATATTTTTCCACACGTATTCACAAATACATTTGAAATTTTCGTTACCATATACTAGTGTACACATGTATATATCTGTTCACGTGTAGGATTACGTAAACACTTTCCAGTGTAGCGAGTGTGTGTATGTGTGCATGCGTGGACAATTGTTTTTTCCCTTTCTGTGTAAATTCCAGTGCATATTGTCAGTAACTGTGTTTATGCATTATGTATGCGGTTGTATAAATGTTTTGTTTTTTGTATATTATTTTAATTATTTAATATCATTATTTTTTTTCTTTTAAAGATTTTTGTATTTTAATGAAGTTATGTGCTTTTATTTAATTATTACTTCTCAGTGTTCGCATTTTAATTGACATAAGCTGTTGTGTGAATCGTATATATATATATATATATATATATATATTTATATAAAGGAAAAAAAAACATAATTTACTTACACGCATTAATACGCATGCGTGCATAATCACATATTAAAGATCTGAAGCAGGTATTAATAACTAATACCAGAACATTTAACAGATAGATAGTCTACAAATATATTTCGTTTATTAATAATATAAGATCTTAGTTGAAGCATTTACGAAGGAAAATTGTGTTTGTGTCTTTTATGTTTATATTTTTGATGTCTCAATGTTTGATTCGTAATTATAGTTCGATATGGCAGTGACGTTGAGGGACGTGTTGCTTCCTTAAGAAAGAATTTTTCGACAGAAATGATATTCTCTTCGCAATATATAGTCTAGGTTCAGCATTTCGTGTATTAATTTCATCGTAGTATATATCGACATATTTATAATATGATTCTACAATAATCATTCTGAATTAATTGGATTTTTTTACATGCAGATTTAGACGCATAATTCCAAACAGGACGTCGATAAGTTAACAGCGGTTCAATTATTGTTCGGAATGCTTAATTTAGATTTTTTATTGAATATGGAAAAATGTGAAAACATTTTAAGACTATAATAGTCGTGTTGATCAGTTCGAAATCTGGTTTAATATCCGGCCTTCTTTAGGAGAATAGTGTTTTAGCAACATTTATAGCTAACTTCCACTTGTTTAAGAATGCACTAAGTAACCTAAATTTTTGTCGTAGCGCTTACTCTGAAGGATATAGGTTTTCCGAAAACTGGTAAAATTTTGAGCATGCAAAGAACTACTTGATGCATGTAGACACGAATGTTATAAATTAAAGTCTAGACGGTCACTTCGAAGAAAGCCAGGACATATGGAGAACGTGTCAATCAACCGGAATGGAAGATAATAAATGAATGGACAAATAATAAAGCAACAGATTTAGTACAAGATCCTAGCATTAGACTTCTACGGGATATGATCTATCACGTTCGGAATAGTGTAGAATAAGTATATTCCGTACGGGACATGATAGATGTGCCTGTTATATACATTGAACGAGTACGAATCGAAAACTTCAAAATTATGGAGATTATTATTCATATAGTTGAAAGATCTTTTCCTTATTTTCAAGACACAATGCTTCAGTGGATATTTGGATTCCCTATAGTTTATTTTCAATCTCTATACGAATAAACGTATGTTGATTTAAACGATTTTATACAATTTTAATATTAACTAATTTTTAGCTCTAATTTACGTTGTTTTTTTATCCGTACCACCTTTTTAAATTTTTACTTTTTTTTTTTTTTTGACGATGATTACTTTAATGCCACTTCGTACTTTGATTATATTAATAAAGAAATCGGAGTTTTTATTTCACTAAAATTAATATGACCAGTTTTTAATTAAGTTTTAAATATCTAGTCATCTTTATTAACATTCTTTTTATAAACTGATAAAAGTACATACATCCCCGCGATAATGGATTTATGAGATTATATTTGTATAACATTTAAAAGTCAGAGAATCGCGAGCCGTGTTAATTTCTAAACGTCATAGGTGTAATGGTGTCTGATGATATCTGAGACGTAATTTGCATACGATTTTTATGTAGTATATTCTTGTCCGCATGCCGTGGATTCCTATCTGCTATCTGTTTTACAAATATAACGGGTTTTCCTTTTTCAGTGTTGTTTCTGCTGTATACATGTGTTCTCATTGTTGATATAACCGATCCTTAATAACTGTAATATGATTTTCCTAGTTTATCTGTTTTATATTATTCCGTTCATTTTTAGTTCTAATTTATTCCTTCGAACTTTTTTTATCGCGGTGGGATCTTTAATAACGGCGAAAGAAAAAAGGAATTTTGATATTTTTATTCCGTCGTACGTTTTTTTTTTTTTTTTTTTTTTTTTTTGGTGTTGTATATAATTTTTTTTAAATAATAATGCCTACATTAAATCGTTCGTTACTCGGGACGTTTTAACTGACCTCACGTTTGTGTGTAATTGACGTACTAATTGCGAATATATGTCTTTCGCGTGCCTTCCATTGATGAGAAATATATATATATATAAATATATTCTATGTTCGCAATTCACCCGAAGGAATATCGTGACTATTACACACTACAGCCTCTTCAATTTCTTTCCGTCACTCTGTCCGATATGCAGCCATCCATCTACAGTCTATAATTGATTTCCTTAAAATGTTCCCAATCTGATGTTTACCCTTGTACTTTTTCACCAATTATTTCTCGCAGCATCGAATGTTCACTGCGCATGATATGGCCGAAAAAACGCAATTTACTTAAGGAAATATCACTAGGCAGCCTAAACGTCCAATTTATGCAAAATGGAGACGTTCGCTGTCCAGCGTATTTGTAGCATACGTCGCCATATCTACATTTCGAAAGTATTGATTCGTTGCTTGCCCTTTGATTTCACCGTCCAAGTCTCTGACGCGTATGTAAATACTGGAAAAACCAAGCAACGTAGTACTAACTCCTTTACCGCGTTTGTGACTGACCTATTTAATCTGCTCATGGCGTTCCGCGCCAGCTGGTTCCGCCGTTTTATATCCTTCGTTGAAGAAATCTTCAATAAGTGAACCAGATATATATACCGGTGTACGTTTCATAACCGTTAATTTGTTTTTCCTGTTTCGCTATTAAGTTACTATCTATCACCGTAAATTTCGTTTTATTCTTATTTATTTCTCGTCCATATTCCATACTTATGTAGTCGGTTGAATAATATTTTTATGTCGTCTACAGAGGTGGGTCTTTATTCAATACCTATCTAGTCGGTCAATAATATTTTTATATCGTCTATAGAAGCTATCAGCGTAGATTCGTCTGTAAACCGCAAATTATTAATAGTTCTTCCGCATATATATATAATATATATATAGTATGAAAAGTGTGAAATATAGTAATTTAAAAACGAAAAATAATAATAATTTAGTAAAATTTTCAATGAAAAATCCGAGTGAACGTAAAAACTAAAATATAAAAAATATATACATTTTTTAAATCTAAATTAGTATTTATATATATATATATATATATATATATATTTTAATAAATGTTATGTATTTTTATATTTTATTTCACAGTCACTGTAACAGCGAAGGGTAGAGTATCAATGAAAACCGGCATGGTGATTAACATAGACGATTTGAGAACTTATATGAAACTGGCTATTATGGATATCATGGATCATAAAAACTTGGATTTAGACGTGCCAGATTTTAAGAATACCATTAGCACGGTCGAAAATATATCGGTGATCATTTGGAATAGTTTGTTGCGATATTTTCCTGATCCGAGTTTATTGTACGAAGTGAAAGTCGAAGAAACTGATAAGAATGTTGCGTATTATCGCGGTGAAAATTTGCCCGTGTAATTTTAAGAACCAATTAAAACAACAAACAAGCGTCTGTACATATGTCGAGGGAAAGAAAAAAACGCTTCTTCATAGTATTATATATTAATTATTTTTTTACTATATTATACGGACCAAATAAAAAATATGTGTTATTCGTTTTAATCGAAATTTTGTTATCATTCGATTTGCACGCGTGTGTGTGTGTGTTTAAATGCGTACGATCGATGGGCTAATTCATTTTTTTTTTAATATATCATTATGTAGTAGATCTGTTAGTAATAGAAAAATAAAAGTGAACAAGTGTGGGGTTATACTTCAGCGAGTAGAACTACTTAAATTACTAAATTAATAATACTATTGCCAGACAAAGTTAGTTGAATGGCGATATTTAAATCGTCTGATATCGTCCTTCCTGATATCTAAAACTTGACCAGCTTCTGTATTCACTCGCATAAGCAATCGCTTTTCATGCGCTGCAGCAAACTCTTGTATAACATCGTCGACAAACTTCACATATGTAAACCGTTATAAATGTCTTCATTACGCCGGTACCGGTAGGCATTCACACATATTCTCTTCTTATTTTGCATTATGTGAGTTTTGTATACTTGAATATTTTGCGTTATATTCGTAATTTTGTGATTTTATGCAGAGAAATGTTTATCGTATACACGAGTTACTACTGTGCACAGTTATATCGAGAGCGTTTAATTTTGAACGGTTAATTTTAGGTTTTATAACGATTCGATCATTTTAAATTTTAATCTGAAGATTTTTTTAAGAGCATTGTAGTCATTGTGTTCAACTTTTCTCAGGTTACAGTAAGTAATTATACGATCGTAGATATTGAGAACGATCAAATAATATAAACATTCGTTAATTTTACAATTGATATTTTTATTTTTTTAAAAGGTTGCGGAACATCGGCAAATCCACCTAATATCCATCGCAATCAATTACGTAAAACGAAATAATGCAGTGTGAATATATATATATATATTTAATATGTTGAATGTTTAATATAACAGGAACGGTACATCGTACTTAATAGGAGTACTATATAATTTGCATTTAGATGATACACATTATTTATTACATTAAAAAATAATAATATAAATAATCTAATTCATTTACATTATTACAGTCGGAAAAATCGCTGTAAAAAACGAAAAATTCTGCATGAAAGAAAGTCGGGAACCTTTTTTATGACCTAAATACATTCTGCGTATACACAAAACGAGCCATTTGATATTAAAACGCTTATCTTGTATGTTGTTATACCGAGGTAAATTTGGAATATTATTTTGTACGGATTTTTAATGTACCGTTTCATATGGCCACGATGAATCGCAGTACTTTTTAAGAGATTTTTATTTAAAGATGGTATATCACCACTTGTTGTATATATGGTATCATATTGCCATCTGCAAATATGATAATCGAGACAGCCAACTCGTTATAGTGTGTATATTAATATATATATATATATATATATATATATATATATATATATATATATATATATATATATATATATGTTTTGGAAGTCAATCGTCGACATTATTTTTAACGGTAAATAGAAATCTAAATGAGAATTTTATTATGTATTATAAAAACAACGTCCATGAAAGGCGAATGATTTTTGATAAGTTAGAGATAGAATTGGAAATATTGTCATCATCATCATCATCATCATTTTAATCGTTGTATTTTTCATTGCCGAACATCATGACCAAGCCATTATGCATTTGTATGTTTGTTGGTTTTTTTGGCCTACATGAAGCTGTGTGGCTCATAGATTCCAATTTAAGTGTTATATACTAAATTACAATTTTGAATAATATTGCACTTTTTCGTATAAAAAGAAAAATAAGAAATAATACTTTATAATCACAGCTTTGTACTAAAATAGCTTTTTATATATATATATTTTTTTGGCCTGGATCAAGCTAAATCTCTGTGACCAGTAAATTACAATTTAAGCATTGCACACTGAATTATAATTTTAAATAATAATATGTTTATATTTTTTATGAATTAATAAAACAAAATAAAAACAAAGTTAATCACCAAAAATTGTTTATTAAAGCGAACCTTTTCGACAATTACGTCATTATCGAGGATATACAATAAACGTTACATATATATCTTGTAACGTTTAGTGTATATGCTTGATAATTACGTAATTGTCGAAAAGCTTTGCATTAATAACAATTTTTGTAGTGATTAACTTTGTTTTTATTTTACTTATTTATTTATTTTTCAGCGTGAGGGGCAAAAACCTTCAAAAGACATTGATACTATATGTAAAAATTATATTTTTGAGAACAGCACGTGCACCTGGCAAGTGCTGCTGAGTGTCAAAGTGTGGGATTTTTACCCACTAAAAATCCCCTCCCTCAATAGAAAAAAAACTTATGTTTAAAACGGTATTTAACTTAGAGACTTGAGGTATTTAAACCTTGCAGATCCACAGATCTGTTAATCTCATTATGCAAGGTACCAATATATATTTAATTCAAAAACTGTTGTACAAATATATATATATATATATATATATATATATGCATAGGTGGATAGAATTTTTTTGATACGGCGACGTTCTGTTTTATTTGTTAGCACGTAAAAACCGAAAACGTCATTATTTATTTGTCTAACGTTTCCCCATATGTAAATTTCCGACTCCTATCAAGTTTTCGTTACGTTACTACTATTGTTAGTATTAGTTATTATTCTTATTTTTTTAAATTTACGTGCCTTATACTGCTACTAAGGCCAGAGGTGCGGATGGATAATTAGATTAAATGAATAAGATTAGATAATGAAAGGAAAGTTATGAGCTTAGATTCAGCGGATGGAGTTCAGTTGGGGATGAAGCAAGTCTAGCAGCAAAATGATAGGTTGCGTAAGAAAAACATGATAACAGGACGTGAGGAATAGTAAGAGGGCAGTTGCAGGAATCACAGAAATGTGCACTTTGGTTTAGAAATAAGTACATATGGGTAAGAAGTGTATGTTCACTGCGTATGCAGAACAGGGCGACTTCATATTTTCTGTTAGTATGTGCCGCCGAGTATGCCTTCATTCGATCCGCCGTAAATTGTGGTAGTTTTGAAAATTTTGCAGTTGCTCGGCTCTTCAGCTGGTTGCGTACCTGGTCCATAAAATCCATTGTTGGAATTGGTAGGTTTGGCACTAGAGTTAAGATAACGGATTTTTTAGCTGCTTTGTCGACCGCATTGTTTAAACCTACCTCTTTATGGCCCGGTATCCACGTCATTATTATTTCTTCTTTATAGGATGCAACCTGTCAAAATTTTTCCGACTAAAGGATGTTGTGATTTGTGCTTATTCTGAAGAAATCAAATAGAGCTGAGAGAATCGGTACAAATGAGGATCTTGCATTTCAGTTCCGAGGCGGCAATTTCGATGGCGTTGAGAATCGCATATCTACACATCTCTGGAACAGTAGATGATTGCGCATCCGCACAATTGTTTACGTTTGGCTGCATCGGTGTAAATAATTTTGTGTTCACCATATTTTCGAGCTACCATTTGAAAAGCTTCACGTATGGAGGAACTGGATGACTTATTGGAGTTGGCTATTTGAGCTGAGAGGATAATTAAATCCAACGTGGACCACGTCTTAGAAGTAAAATTA
The DNA here is from genome assembly GCA_032883995.1 of Coronaproctus castanopsis. Classification (NCBI taxonomy): domain Eukaryota; kingdom Metazoa; phylum Arthropoda; class Insecta; order Hemiptera; family Monophlebidae; genus Coronaproctus; species Coronaproctus castanopsis. The sequence goes on from CM065054.1 coordinate 3,284,123, forward strand.
TAGTGCGTGTTATCGGAATTGTTAAGCTAGAAGCGTCGATAATTTGTTCTAAGGTCTTCCCGCGTTGTGTGGTGTATCGACAGCCCCAAGAAATGTTGTGAGAATTAAAGTCGCCGACTAATATAATTGCAGATGACAGGTTGTGCAATATTTGTAGCAATTAATTTTTTTGAATGTTTCCTTCGAGAGGTAGATATACGCAGCTAATGGTTACCAGGAATTCGAGAAATACACGTACGGCTAGGAGTTGTAGGTTGGTTGCTATATGTATTTCTTTATAAATCACACTTTGGTTTATGGCAATCATGACACCTCTGTGGGCGGTATCATTTTGTAGAGGAGCTTGATATGGTTATAAATGAGTTCAAAGTGACTTTCTGTTGTGTACGAAGGTGTGCTTCCTGTATACAGATTATTGTCGGATTGTATTGAGATAGTAGGATTTTTATGTCTTCAATGTGTTTGTAAAACCCATTACAATTCCAAGAAATTATGTCTGAATTAACTTGCATGTTTAAATTTGTTATTTATTTATTAATTTGGTGGGTCCGATTTATGTGCGCTGAAAAAGCATCTATTATTTTTGTTGCCCTATGTTTTATCAATGGGTGGAAGTCTTTAATTAGTTCAATTAAACCGTTTAGATCCGTGTTATGTTCTTTCACTATTAAAACTGGATCACTATTATTAGATTTGCACATATCATAAAAAAGAAAGAAATTTGAGAGTGAGAATAAATCACCTGCGTTAGAATCAAAGTATTGCTCTAAAGGTTTAAATAATTGTTTTATTGATTGGTCAGGATCCGGTTCTGAGAATTCTTCAGAGGTTTCTATTTCTGGTGCATCCCATTTTGTACTGGTATTTTAGCATTGGTGTTATCACTTTTTTCCCCAGGTTTTTGGTTGTTCATTATTATATTTTTGTATTAGTGTCGATATTTTCAATAATGTTATTTTGTCGATTTCTGAAAGCTCTGATTATCATTTCAATTTAAAAGACTATAATTTTCGATAAAACTTACTTTTGCCATCACAATCAATAAAGCACGGGGGTAGACATTTAAGCGAATTGGCATTGATTTAAGATCAGAATATTTTTCACATGAACAATTATATGTAGCAGTTTCTAGAACTGGCGATGTAGAGGGTCAATATATTTTACTGTCTCGCAATCAAATGCGCATAAAGAAGGAAGTATTGTAATTTTCATGTATTACAAATATAACTTTTAAAATAGGGAAAAAAACAAATATAAAAAATAATAAAAAAAAATACTGTTCAACTTACGTTTAGCTATTCGCAGTAAGAGTCGGGACAAGGACAAAAATTAATTATCGGCTAAAGACCGTGAATATTTAAACTTAATATCAAAAATCGGTCATATTCTAATTTTGGACGAAATCGAGCCGGGGCATTCCTTCTATATATATATATATAATATGTATAGTTTATGGCTATATGTTGCATGCCTGTTTACATTTAGGAATTCGGCATACTTTTGAGTATAGGTCTCTTTTGTTGTTTTTTTCCTACTGAAAATATTCGAATAAATATAAAACTATTTTGCTTTCGACGTATCGGTGTACGAACATCAAACAGGGCACTTATATTTTCGTAAAGATCCGTATTCTATATAACTTAAACATAAAATATGATACGAGAATCAGTCCTGAAAATCTTTAAATAACCACATAAGGGTCAGGTGTTAAACCGCTTAATTTACTCAATATAATCAAAATGCCGGAATTATTCTTTTCTTTTTTTTATGAAATTCGTTTAACTCTTTCAGTCACAATGTCATTTATAGGGTACATAAATTTTTAATATATATTTTCGTAATAAGGTATGTATTCAGTGGACGTCGAATGTTTCATTCTTAGAAATATTCGTAAAAAAAAACAACTGTGCCTCGGGGTACAGGCAAGAGTTAAAACTTGAAGACGTTTTTCCAAAAAAACATTCATTTAATAAACTCATCATAAAGAAATGTTTTCCTTTTCAAATCTACGTCGCACATACATCCTTCGCCATGCGCAAGAGGAAGAATACGAACACACAAGAAATATGATTTCATAATTTCAGTACTTGTTTGTACGTATGTATGTAAACTGAATATACACGTATATGAGTACATCATGCGGCAAAGAATGGAGGAGGCCGACTACACTGTGAGAATAGGCCTGCCTATGTGCCTATGTGTATGTGTGAGAATTTTATGACTAGTAATTGTGAAAAGATATTTTAAGGAGCGACCTATCCTGATTAAGTTTAAACGGCGGTGCAGCAGGAGAGACAACTCCAATATTTAGAAAAATGTAATTTACATCACGAAGTTCGACAAATAAAGTATAATAATAATAATTTCTAATTTGATAATGACAAGAGGGGGAGAAAAATTAATTTCGTGTCACTTTTATTATTTAATCTTTTTTAATTTATCGTGTATGTACGACCTAGTAATTGCGGTTATGTAACATTTTTAATTAAAATCGTCCTGGTAATATAACGTTATATTTTTAAACGACGAACTATATATATATATATATATATAACGCACACATTAAATGCTGTCTCCGTATCGGAGGTAGGCGACAACTTACCTATACATATTTTGTTGTACAGTGTAAGTAACGTACAAGGCAACCATAATATAGCGTTAGCATAGATATACACACACACCGGGGGGATCTGATTATAATATGCAGCCCAGTGTTTTTGCTCTGTACTATATTGTTACTGTCGCTCATATGATGTTGGCGTGGTTGGTTTGCCATTGCCTTCCACGTGATGATAATATTAAGATTATTTATATAACTATTTTCTGATGATAATTTTTGCTTCGCCGATTGTATTCGAACTCGATACCTTCTGTATAGAAATCTGTGCTCTAAACTCCAGGCTATCTCGACGATATATATATATATATATATATATATATATATATATATATATATATATATATATATATATATATATAATCTTAAAGTCACACATTAGACGAATAATTTTATTAACAACGTTGAAATTGTTTATGTATCATCCTATTGGAAACACTGTAACTGATTTGGCAAGAAAAAATGAGAGGTGGACGAAACGAATAACAGAATGGCTGCCAAGGAAATAATACTGCATTCGCGGTTGGCCGAACATAAGATTGCAGGATGATATAAAAAAATCAGCCGGTGTAAAATGGCCGGAAGGTGCAAGTCAGATAGAAGAAAAGAGGACATGCAGTAGTGAATCGATATGTTAATATCGATATATATATAAGTAAAAGTCACATTTTTTTAATGTTTGTGCACTACTTAAGTAATAATATTGTATATATGTACTATCATCGTTTTTGGGGCATCCTAAGTATTAGATGATTTTATAATTTTAGTTTTTAACTATTGTCCGACAATATTTAATTAAAGTAAATACTTCTAAAAAATAAAAAATTAATTCACTGTAGGGTTAAGAAAAAATAATATTTTAAATTATTTTTCTTTTAATGGGATATATCAGCGTTGATTTGAGTGAATTATTATTATTTCATTTATATATATATATATATATATATATATATATATATATATATATATATATATAATGATTCATTGATAATCTGAAAACAATCGTGCTTACATACATTACATACACAATACACAAGGGGTAAATATGTGAATGTAAACATCTAATTTTATAGATAGAAATAAAGAAATATAAGTTTAAGTATGCGTTGTTAATTAAAGTAAATTCTTCTAAAAAATGAAAAATTAATTCACTGTAGGGTTAAGAAAAAATAAACACCGATAAGCGAGTGATCATTATATTTTAAATTATTTCTCTTTTAATTAGATATATCAGCGTTTATTTGAGCGAATTATTATTATTTTATTTATATATATATATATATATATATATATATATATATATATATATATATATATATAATGATTCATTCATAATCTGAAAACAATCGTGCTTACATACATTACATACACAAAATATGTGAATGTAAACATCTAATTTTATACATCGAAATAAAGAAATATAAGTTTAATTATGCGTTGTAAATACCTTGTATAACTTCATCGATATCGAACGTATCCGTTACTTCCGTAGTTTCTGATGTATCGTTTATTGGGGACCCTTTATCATTTAACCGTATGGGATACGATAACATATTTCCCGCATCCCAAGTCATCAGTTCCTGCATTATTAAATAACAACGACGATTAATATTTAATGGTGTTAATATATACGCTATTTAAAATTTTTTAAACGTCTTTTTTCAATACATCACGAATGTTATTCAGAATGAATTGCATATGCTGATGACATCAGTTTAGCGTTTGTTATTATTATTTAATTGAAAGAAAATTACGAGATAAAGCTTATTTATAATTGTCGATAATTTGAAAATTTTTCCTAAAATAAATACACAGATGTTTTAACTTCATTCGCAGTATACGTAGGATATTAGCCGATCAATCAGTTTCGAGATTATACAGGCGTAATAATTTTTCTAAGTATCAAAAAATTTCGCACTTTAATTTTTTTTTTTTATTCTAATTCTAATAATATTCCATTTGTTATTTTTATTAAATAAGAGAATTAACGTCAAAAGTGATATTTTTTATGCGATAGCTATTGAAAGCCGATCTTCACGAACTTCGAGCGATAATGTTGACATTAAAATTAAAAGTTTCTTCTAGTATACCATCGTCTCATTTGTATACATGTGTTAGAATTATACAAAAAGGGGAAAAAACACGATCTGAAAACTGCTTAAATATTTACGTAAGGTTAACTAAGATTCTACCGGATAAAATAGTTAAAGTAACTACTGAGAAACCTAACGAGTGTATCAGAAATATTCGTACGAAAGGAGGAATATATCATTCTAAGAGAAATAATCAATTTAAATCTAAAAACTTTAATATGTTTTTTCCTTTGTTTGTTTCGTGAAAATAGGTGATGGAGTAAGTTTCTTTATAAATGTTATAATAAAAGTGTAAATTAAGAATAATGAACTGAACAGAGTCCATTAAATTTAGTTTGCCGTGCTCTAGCCAGTCCATTTTACAGTTAAAATTTATATACAATTTATATTATTCGCATAAATGTAGGTGAATTTTTCGGTATGTTATTTCGGATATTATAAAATTATTAAAAACTGTTTATTTACTAATTCTGATGTCTGTAAATTCGGTGCTGCTACGTTTGCATCCTGTCAGGGATGATACGCTTTACTTTGTCGGTTGTAGTAATATTACACATCGGTTTTCGAGTGTGCTAAATACTTAAATAATCCGTATCCGAGTCGGCTGTCTATAGTCGGAAAGAATTGTTTCGCTAAACCGTTTTATATTCATCCCGTAATACTTGATATTTTTTTATATAGTAATCATCCAATACTGTTTTTGACGTTAATATTTTTTTTTTATCATGTAGATAATACGGATGATGATATGTAGCGTTGATAAATTCGTGATTTATGTTATTCTCTATCAGATTGGTGTTATCACTATTTCATCTTTTAGTGGCTTAATACCATCAATGACAATACTCGCTATATAGCTGATAACTTGTTTAACTTGATGGCGATAATTTTCTGAAAAGTTTTTAATCGGTTTTGAAATCGTTTAATATTAATCGTATCGATATAAATTATACTGCCGTACAGTATATGTGGTAAAATTACACGTTTATAATAATTTATTCTATTATTGTTGTTATATTATAATTTATTAAATATATAATAATAATAATAGAAGAAATTACAGGAAAGGATTAATACTGTATAAAAGTGTAATTTTATCAAATGTACTGTACGACACTATAATTTATATCGATACGAGTAATTAAAAAACGATTTCATTTAGGATTTTTTAATGAGTATTAAACGTAAGTTTCAATTTATGTATTTATTTAAAGACGTTCGACTTTTTATTATTATTTTTTAATGGACACAGAATTTCAGAAAAAAAAACAACAGAAAAAACATCTTTACATTAAAAATTCACTTTCTCGATCATAACGTACAGTAGACGTTAATATATTTGAATAATATTAACCAAAATAATTTTATAATTAGTAAAAACAGAGGATTATATCTTTCGGAGTAAATTTATAAATTTGAAAAAAAAACATAAAAATTTATTTTATTGCGAGTTCTTTATTTGCAAGTTTTCTATATTTGTTCGTTGATTTCGTGATGATGTGTAGTCGAGTTTTGCGTGCCGTTAAATACGCATGAACGCGTGAAAAGTTCCGTACGTTAATTTTGTGCGATCGATCGGATTATGCGTATAATAGGGGGGATTTGCAATGAAATTAGGTTTGATTTATTGTAACTATCGGATTAGTTTGCTCACATATTTTACGCGAAATGAGTTTTAGTTGTTTTATCGATTTGAACAGGTTTTTTTTCGGGCGTATACGAAAATCATACCCGAGCGCCACCTGAACATATTTCCCCCTCAGTATTCCAGCACGCCCTATAATACCGACATTTTTCAGATAATCATAATAAACACTTTGCGATAATAATAATAAACATCTATGTGGAAGGAAAATAATTTTTAAAAATAATAACCTTGGAGAGAAAAATAATTATTTTAGTCTGAAAAAAAATATTTTTCTCATGTTATGTATATATATATATATATATATATATATATATATATATATATATATATATATATATATATATATATATATATATATATACACACGTTCCTTTTAGGTTTTATTTTATATTTTTACCTATATATATATGGTTGTATGTTTGCGTATGTTTCCTTATCTTATTTGATGCTATATACATGTATGTGTGTGTGTGTGTGTATATATATACATGCGTGTGTACGTACTTGTCAGATGTGTGCATATACGCATACATGATTTTCATATGTATTAAACATTACGATACTATACAAATTTCAACTATTTTTTTATTCGAATAGTGTGTGAATGACAATTTATCTTTTTTTTTTTATAATTGATTTCACATAAAAATACTTTTAAGAATCTAATAAAGAAACACACGATCATCCTTCTTTCAGACGTGTATATATATATATATATATATATATATATATATATATATATATATATATATATATATATATATATATATATATATATATATATATATAATGCAAAGTTTCCGTAAGTTTTTTTTTGGGTTCGATTTTTACTTATATTTCTATTAGTACAGCATAAAATGTTTAAAATCAGGAATAATTTTTATTTTGCTTGTATCAGATTACCTTAATAACCCCGTGATAGATACAAACATATTAAATATTACATCTCATGCATATAAATGAGGATTCTTGTTTTTTATATATATATATATATATATATATATATATATATATATATATATATCGGACATCTGAGTGATAATAGATTTGGATAAAATATTTTACATACATGTAATGTATTGATTAATTTAAAATAACCTATATAGAAACAACGCTTTGGAAATTTGGACCTTGACTCCGAACAGCACGATTGTTATTCGAATGAATATTGCAAGCTTACAAATTTGCTCTTTACGGCAAATATGCTGGTAACTATAATTAAAATATTAAATCTCGAGCACCCTTTTAATTTAAGGTATCCGGATGTTCCAGAAACCTTTTATAATCTATTAAAAAATTATCAGGAAAAAATCCAACCAAAAAAATTCCCATATTCTTTTTTAAATACATAATTTTTTCTAATAATTACTATTTGTATCCAGCGTACAAAATTAAAAGAAAAAATAAATTAAAGTTGACACAATGCATTATTTTTGTAATAACTAATAAACGAATGGTAATATAGGCTATTTTTTTCTATGCGCTGCGTACGTCATTAACCCTACTTTATACTGATATAAGAGTATATTTTAAGACACGAGGTTATGCCGTGTCTAAAAAATGTGTACACAAAGCTGAAATGACGAATAAAATCTTGACAAATTGCCTACAATTCCTAATTGGAAATTAATCTTTGCGTAGCTAATTTCATTAATTTTTTCCGGTGTAAACCAAACTCTTAAGTGTTTTCGAAACGTTGCGTGAAAAAAATACGAGCATGGTTTACACAAAAAAAATCATAGGCGTACGGATATCAACCACGAAAGTTTAAAAGTGTATTCATTAATGCACTTTTTTTATCAATAGTGCACTTATGCAGCATACAAGAAACATTTAAAACTTATAAAGACCAAGGATTCTTTATCGAAAAATAAAATCTAACATTAAACATTAGAAATTAACGAAGACGCGTAAAATCTACTTACAAGTGTATTATACAAGTGGGAAATACTTTCCGTGTAATTTTTACCGGTTATATCCGCCCGCCGTAAGTTAATAATGAATAATTTCAGTAAATATTTATTAACTATTCGGCGAAGGGGGGATTTCCGTGAACCGGTAACGGATAGTAGGCGGATGAAGGTTCTTTTTTTTTCTCCTCAGTAGCTCACCAACATGAGTCAGTGTCATATGGCGCATCGTATTTTCATGTGTAAGCAGATTTTTAGCTATCGCTCGTATACACATGTGGTTCGCGCGTTTCGTGCACATTTGAAGTTAAATCCGAAGGATGCGGTACCTTCGCGAAATACGGTGAATTTACGGATTCGAAACTTTGAAAATACAGGCTCTGTAAAGAAAAACCAAGCCACTTAGACCGAAAAAACCGTCAGAACACCAGAGAGTATCGAAAGAGTACACACAACGCTTATCAAAAATCCGATGCGATCAGGAAGGAAACACGCGGCAAGTTTGAAAATTAGCCATCGATCTTTCAGAAGAATTTTGAGAGATGAGAACTTTCCTTTCATGTTTACAAAATAATGATCACTCAGAAATTGAAACCAACCGATTAGCTTTCACACAGTGAATGACAGAAGCGCTAGAAAACGGTGATACTGTTTGAGATTGTTTGGTGATGAGTGACGATGCTTACTTTAATCTAAATGATGCTGTAAACAAACAAAATCGTCGATATTACCCTGAATCAAGCCAACACGAAATCGTTGAGAAGACAATTCACTCGGAAAAGGTGACGGTATAATTGAATGATTTTAGACGAATTGCGGAGGTAATTAATATGCTCGTGTTATGTATTCTATATTGGCAGTTCGTATGAATGCAAATACTGGAACCAATTTAATGTTGGAGAGAAAAATCGTTTAAAGATAGTGATTCTCAAAATGATCGCCCCTGACAAAACGCACTACATAAAATCAAATAATTGAAAAAATTAAAGAATTAAGCTACGAATCGATATTTACCAGCGCTTTCATCATCCTAACGATATAGTTGTGCAGAATGTAATTGAATAAAAAACAATAATGTCAAAAATACACATTTAATCACCTGGGACAAAATGAAGGAGTCTTAATGTAAGTAAATATGTTCGCAAGTTGTTTTCAATGATTTTTTTTTTCTACACCTGTATTTCTCAAACGAAAGTGAAACTTGTTTTGTTGAAACTCGTAAGCATTTAGTGAGGTTCCACAACGGAACTTGTTCGAACTAGTTCTTTATATATATATATATATATATATATATATATATATATATATATATATATATATATATATATATATATATCTGATGTTCTACGAAGTACACGTATATAATCGGTATTATTTTCATTATATAATATCTATCCGGTTTTAATAAAAATGGAAGAAAAATATTTAAAAACCTATCCGAGTTGAGCTCGTAATCGAAAATACTATTTAGAGAAAATACAAAAGTACTAAGAATGACGTCTCGATAAACGTCGCGACGAAGTCGTTACGTCTTGGGAATAAATTATTTATTCCATTTAACTTGTCGAAAAACAAATAATAATCTGAACTTAATCAGTTACGAAACATAACCCTACGTCTTACGGCATATGTATTATATTTTTTCATTTTTTTTTTTTAATTTCCGCGAATAGCTCCATAAGACTATTTTTAGCACTTGGCGTGTGAGTGGAAATGATTTGTGGAAACTCTTATCCAGCGATATAAGTTTTATCTGGTGTTTTATTTAACATATGCATCCTTATAATAAATGAGTTGGCTTATTCCGCTTCAGGGGTCTGACTTTATTGGAGTTATCCCGCAATGCACGGCTAGGTGTACGGTGCTGTACCTTTCGACTGTACTGTTCTGCAAACTTTCTCAACTCCTCATGGATTATATACTTATATAGAGGTCTGTATGTAATGTACGATTGCTGATGTACCACGGAGCGTTCCTAATTTCTCTCAAGATTTTGTATTGGCAACGTTGTATTTGCGCAGTATTACTAGGCTTAGCGCATTCACAGAGTTGACATACGTAGGTCAAAATTGATTTCTGTATCTGTTTATATAACAATAATTGTTTTTTTTTTTCAGAAACAGCTCCGATTTTCTTCCAAAAAGCCATAGTAGATTTCTATATTTTATGTTTATTTCATTACTTTTCATTTCTATATGCGTTTTCTAATATTTTATCTAGATGAAGATTGAGGTATTTTACTCTATTACTACTACGCAAATGTAAATATCTGACATATTGCAGTTTTTCTTATTTACGAAGGTTATATGTACAGATTTATCTTCATTGATAGCGACACGCCACCGTTTGAATGAAATCGACAAAGTATTAACAGTCAATTGACCAATTTAAGATTTTTATTGGTAGTTTCTTGCTCGATGTCTGTACATAAGATTGCGGTATCATCTACAAAAGTAGCTATTTCTGCTTCTGCTGAAACAGGAATATCGGCAACATATATTAGATATAACATCGGTCCTAGTGTACTGCCTTGCGGTACATCTATCTGTAATGTATTTTATACAGTAATCCTTCATACTGTACTTTGTGGAATGTTTGATTAATGTCGAGGAATACAGCATCGCATATTATTTTGCTTTTCTTCAATTACATTGACTATACGATGTACTTATTCAACGGTATTACGTCCATTTCTAAAACCGAACTGATGCTCCGCTATATTAGGTTTCTGCCATCCGGAAATGGTTTTATTTTTTTTTTAATTTTTTATATAATTTTGAAACAACAGGAAGTAGAGTTGTTCTCAAGAAAACTATTCGTACTGATCTAAAGAGTCAGTACTGGTAAATCGTCGCGAAACACGCTCGGGAAATCATACAAACTCCGTTGTCTTTTATAATTTATCACTTTTTCAAGCGCTATCGACTCCAACTCACATACGTATTATATATTATATATATATATATATATATATATATATATATATATATATATATATATGCGCGTGTGTTAAATTTTTTTAACCTTAACCCAACCTGGTAGACTAGGTAGTGTTTAAAATATTGTACTTACTTTGTTTTTGTAATTATAAGTCAGCTCGGTCGTATTTCCGAACGGATTTGTAAAATCTATAACGGTTTCTTCTAGTAATTTCTCATCGTATAAATCCAAAGCTAAACTGAAAAGAAGATGTTAAAACTAAAATTAATTTAACCTTCCGACGATTTAAATTTGAATACAACGTAAATATTATATAGTCGTACATTACACTAACGAATCGTTATGTATAAATACAAAAAATCTTCGAATGTCGTTCAATTTTTCTTACGGACACATTTATGAATATACAAATATTTTGTTATGAAATCATTTATGCATCAAGTTTTTTTTTTTTTTTGTTTTATCTTCATACACTGTCAGAGAATAATAAATCGAAGTCGACGCTTAAGTTTGCAATTTTCAAGATATTATCGACTCAAATTGGTATACTCTATAAACAGGTGTACTCATGCCAGTATGGTCGTACGGATGCCAGTTGTGGGTTCGCGATGCGAAAAGTAATATAAAAATAATACGAACATTTCAGAATAAAACTCTGAGAACACTTGCAGATGCCCTTACGTAAGCAATGATACACTACTACACCGTGATCTAGATGTACCGTATGTGCAAGAAGTCATTAAGAAAACAGCAAAAGGAGCATGCTGATAGGTTGGATAGACGTATCAACTGGATAATCTGGAGAAGGTTCATACAACGGACGAAACCACTAGATTTACTCTAGTTAATGGCACGTAATGACGAAAAGCCGCTATGTGAATAGTAATTAGCTGCACCACCGATGGACGGGGCTCTAAGTGATTAAATTGTATTCACTTATGACAACATCTATTGATAGCCCATAGACAGGCTAGGCGTAGACCATAGCAGGGGAAAAAAATCCTATCGCGGTATTTGTACGACGAATTTGCGCTTAATTCGTTAGTGAAAACTTTAAGAATTCATTACATATCGCGACACATTTCTGCGTCGTTGAACCTTATTATTAGGTGTATCGTGAAATTATGTGAAGATAACTTGACTGTCCAATGATCAAAAACCGGGCATTCGGCAACTCTGTGATTGCAATTTGCTCTGTTTTATTCTACAATCGAAGAAAGTGAATACAATGATTATCTGAATAACGAAAAAAGCTGTTCAATGTTTTTGGCAGTTTTGTTCGATCGCCTGAATCAATTAAATCTAAGTATCAAAAAAAAAAAAAAAAAAAAAAAAAACGAAAATTAATGTTAAATGACCAAATTAAATAATTTAACGATTAAGTATATGAAAAAGATGAAAAAAATGTAGATATATTTCCATTAGTGTCAAAAACTAAATATAATGATGAAATATTAAAGTTAATAACGGAATCATTTACGACTTTAGGAAATAAAATTCGATATTATTTTCCTTTTATGGATATTCACGAATACGATTAGATAAGAAAATCTTTTTTAAAGTAGTGATAATTCAAAAACTAATTACAAATCTTTCACCGAGGAAGGAGATAATATAGAAGTGAGAAATGGATGCAAATTTAAAAATAAGTTTCAATGAAAATTATTATTTTTTTTTGGCCCGATATTATATTTTTATTAACTAACAAAATTTATAACAATCGATGAACTTTAAATCTTAATATTATTAATATTTATAAAAATCGATACAACAGCGACTCTTGTAAGTCGTTTCGCCTAATTACTTATTCTCTTCCTGTATTTCTTATCTTGCAGTTCCAAATTATACGTTCAATGAATATCCTTCCTCTTTTGTGCATTCGTATGAATCTGAATTTATTATTTTAATTTTAGTTTTCTTTTGCAGTTAAATTATGTTCCGTCCGCAATGTAACAGAATTTTCGAGAAAAATTAAATCTTAATATATACGAATTGTTACCATTTTATATTATAGCGAATAAAACTATACGTTCAATTTATCCGCTTTTTAAAGGTAAATCTCACCTGAATATTGATAATAAGTTAATTTTATATAAAACTATTATCCGTCCAACAATGACTTATTCTTGTCCGGTTTTTGGTGCTCTGTATCTAATTCTAATTTTAAGAAACTGCAACTTGTACAAAATCAATGTTTAAGATGCATTTTAAATGCATCTCTTTATACGAGAATATCAGATATGCACCACATGTTAAATATTCCATATATTAAAGAATATATATTTAAATTAGCGAACAAATTTTTTCAAAACTGCAGTGTATATAGCGATGAACTAATAACGACTATTGGCAACTATGATTCCCCCAGGCAACTTATGTTCATAGGTACAAACATCGTCGTATTAAACATAATTCGTTGTAAATTAGTATATTTGTAAAATGTTCAATCGTTATTATTCGTAATTATATAGTTAAGTTATTTTAACACTTATTTATACCTCTGTAGGCTTTATCTTTCATGCGCTTCGAAAAGAGTTTATTTTGTTTTGTATTTTTTCTTTTCTCCGCTGTATATGTATGTGTATATACATGTATATATGTATATATATATAATTTTTTTTTGTTTTGTTTTAACTTTTATGTGTGTTGTTACAATTTTTACCTTTGTATCGTTTTAAGTTATATGTGTATATGGGTACATGTGTATGCATACGTATATATTTGTATGTATATTTATGTATATATATATATATATGTAAATTTTTTTTATTTGTTTGCGGGTTTTATAAATTTTCCCCCGCTTATCATACTTACGTTTAAACTATAGTGTTGTTATTTTAGTTTTAATACTGCGGTCGAGCCTAATGCCGGAACTCTACTATGTAAATATTTGTGTGTACACGTTGTAATTTGATAAAATACATGTTTCTTTCTTTCTTTCTTCTTTATACTTGAGAACGAGCGGTATGCACCAACGATAAGGACGGTTGTGTTGCTGAACTTAAATTATTTACAACCAAACCGGAAGTGTTTTTATTAGTCATAATTTCTGATTTTAATACATTCGCTAAATGGGTAGCGAAATATCATCTTTTTCTTTCTCAGTCATAGCCGGATAGGCGCCGTTGGTATTTCTTAACGGCGGTACAATTTTTATCGATTTTTCATATTTCTGCAACACTTAACAGCGAATAATCGTTTGTGAATAATGGTGATAGGTCGGACAAATAATTATTTAAAGTTTCATTTTTAATGAATGAGAATAATTTGTTTTTTAGTTCTTTTATTATTTAGCAAAGTTTTGTCAGTCGGATATATTGTTTGGACACATTTTTTCCTTAATCGTCTTTTTCCTAGGACAAGCTCCTTAACTGACTCGGGATAATAATTGTTAGAATTTTTTCGCTCATTTTTTGGCGTACCTAGGGTAGCTGCAGTCTGTACTTTTCGAGTAAGGTATTGTACGCAGCTTTCTCGATATTGTCGTCACTCTTCGATGGAATTTTTAGATTTAAATTCGATTCTAAATATTCACATAAGCCTCCCAGTTTATTTCCGAATAATGAAGTTATACCGACTTGTCTCGATGAATAACAGTATCACTTAGAGTTCAAATAATTGGCGAATGATCAGAAGCGAGATCACGAATATCATTTTGCTGATATGTTGCAGCAATTTATCCGGATCAGTTGGTCAATAAGTTGGTTCACCTGCAAGATGAAGGTTACATTTTGAAGAATGCCTATAAACAGCTAATGATCGAAACAGATGGTGCGACTACACTGGTGTAACACTGATGATTCACCACGCTCCGAATCGAACAACACGATGCGAGTAAAAATATAATATTGGGTTCAAACATTATTTATTTTCATTTATTATTGTTTGTTACCCGACCCTTCAAGAGGTAAATCACGGGCGATTTTTTTTTTCGATTTTTCATCGTGATTTCTCATGTCTACTTCTTTTTACGTTCGTTAAATAAAATTTAATTCCTACCTTATTTTCGTTTTAAAATCGGTTACACTGTCGATCGCGTATAGTACTCCGCACATGACGAACATTTCTCCGACATCTTGATGACGTACGCTGATATTCCAACCGCTTTGTACGTTAAAGTTAACTACGTTTACGCTGACCACGGCTGTATAACCGTCCAGGCTGTAGATCGCCCATAGGCCGTTTTCGTCCATATTTAAATCGACGTACTTATGCTTCACCTTATACAGTAAATTCGAACTATTTTTAATGTTAATACCCGGCAAATCGCATCTGTCGATTTGTTTATCCGTTAGATTATATCGCAGTATGTTGGGCGTGCCTTTTTCATGGCAGTAGAATACTTTCTTGTATATTAAATGACCGTTACCCTGAAAATTGTCATTCGTTCAGATCGAGTATTTCGTTAGACATTAAAATAAATTCCTAATAACGACTATAATAAATAAAAATAATAACTCTGTATATATATATATATATATATATATATATATATATATATATATATATATACGCATAGTGTTGAAACTATTAATTTTAATTTTATTTAAACAAACAAAGCTTAGGGCTTAACGTCAACAACATTTCATACGTTCTATTCACACACAAATTAGCCCCTTCGCCATTTTGTACCCATCCTTACGATGGAGACCAATCGCCGATGAAAACCCACCTATTTTTCAATTGCAGCTTTATAGAATACATCAACCGAAATTCCGGTCACGTCTTATGAGTAAAGGAATCCCTTTCCCAACTAATCTCAGATGCTTGCTGAGCTCACAGAACAACAGCGTGTACATGATCATATTCAATTATAAATCCGCCTGTAATATAAATATTTAATAAGACATATCCATTTATTAAAGTCCTGGGTGGAATCACTAATGCTCTTAAAAAATAACGCAATGTAGCATGGTATATATTCTGGCTCCATAGTGACGTGAAATCTACACACTCGCCAAAAATGCTATAACTAAATCGTACAAAATTAATAATTATTTCCGATCTAACAGAAATACTAAGAAAAAACACGGTATTTTTCAACACCTATGTCACAATTGTCCGATTTGCATTGCCGTAATAGCATCCTTAGCTATGGATACCTGTTAGAAATATATCCACCGTAATAATAAAAGAGATCGCTATTTAAATATACAGGATTATCAAGTCGCCTAATGTTCTTTTAGTGATCCTCAACTTACAAATAATGCAAGCTTTATTGTGAATAAATCTAAAAGTAGAATATTGTAAACGAAATCAGCTACTGATGTGGCTATGTAAAGATACGGTAGTAAAGAAAGTTGAAATTTGTTAACTGATTTTGTGATAGATCGAAAGATACCGATACAAGAAACGTATGCACGAATGGACTCAACAAGTTCGCTTATAGAACGCGAACAATTTAAACAATCACCATTTGGTTGGAATTTTTTAAATTTGTAGTACGGGGCATCACACTTTCTCCGTAAATAATTAACGTTGGAATAAAAATTTATCCTGTCATCTATGAGCACATCACAAAGTACCTATAGTTTGATTAAAGGTCATTTTAAATCATAAATTAGCATTTAGCTGTGAAAAGTTTTATGTCAAATACGCTTAATACATTTTCTAGCTAATTTCAAATTACTTCTACTTGAGAATAATATATGTATATTTATTGGCATCAATCAAATCTTCATGGGAGATAATTTAGTTCGAACGAGTTGCTAACTAACGCCCAAAATTCTTCCGTGTTACTGTATATCTTAGGATATAATACATTCCATAATGTCGGACGTTGAAACAGAATCTTGAGAAACATCGCATCACGACTGAGTATTTGCTATTATTATCGTTAATCTATAAGATGACCAACCTACTATTAAAACAACCGACGATTATATAAATGAACAATAAGTTAAATTCCTACTACCTTACAATTTGAATGATCGAATACTTTATACGCTTATTTGGTACGCCTGAATTGATCGACTTTCTTGTTTCTGCGTCCAGTTTTGAGCCTGGTGTCGAATTACTTGATGGCCGGTATTTTAACACTAATCAATCCGGGATTTTTTGAAATAGCGCCGATTGCTGGTTGGATCATATGGTAAGACGTTACAAAATCATGAAGGTTGTCTTGGAATAATTAATGGAGCGCGGCTTCTTGTTGCTTTCTCTATTATAGTATATAACCACCATTTGAATCCCAGTGCCGCCAAGTAGTATAAAAAAAAATTATATATATATATATAACACATATATGATCGTTATAACGAAATGGAGTTAGGCTGGCCACGTGGCTTGAAAAGAAGAAGACAATAGATGGTCAAAACGGATCTTATAATGGTAGTAGCCGATGGATAGAAAAAGGAAACAGGGAAGGTCAATGATGCGGTCGCTTAATGATATAGCAAAGGTAGCTGGGAAAAATTGGACGAGGAAAGCGCAGAACAGAAGTGGGTAGAAGACGTTGGGGAAATCCTTAATTCAGGAGTGGATAGACAAAGACTTATCGTGATATATATATATATATATATATATATATATATATATATAGTTGTAGTTAACGTAGTTTTGAAAAGAAAAATGACGGTGATATTTACTTCAAATTCGAATGGTAACGTGTAGATGAAGGTAGACTTTCCGTCTGTAAAATTTAGTTTATTACTGTATTCGTACAGATGCGAACTGTCATTTCCATATGCTACCCATACTGGAGCCATATTTGGATCTCCATTATGACCTAGATCTCGCATCCAGCAACCGTAGGTTACATTAACCGAATTATGATAAACCGGTTTACCGATCAAATTCAATTCGCAATCTACGATGTAATAACGACAGAAATAAAAATTAGCGAAAAATAATTAATTAAAGAAATAATTTAAGTTTAAATTTTAAATTAATTTCGTCTATTTTAACGTTATCCAAGTTATAACGTTACTGTGGATCTATGTACTAAAAATGATCGTAAATCGAAGATAATACGAGACTTATGACTAATCGTCCGAATCCTTACGTCCGTATTAAGCACGAAGCTACGGGCCTACCGTATATTAAATATTTCGTTCTAAAACTATCGACTGAGTTTTTTTTATTAAATTCTCATACCAAAACAATGAGTTCGTCTCCTATTCCAGGCAACTTCGTTTCATGTATTCTAAATATAAACACAGACACAACTTAAACATAGCATAATGTAGTAATAAAGTATAATGAATTTATTTATTAGTACTAATCCTTTTACTTAGTAAGTACACCCGATGCCCGTGTCAGCGGATTTTGTATTATTATCACAGTATTTATTTAAGAACTCACAATATGAGAGATTACTCGGTACATATGCATAATCTTCATTTATGTATATCTGTTTAATTATTTGATTTATATATATATATACAAATATAGGTGGTTTTTTTTTTGTTATTCGTTTTATCGTCTCTTTTGATGTAATAATTTTTAAATTTAAATGTATTATTTAGCTTCAGCCACGTCTCTGTTATTATACTAATATCTACGTTTTTGGTTGTTATCATCTGTTTTAATTCTGGCATGTTTGCATATATACTTTTAGCATTCCATAACATCGTCCTGTATTATTATTATTATTTGCATTTGTAGTCATTTTTTTGTGTGCTTTTTTTTTATGTCTTCTTGTGTCCTATTTTATTTATTTATTATTGTCAGTTATGCATAGGTCACAAGTCTTTTAGTATTATAGTATTTACTAATTTCGATTATTCATTATATTTAATTATCTAACGTCGTTATTTAGTATTTCTATATTTCCTTTCTTTTTGTTTTTCAAATTCCTTTTTCCACTTTTCATTCAACAATCGCTGTACTTATTTGTTTTGTTTTTTTTTTTAAATATATTTATCAAATAATTTGTAGTCGATTTGTTAGTATAAGAAAAAACGTTTATTTCATTAATTAACCTAATTTTCACAAAATTATTGGCTAAGTTCTAACCTTAGCAAATAGTTATTTTAACGTGATAATAAATTAAATTTTTAATATTTAGTATAAATCTAATCAAAAGTAAATACAGAAAAAAACAGCGAAATAAAAAACCTGTTAAGATGAGAAAGAAAAAAAACGCAATAAAAATACTTAGCATATAAATCAGATAATTACAATTTACAATCGATACTTTATAATTAAAACGCATATAATAAAATAATAGCATACTGGAAATAAGAAAATAATTTTTATAAAAATTTACCCTTAATTCTACGGCGCTTAATACTAAGTATATCGTGCACGGAGATGTGTCGTATCTACCCGAGAACTGATATTAATTTATCGTGATGGATAGAACAATTATCGAAGAAATTTTTGGAAATTTCGTTAATAAATTGATCGATAAACGGTAGCTTTGTTTGCTCGTGTAAATGTTTTTTTTTTTTTTTATAACGAGCAGCATTTAATATAATTCTACAACAATAATTTTGGACTATCTGAAGCTTTTTGTATATGTACTATTTAGAGATAGCAGACCATACAGGACTAGTATAAATTAATCTTAGACGATTTTCTGTTAAATATTAGAAAAAGTTCGCGTGCGTTGCATTGCGGGCTTTGTCTATCGCGTATTTAATATGTTCATTAAATATGTTACATTTGCTGTTACAAGTACATCATAGTTTTCGTATTGATTTAACGGTGTGTTCTCTTTGAATTCGTTTCGGTGGCTCCATCTTTAGGTTTTTTCCTGTATTTTTCTTCTACCGACATACTTGATTTTAATTCGCTTTCTTTTCGGTTGTAATTGTGAAAGTTGTTACGATCTATTAATTTATTCTTGCCTATGAAATTCTTTTTGCTAGCCGTATTAATATGTGACTTCGTCATTGGTGCTGGATTATAAGCTGATTATGTCATTATTTATATCTGGAATGTCGTATTTCATAATTTTTGTAATATATCGAATCTGTACGGTCTGTTTACTCTGAATACAAATGTTCTTGTTTATATGTTTTCGGTATTCGTGAATTTTCTTCTTGGAAAAGCTAATATTGTGCATAGGTTATAATAATATTTTATCGTTTCTGTTTTTTCTGTTTTCCGGGCAATCTGTGAACGATGACTGACTTTACAGATAATGCATTCGCATCTTTCAGTTTTTCCTTTTTTTCCCTGCTAGTAGCCTGTCTATGGGTTATCAATAGATGTCTGCAATAGATTATTTATTATTTGTGTTTGTTGATTCATTATTTGATCAAATAAATCCTTAATTTCTTTTATAAAATTAGCCAAAATTTATTCTATGTTGCTTTGATCTGACTTATTCATGTTATTGCAATATGCTACATTTTAGGTGGACACATAGCTCATGCATATGTGTTTTTGTTTTGGGTATGCTTATACATGGCAATTCAGTTTCATTTATTATATTATAGATTATACTATTGTTTTGCAGATTTTTAAATTTTTCATTAGTATCATCGTTTTCATTCTTTTTAACAGCTGATTTATTCCTTCTTTTTAATATTTCCTGGTATACGACACAGCCTTTGAAGTTTGCGTGTGATTATAGACTACAAGTAGGTGACAATTTTTAATCGTCATCACGCTTACATGATTCGTGTCCTTGTCCACATTTTACACATCTATATAGAGGCGAGTACAATATGACTTGGTGTGGCTGTAAACACTGAACAACTGTGTCTTTTTTTTTCTTGGTTTTTCAAATTTTACTTTAGCATTCAGCGAGTATTGAATATTATATACATCACTGTTATTTTCAATGGGTTCGATATCCAAGAAAAAAATATGAAACCGGTGCTTTAACATTAAATATATTTCTTGTCAAATGTCCCTTTTCTCTTAGTGCTTTAGCGATATCCTCGGTAGGAACTGAAGGATGTATATTTCGTAGAAACATTCTAAAAGCACGGTCTTGCTTTAGTTGGTATGTGTGATACATCGTATGTTCTAAGCGTTTGAATTATTTCTCTATAGTGAGTAACTGTTTTCGTTTGTATTTATATTGTTCCTCTCCCATTAATAGTTTTGTAGTCATAATTTAAATGGTCTACATTTTTCTCAATTTTTTATTTGAGCATCGAAAAATTACC
Organism: Coronaproctus castanopsis; assembly: GCA_032883995.1. Lineage (NCBI taxonomy): Eukaryota > Metazoa > Arthropoda > Insecta > Hemiptera > Monophlebidae > Coronaproctus > Coronaproctus castanopsis. The sequence goes on from CM065054.1 coordinate 3,305,395, forward strand.
AACTGTTGGGATAAATATAGTCGGCGGTTTAGTTTCTGATGATTTCGAGTTTCTTCTGGTTGACAAGTAGTTTCGGCATCGACCAATTAACTTAATGCTGAAAATCTATTGTTTGTATTGATTTTTATTTTGTTATCATAACGGATTATTTCCTCTGTGCCGTTTTCTATTTGCACTTTTGTGATTTACTATCTGCCACTGTGGATGATCCTCATATTTTATTATTTTAATCGAAGAAATTTTTAGAGACGTGGTATTTTCTTGTATAACGTCCGTGTGCGTATTAACTGTCAATAGGTTACCTGAATGTTCCGAGCTTATACTGTTCGTTATCCGTAATATTATAAGAACAAGTAGGCGCTGTTGTAGCAACGACGTCCGTAACCATGTTTTCTATAGCGTCTGTATTTAATATATTTGGTCGGGCTGCGGTACCGGAGGACGCGAGTGTATCATAATTTTGATCGGTCTTATCTGTAATCGTTTTATCGCTACGACGCACACACGGATGTAATCGGTTAGTTAAACCTTCTACATCGGCTAACATGTTAGATCGGGATAGACGTACACACTCTAGACAGAACCTACGCGTACCCGCGCTATACGTGACGATTTTTATAACGCAATTATATATCTATATATATTTACACTCGCAAGAATTTAACTACCGTAATAGGACGAACACCAACACCGTATGTTTAATAGATGGAAAGTTCTCGCCAGTCTTTTCGATTGATGAGTTGATAACGGTAAACAAGTTTATCGTGGATTTATAGATAAGAACAATGAACGAATACATTTATTAAACTACGTATCTGATATGAACGCGTACATACGACATAACCGACATATTACACGTACAATGATAGCTATATATATTTTCATAATGACCGCACGCGAAACATTTCCTACATTGTGTCTAACTATTGAAATGAAGTGCTCTACATTCAATTTAACTTTGTACACACAATATAATACACATTCTGATAATGTTTGGTCGTCAAATGTCATATCGATTAATGTAGTAGGTTTATAAATCACTTCCTCGTTTTTTGCTATTTTTCGTCTATTAACCGCATTAAAGTTTTTACAGTGAATTGCCGCATTTGCATATATTTTGTAAATTTCGTCTTCATGATGTTCTATGTCAACATTTTTTATTAATATCGCACGCCATGTTAGGTAATATGGAATATATAAAAGACAGTCTTTAAAGCGCATGTACTCACTGATGTTTGTTCGCTAGTTTAAAATGTGAAAGTATAGACGAGCATTAGCGCGCATGATGTAAGGAAATAATTTATTTCAATTATATTATTCGTATTTATTGTTTTGTACAGAATTTCGATTATTTATGCGTGTAATTATCGTTATTAAGCGATTAAGTTTTGAAAAATTATTTATACGTTAGTCTGATGCTCGCTCAATTTCGCGCATAGCCAAGTTTGGCGAATGACGCGTATATATATAGAGCAGGTCATTTGTATTTTGACTACGAAAAACTTCTTCGTCAGTTAGATATAGTTTACAGCGGTGGAGAATAGAAATGTCGCTTCGTTTCTTGCACACTTCTGATCCACGGTAAGATAAATTGTCCCATTCTATTAGGAAAAATTCACATCAAAGTTTATTTTTTTTTTTTTCGGCGTCCGTTCCCAATTTGTACGCTGGCAGTATAGTTTGGCCAAAACTAAACAGTATGCATGTAGCCCTTTATACTCGTTATTTATATTATAAAACAACCTAGAGAAAAAAATATACCGAATTAGATTAGTAGATATATTTCACAATCATTCCGCAGAATTCTTACAAATTGTTAAGGGTTTAATAGCGTGAAGAATGATAGTAGGGGCGGAGTACACAATGTTTCTTTACTACTATGTGAAGAACATAACGACGTAGAATTTTTGCTCGTACGATTAAAGCTAATGAGCAATTTCCGAATATAATTTTGTAATTTCCGCAAGAAAGGAAATTATAAACACCCTCGTAAATTTAAGAACTTCAGAAATGAAATCGAGGGAGAACGGTATAAGTACCGAAGTTCAATAAGTATCGCTTTAGAATTCGAGCTATCTATAAAGGCGCTATAATTTATAACACTTTGTCAGTGTATGTAAAAATCGAGTTAAAAAAAATTCGAACAAACGTCGCAAGCTTTTAATGAAAAACATAAAAAGTAAAATAGAACTTCGTTTAGCGTTAGGGTTTTTCTACAAATTTATGTGTACGCATATGTTGAGTACTGCGGTGTGTATGTGTGTGTATACATTTGAAAATACCCCGGGTTAGCTTAGTATTATAAGCATGTACACCTTTCTATTCTGTATACTACATTAGATTACGTTTATCAAACATTTGTAACATTTTTTTTATTTAATTTTTATTAACGATCGCATAATTATTTTATAAGCTTAATTTATTAAACACCGCACTATATTTAAGAAAATAATTCTATTGTTTATGCTGCTACTCGATTAGCAGCATGTTATTGTAAACTGTTATATATAAGAGTGTATGATGAGATTTGAAATAAATGAAAAAAAAACAAAAAACAAAAAAAGGCAAAAAAGAAACAACTCACTTAATTTACGCGCGCTAGGAGAAAATTTAATAATCGACTTGTTGCCCAATTGATTGATTTGCAAATCTCTGTACCCGAATCCGCAGACTTTGCACTTTTCGCATTCTTTGCATAAACTGCCGACCGGTTCTGGAGCTTTAGTACCGAAAATTTTCGTCATGCTAGCTTCTATCGGTTGTTTTATTACGGTGTATATTTCGCTAGCGTCTAATACTGTCAACGATAAACACGACGGTATATGATATAATTAAATTCAGAAAATTTAAAATCGTCCTTACCAGCAAAAAATTCAAAACCGAAAATATTCGTACGAGGATAATCGAAATTATCGCGTAGACTGGTAAAATATAAAATTTAACTAACTCTTTGACCTATACCCCTGAACTCTCCAAATTGACACCGCAAATGGTATGTTAAACCGGGAACATTAATAATCACCGGTCTGCAGATTAAACGTTAGTATAATAAAAAAAAAATCTTCAGCGAAATATCATATATTTTAAATCGGCCGATGAAAATTAGTGCGGAATATTGTCTACACACGTTAACACAAGGCCAAAGCAAAAATTATGAGTGGAAAATAGCGGCAGATGTAAAAACGAGATACGCCGCAGGACATTAGACGAAACGCAATGAGCAGCTTGAATAGCTGTTATAGTGAACTAGTTCGTTTTCTGTTCTGGATACAGCTCTCGAAGACCTGGTTATTAAACAGTAACGACAGAAAACGTATAGACGCTCTAGAAATACGGTGTTGGAAAAAACACCATCGTTTCCACACCAAACGATATTGGCAATCCGATAAGATGAAAATCGTCCGTTTCCAGCAGGATACGCGCCGATTGTTTTAGTCGCGTAATCTGAAAATATGGAAGCGCCGTTCGTTTAAGGCCTAGTGATCGTTAGTAGAAGAGAGTATTCGCGATGATCGGACGCGATTTGTAAGATAACCGGACGTACTTTTTTAGGATCTAGTCTCGTCAAAAGAATCACCACGAATCGTACTATTTCCCTTTTAAAGATCAGACGTGATACTTTCCTATGTAATACACGCGACTTCTCTGACACGTCGCAGAGTCCGGAATACTTTTTATATCGTTTATTCGTGTATTATGGAGTGCCGCGTCCGTTATAGAACGTTGGCTAGTTGATTAAATTATATCAATTCGACAGATTCTGTAACCGGTTTGTCTCTTTTCTCTATCCGTTGTGTTTTTTTCCTCTCCATTAACCTATGTGTAGTAAACGACTGTATCGTTCTGAATGGCGCGTTACACCATTCAAAGTTTACAATACTTAACTTATTGTTCATCGAATTTATTCCTACGTTCCCCCGGGAGTATGTTGCGTACTTTATCTGTTCACATTATGCGACGTATTCATCTACGGTACAGTCAAATTTCAAAATTATTCAGCTCTACCGTTTTTGTGATCACCCAGCTTTCGTCATGCTTCGTGTTAATCGCTTACTAGCGCTTTTACGACAACCGAAAATGGATGTTTGTCGTTAAGGCGACACCCGAATTTTTTACGCCTGTCATTGTTACCTTTGCCATTTCTCTTTACTACTAGATCAAATTCTGCCCGTTTATGAGGAATCTCAGTTTCGTTACTATCCGTTACAAATACGCGAAACGTGTATCTTTACGAACGGTACAAGAATTAACTCTTTCAGTCAGCCGTCACCATTTTTTTTTTTTTTATTTCGCATGAAATTATGCGCTTTAGTATGTGAAATAATTGAAAAAAAAAAACGAAGTAATTTTTTTTCGTATAATATCCCTTTTTTTTTTTTCGTATAATATCCCTTTTTTTTATACGCATAACTCTATAAAATCCTTAATTCGTTATATAAATATTTTTATAATTGTAAAACCTTCTACTACGTCGACCAAATGTCGGTTATTATTCAAAGTTTACATATCGTGTATTGCGACTGAAACGGCTTAAAACTAGAACAGCGGACGACAAAAGTTTCTCGGTAGAAGAAACACCTGTTTAGCAAAAAGCTCTTCACGATATTTCCGTTTTTCACGATTACTCCTGTATAAAATTTTTCAAAACTTTATTATTTTTAATATCATCATCATCATCATCATTATCATCATTATCCGTTACCGAACATACAGTTTAACTGTATTTTGTTGTACCGCTGCGCTATGTTTTGCACCCCCATGTTATTTTTCTTCTTTGCGATCTTCCCTCGTATAAAAATATACCTATAATATGTATTACATGGTTTCGGGTGGCGCATTATACGTTCGAAATATTTCAGTTTTCGACGTTTGAGTTCTTTTACTATTTTCTTGCTTTTATTTAAACGACTTGATATTTCATAATTTCTCTTGTCTTGTCAGTCTATTAATAATTCTGCGATATAACCACATTTCAACGGCATCTAGCTTTTTTCTCTAACCTCTTCGTTAAAGTTAAACTTTCAACAGCAGTACCGAGAATATCTATCATTTTGCCAACCTCGGCTGTAATTCTATATTTATGTTTTTACTATATAATATATGCTTACAAAATTTATTACGTGCTTTCTCAATCCGGACTTTTATTTCTTCGCTCGTATCCCATTGTTCGTTTATGTCGCTAACCCGGATACTCGATATTCTCTATATTGTTCCTCCATCAGCTGTTTTAGTGGTGTTGTTATCACGGTTTTTCTTCTTCCTATTTATTACCATTTGTTTCGGAAATATTTATCATCATTCATCATTTTTCGGTTGTACATCAAGAACCATTAGCCATATCATATCTTCCTGTATCTAGCTGAATTTATTACTTCGTAAGTTCTATCAATCCCTATGTTCGTTGTTATGTACTCCATCCGTTCCCTTCCTCTTGCTGCCTTTCCAAGCATCTTCTGCTGGACGGCTAACATAAAAATGTCTTCTTCTCGTAATTTATGCCCGATATAATATTTCCGATTTTTTCCTTTTACATCTTCGACGATTGTCAATTTATTCGATGTAGGAAGTTCTTATTCGAAACGACATCGATCCACGGTATCTTAAACAACCGCCTATACGTCCGCATTTCGAATGTTTTTAGTCTTCTCTCGCTTTCGCCGTTAATTGTCCAACATTCCGCTTTTGTATTCCATCACGGACCGTACGTAGCAACGCGCTACTATTGTTTTTCTTAACTCCAAATCCATCTTTCTGTTCTGGAATATTTCTCCTAAATTTGTAAATGCTTGTGCTATCCGCGTATTTATCACTTTTACGTCCGGGCCATCCACTTGTGAATATTTGAACTCCGTCACCTGTTTTGTTTTGTTTTAGAAATATTTATATGCAAATACCGTTTGCATGTTGTTGCGAAAACATCCACGAATTTCTGTAATTCTTTCATACTATTCGATATTAAAATAGTATCATCTGCATATCTGGTATTGTTTACTACTACTGTTCCATTTACTTTAATACCATTTTTAAATTTATTTTTTACTTCTTCAAAAATTTGTTGATAATATATATTAAGATACACAACCTTGCCGTTTGCATATCGCCACATACTCCGTATTCTGCTGTTCAATTTTAATACTTGCTGACTGATTCTAATATACGGTTTTTGTTTTTGTTTTTTTATTCGTAAATCTTTGCGTCAATGATTCTTCCTAAAATTATATTGCCTTTTTATATCAGTTTTTACTTTTAAGTAAGTTCGTTTTATGCGATAAAATGCATTTTGGCCGTAAAAAGTACTGTTGATCGCATATAGAATCATTATATGCGTGACTCGAGTAACAGCTTGCTTGCGTAGAAATATGCGCGTACAATTTGTATTGCGGTGTTTTTTATTTTCCATTTTTTTTTTTTTTTTTTTTTTTTTTTGCATTTACGAATTAGTACGTGCTGGCGTGAGTGCCTCTCGAGCAAGAGCTTGTTTAGATTGGAATAGGAATGTACGATTGATATCGGTATTTGTTTATTGTGTTCAGATACGTGCTTACGTGATATACAGGTACTGTGTATCTCCTTAGAAACGTTAAAATTTGGTTTTTCATTTTTTCAATATGATTTATAGCTATCGTGCGAGTGTGTACTCTAATTTCATTCTATAATAATTATTCTCTAAACGCACGCGCTGTAAGTAATATTTCGTAAATAAATAACTAAATGCGTAGAATATTTTCTTCGAGTACGATTTAATAATATACGACTCTTTATTATCGACCGTCTTCAACGTATTAGTAATATTTGTGATTCGTAATAGGGAATAATTTAAAATAATTACAACGATTCCTAAGTGTAGAGTAACTGCTGCGTATGCGATTGCAGTTGAGTCATTCAACAACAAAATACACGCGCTAATTGGAACGACAAATACTCGTAGCTTACGGTAAAAAAGTGGAGAAAATTAAGAATACCCCGATTACCTCGGTTGCAACCTAAAACGACCAATGGGGGTGGACACACGACGAAAGATAAAAATTCGAGTTGGAAATAAAACTAAAGCAAATATTACGTAGTAGATATATTAAATTAGATTTGAAAATAAAATTAATCAAATGCTACAATATTGTCGGTATTTTCGTACGGTTTTTTGAAAGTCACAGAAGCGATGGAGCAAAAATTCGATAATGCGGTTGAAATATTTCAATGAACAGATAAAGTGCCCAACACGGAAGTATAAATGAGAGGAAGTTCTAAAAGGACTTATCGTAAACTGAAATATTTCGGTCGTGTAATGCGACACACAGAACGATACAGCCTATTTGTCGGATTTGTACGATTTGCATCAACGATAAGGTTTTTCAGAACGATCTACGACCTTTATGTTAGTTAACGTTCGATAACTTACACGGCGCTCTGATAATGATAGTTCGAAAATACGCGCACGAAAAAAATATAATTTAAAATATATATATATAAATAATACGATAATAACATATATATATATATATATATATATATATATATATATATATATATATATATATATATAATACGATAATAACATATATATATATATATATATATATATATATATATATATATATATATATATATATATATATATATATATATAAATAATACGATAATAACATATATATATATTTTTTTAATTACTTGTTAGGTTAATCAATCCTTCCGTCATACCGGCGTCATTTTTGCTAACGCAAATATAATAACCTAAATCATTTTGATCAACATTAGTTACGTTCAATTCCATTCGAGTCTAGAATATAATATACAAATCGCGTTTTATACATTCGATAAAAAATTCATTGCCTTAAAAAAAAGAAATTTAAATAAAAAATTAACTCCGAACGACAAAAACTGGTGGTAAAGTTTTTAAAGTTGTTTATTTCTAAAAATACAACAGTTTTTTATTTATTTATGTTTTTTTTTGAGATACACGGCGAGATCACGTAAGGCGACTTAAAAATATCCGTCCATATTGATTTGCTTCGGGGAAGTTTAGATTTTTCGGAGAAAACCTATATAATAAAATGCTGTAGAATTTAGTCGGTTTTCGAGTTTTTAAATATTTTTCATATTATAAATATAATTACAACTGGCCAGGTGGTGATTTAGAAATTGCTTCGATTTTTGTTATTCGCACACATAGTGGTGATCCCCGTTGATTTTAAATTTAAATTTTAAATTTTAAAACAAACGGCCTCTGCTACATTTTAAACTTGGTGCAAATTGTCGAGGAAATTAATACGTTACAACGAAACTACAGATTGTTTATTCGATTTCTACGGAGAGTAAAGTCCCCGAAAGGCACCTCTATCAAGGTGGTGAAACAATCGGACGAATTGTGTAAATCTGCGCAACATCAGGCCTCGTATGTTTACAAACGGGCTTAAAAACTAACTTACACGTTTACTTTTCCAAGTACACGTTCGGATATTCAACATCGGTTTTTTTCCCGCTCAATTCAATTGCGTACACTTAGATACTCGTTGAGCCTGATGTGACAACAGTTTTCGATCTTCATTAAATATTTGGAAATTTATAGTCGATGTTACAGTATTATTATCATTAATCGATCGAGAGGTGTGTCGTCTGTAAACGTACAGTTTCTATTACATTACCATTCGCCGGAAAATGTAGAACCGAGAAACTATTAACGGAGGAGTTTATTTAATGTTGGACGTTTATTCGGTTGTGAAAAAAGAACGTAGTCACGTACCTGTAAGATTGTCCAGTAGATGGTAACTGAATTTACGGGGGAAAAAAATCGCGTAAATGTATACACGAATAACAAAGATGGTTTGGTGTAAAATAATCAGTAAGTTCAACATTTATGTATCGCGGTCTTCCAACTATGAACAATACGACTGGTGAAGAAGAAGGAGAAGAATGTATACGCGTGTATATTGTAGGGTGTGTAACAATTCTATGGAGTACAAGAACGTTAGAAGGAACCAAATAGCAAATGTATCGTCGACATATTATATCGGGTGACCAAGAGAAGACGGATTTGTTTTCAAAAACTACTCGACCGAAATTTTCGAATGAAATTTTATTTAAAAATAACAGTACGAGAGATTAGTTTACAAACATTTGCGTTCAGATGACCTTTGCAGCAATACATTCATACAGTCTTTATTCAGGACGCTGAACTTTTGAAATTTCTTCAAAAATCCGAGTTTTCAGGTCTTCCAGACCTCGTGGACGTATTTTCTAAACGCGGCTCTTAAGATATGCCCACCAAAAAAAATCGCCTAACTTTGAATTCGAAACTCTCTTTGCATCGTCGTGATCGATTCACGCCGAAAATAACGTTCCGCGTAAAACGCGCGCTCCTTCCCTCGTTATAGGATGTCGTGATAACTGAAACTGAACAAAAACGAATCTCTCGTGTGTACACTAAATGTGGAGCACGCGGTTTGCGTTATAACAGTGTAACCAACTGCGCCATTCAAAAAACAATTCGTTTTCTCTGGGTCGCCTTATAGAGAGTTTCGTGAACGAACGAATTTAATACGTTTAAAGATAGTTTAACGCGAAATATATCCTGCCTGGAGTTCAATTTTCTTGGGACATTAATTCGAACAGGGCCTAAAACTGTCACGGAAATATACAGCCTTAGGCATAAACGAACTTTGTAATGTATTTTTATGATTACCAATTTTTTTATTATTTTTATTATCATAAACGATTTAGTATTTACTTTATAAGTATCGTAATGTATTCTGTCCACTCGATATTTTCCGAAGCTTTCTTCAATTAATTCTCCGTTGCTTTTTCTCCAGTAATGAACTCCTCTTGGATTTCCTTCTGTAATACATTCCAAACGAACTGTTCTGTTCATTGTAGCGTTCACAACCGGTCGTCTTACTTCGATCATTGGTGGAACTAAACGGGGAAAAACAAAAGGATAGTAATATTTATTTACAAAATTCCACTGAATAATTTGTCTCTTATTAGGTATCTTAAATCGCGCGTCTGTATATTATATATATATATATATATATATATATATATATAAAAGGCGACAATTCAAAAATCCAAATATTAAATAATTGTTACATATTAGAAAGGGCGAATACGAAAATGTTACCAGAGCGCCATAAGGCGCATAATTTCGTCAAGTCTGCATTCCCGCTCGTGCTATCATACCGACATTTTTCAGATAATCATAATAAACATGTTGCGATAATAATAATAATAAATATCTAGGGATAATAATAATAAACATCTATGAGAAAAATAATTCCTAAAAATAAAAACATTGGAGAAGAAAATAATTATTTTATAGTCGGAAAAAAATAATATTTTTCCAGGATATATATATATATATATATATATAACAGGTGGCGGATAGTGGAACGGCCTACAGATATATAGGTTAGCTGCGAATAAGACGTTAGTCAAATAAGCAGTCGTGGATCAAGAGCGGCTACTGGTGGAAAGTCTCAAGCAGACGATTCCAGTAGTGACAGGGCAATGAAACAAGAGGATGTGGATGGGCAACTTCAGGAACTGCCTAATAAAAGTCCACAAAATCCTACGACTGTTTCACTCTCAGCGAGATTTGGTCGCTGTCAAAGCCTTACACCGCTACTGACTCAGTAACAACCCGCTGCCTTGCGGTATGGATTTTGATCAAAAGGCTAGGGTTCCTCCCCGAAATAGAGGTATCCTTTCCCCTCACTATCCACATCATTTCCTTTAACTTATTTGCCCTCACAATCTCCTCTAACCTCTCCTTTCTCCAAAACTATCCTTTTGGCCAGCGAGAAATCGCACCAGCGTGAGTGGGCCAGTCGTCTTGGCTTGCCTTGCCACTGATAACCCACTTACGTTGGAAGGCAGCACGTAGACTAGGTTGCGCTCCAGCTTACGTGTTCCTTAATTGCGCTGCTAATTTAATCCTCTAATCACCTAATCAAACTGATAATAAATAAATCATGAAAGTGAAGCAAATGGAAGAAACTGCTGGATCAGCGGGGCGAACCTTAAAAAGTTCGTCAGGCAGCGGACGGCCATCTGTGGTAACACAGAATGGCTTGAGCGCCTCTGTACCAGTTTGGCACAGCACTATCCAGGATGGAGCACATTTGCGGTTAATAAGTAGTAAAGACAGGAAGAAATTAAAAAACACGGACATTCGCAACGTGGAATGTGAGAACGTTATTAGATAACAAGGAGTTACCAACTAGAAGAACAGCGATTATACTGCACGAATTAAGAAGATACGGAATAGACATAGCTGCTTTAAAAGAGACAAGATTACTAATGAAGGGAAACTTTTTGAAAATACGGCTGGATACACCTTATACTGGAAAGGTACAGCGATCGGAAAAAAGAGAGAGCGTGGAGTTGGCATAGCTGTTAATAATAGATTAATACCTTACATAACTGAAGAACCTGAAGGCGTTAACGAACGCATTATTACGATGAAAGTTCAACTCCCAAATGCTCAAGACCTAATTATTATTGGCGTGTACGCACCTACATTGGATAGTCCAGAAAAAGAAAAGGACATATTCTACGAACAATTACAAAAAGTTGCCGACACCGCGCGTACATACGAAAATATCATAGTACCAGGTGACTTCAATGCAAGGGTTGGCCAGGACTCAAAATCATAGAAAGATGTTATTGGCCTGCACGCGATCGGAAAGGTGAACAGAAATGGAGAAAGGCTATTACAATTCTGCTCAACAAACGCCTTATGTATAACAAACACAAATTTTCAACTGAAGGATGTACACAAGGGCACGTGGATACACCCAAGATCCAGGTTACCTCATATGATTGATAATGCACTACAAAATAAACAAATTGTGGAAATGTTTCGATCTAAAATTACTCAGCCACTTAAGGATATACAGCAGAATAATAACACCTCGGTAGAAGAATACTGGAACCTGATTAAAAATGAACTCAACGAGGCGTGTAAAAACATTGTTGGAAACTAAGAGGCTGGCATTCGTGACATGGCAAGCGGACAGAACAAATAAAAAGAAACATGATGCGTTTAAAACGGCTAAGGCACTGGCACAAAAGGAAACTAGGCGATTGTAAAATGCGTGGTGGAAAAACAAAGCAGCGAAAATCCAACTACTATCAGACACAAATGATTCTCGAGGCTTCTTCAGCGCTATAAAAGCTATTTACGGCCCTAAATATAGACGGAAAGTTGCAATCAAGGATGGATATGGAAACTTACTACGCAATAGAAATGATGTTAAAAAAAGATGGCAAGAATATTTCAAAAAACTTCTCAACAATGAATCCACCTTTAGCATGAACTTGCTGGACTCTATAAACTAAAATGGATGATAGGATAGAACTAAATGAACCTCCGAGTTTGGAAGAATTATCAAATGCCGCCAAAAGCTTAAAAAACAATAAATCTCCCGGCATCGACGGTATTCCAGCAGATTTATATAAAATAGGAGGAGAAATGATGCTTAAATGTCTACACAACTTGTTTATTAAAATATGGCGCGAAGAGACGGCACCAGCTGATTTCAAACAGGCAGTTTTAGTTCCTATATACAAAAATGAAAGTGATAAGGCAGATTGTACCACAGGGGAATGCGCTTTTATGTACAGCTAGCAAGATATTTAGTAAACTTTTACATGATAAGTTGAAACCTATATTGAACTCATATTTGCCAGAACAGTGCGGATTTAGGCAACATCGTAGTGCTACAGATTATTCTCTCTTAGACAATTAGTAGAAAAAACCAGAGAAGAAAATACCTCATTATGTGTGGCCTTTATTGATGTTAAAAATGCGTTTGATTCAGTAAACAGAACGGGACTCTGGGAACGTTTAAAAACAGTAGGATGTCCACGAAAATTACTTCATTTGATAATTCGATTTTATGATAAAACAAAAGGATCAGTAATATGTGATGATGGACGATCCGACACTTTTGATATTAATACTGGCGTAAAGCAGGGATGCGTATTGGCTCCTATGCTCTTCAATTTTTATATGAGCATGATAGACATGGTCTTACAACAACGTTTATCATCGGAAGCAGGTATAAAATTAAAATTCCGGTTCGATGAAGGCCTTTATAATTTAACGAAGTATAAAACTCGTTCAGCATCCAGCACCTTCAAAATCGTTAGTCTACAATAATTCAGATGACTGGGTACTTTTTGGAAATAATCCGCAAAAACTACAGAAAGCGCTCGATTGTTTAGTGTCCGTGTTCTCTGAAGTTGGATTGACTATAAATCATAATAAAACAGAGGTAGTCCAGGTCAACAGCAGTATGTTTAATTTTCATTTGTCTGGTAATCGAAAAACAAACCTGTAAACTTGAATTTTGCCACCAGAGACTATTACGCAGAATAAGCAGAGTATCATGGAAGGATCGCGTGACAAATGCAGAAGTGTTAATAAAATCCAATTGTTTATCTATAGAACAATATTTAACACAGAAGTGCATGAATTGACTGGGTCATGTTATTCGCATGGGAAATGAGCGAATATCCAAAAGGATGCTATACGGCGTATTACTATACGGAAAAAGACCTTGCGGACGGCCGAAACTTCGTTTCTAAGATGTTGTAGCACAAGACCTGAAGATAGCAAAGAAGATACCAACGTCAGTCGAATGGAAATTGTGGCGTAAAATCGCTCCAAGTGGACAGCGTTAGTTAAGAAAACGGTTATCAGAAGGAAACCAGCTATAAATAAAAAGACAAAGACGGTAACACAGAAAAACGGTAATCACAGTGAAATGTTCAAGTGTAATAAATGTAAATTTGTCACAACACACCGAATAGGACTTATATCATATATCCGGCACTGTCATTAGCAGTCTAAACCGCATCCTAATCAGAGAATAATCTCATACTCTAAAACGAGTGAGGAGTAGAAGAAGAAGAAGAAGATATATATATATAACATATATAGATATATATATTCAAATGATCAGTGTATAGTGAATTATATAAAACATATATAGATATATAAATAACATTGTCCATGCTAAAAGCATTGTAGAAACGGCTGAACGGGTGACCAAAAAAACGTCACAGAATTTTTAAAAATCGAAAACGGAATTTTATGTTCACGATTTTTTGCTACCTGTTAATCTAGATAAAATATATCTTATTACATTAATAATAGACCTCGACGTATACTTTCGTCTAACGTAAACCTGAATCCCCTATCGATCATAGGACCCTTAAAAAAGGCTCAAAACGCCTAAACACTTTAACCCCCAATTTTCTCGATGGGTATTTTGTTTAAAAATACGACTGACGCGTATTTCAATACCCCCTTAACTTTCGTATAAACAATTTCTCCCGATTTCAAATCGATCGCGAATTATCGTGAAAAAAGTCGAATTTTAAAAAAATCGCGAGATGTGTTTTTGTCTATTAATATTTTTAGGTTCGGTTTGAATTTTTTTAGCGTTTTTTTCGCTTTATACGATAGATCTTGTATAGAAATGACGATTTCAAGAGTCGGAATTGTTTTAAAATAATTACGTTGCGCGCTAAGCCCTGCCAAAGATGACAAGTCGGCAATTTTTAAAAATTCGTAGCTCGAGACCTATCGAACGTAATGAAAAACAGGTTTCCACTTCGAACTCGTCATTTTAATATCTCGTAAATCGGTTCTATAGAAATTTTTCAAAAATTAAAATTCGAAAAAGTCACCCGTTCCAAATCCCCCAAAACTTTTTTCAAATTACGACGACGACGACGACTTTATTTAATAAGTGTTTCTATGCATACCTAATTAGATAATAACACTTTGATGTAACTCGGCTATTATTTTATATAGGTCGAATAGATGGTCGGACGAATAATTAGATGGCTATTAAAAAAATTTGAAAAAAGGGATGATTTGTAAAAATTTCAACTCCTTTAAAGCTCGCTCGACTTTTTCCGAGATCTGGGTGATAGAGTGATGATATTTATGAGAAAATGTTCGTTAAGATATTTAGAAAATTCTCTCGGGACAGATTTTCGATTTAAGCCTGTTTTTTTTTTATAACGTCCTAAGTAAAGAAAGACCGATTTTCCAACCCTTAAATACTGCTAGGGAGGGAGGGGTTGAACATAGGGTGTAAGTATATATACGCGTTAAAATCTACGTAAGCGACAGTCAAACGCGCGAATCTCCAACAAATGTCATAAAACTTTACTCGGAAAATCGCACCGGTTTTAACTCCCATTTGTGGTATAAGGAATGATCGATTTTAAGGGTAGTCTTAGGCTAGATTTGTAGCGACAATTCGGACGAACATTTTTTATTAAGAACTTTCTTGGATCCGAAGTATATTCTTAATGTTATTAAGCTTGTTAGAGAAAAGGGCAAATTGTTGATAGTATATATAAAAATAAAATAAAAAATAAAAATAAATAAAAAAACAAATAAATAAAAGTATATAAAAATAATTACGAGTATTTTAAGTGAAATACACAAAATTATCAAAATTTTATTTTCAAATTATAATGACCCCAACAAAAAAAAACACGCGTCTATCTTTTATATATTTTTTTATTTCGATAAAATTTTAATCCTAAATTCATATTTTGTTACAGATTTTATTCGTTTGTAATAAACTGATTCAAATTAAATAAATTGCCTTAAAATATTTTATTATAAATTTGCGATAACGACTGGAACAACCCTATATATCTTTTCATATATTGATACTTTATCTTTCATCTATATATATATATATATATATATATGAGAGAGAGAGAGAGAGAGAGAGAGAGATCCGCCACAACAGGAAGAACCCGGATAAATTGCCCCGGCCACTGCTGAAACGGGTCTCCCAAAAATTCGTTTTTAGTCAGAAACCCAGATGTAAATACATTTTTTTAATATATGTTTGAAGTATAATATAAAAGAGCACAAATAACAGTTTGTTCACAGCCCATCCATTTAAGTTTGTGGAAAACACGCAATATTAAAAATAGTTTGTATTGTCTAAATTACATGAAAATACCTGTACAATTTTGAACAACACATTTTATTATATAATTATTCATATTTTTGGAAAATATATACTTTCGTCTTCAGATACATGGATATATACACATATATGTAATATTTATGCCTGTAATATGTGTGCGTGTGTATGTGCATGTGTATGTATATATGTATCTATCCACTCTTGGATAAAGGCTTTCCCCAACACCACTTCTGTCTTGTGCTTTCCACAACTGTAGCCATTCGTTCCACTGCATCATCCAACCGTGTTTGTTCCCGTATCCATGTATTCTTTTTACAATCCGATAATCTTATATCCAGCATCATTCTCTCATGTGCTGTCTGAGCTTTTCTATATATATATATATATACGTATATCCACATACACACACCCATATTACATGTATATATACATATATGTAATATCTACATGTAATATGGGTGTGTATGCGCTTATATATATATATATATATATGGGTGTGTGTGAAATTTATACATGACCTTAGAAAATATTATAAAATAATTACCTTCCTCTCTCATGTTTTCATTTTTAGAATTATTTTCCTCATAGATGTTTATTATTATTATTCCAAGATGTTCATTATTATTATTATTATTGCAAGATGTTTGATGCCCCCCCCGATTAGAAAAGCATCTGGCACAACGTGAGATAGCCTTAACGTTTATAATTTCCCAGCGACAGTTTACGTTTAATTAATTTTCTTCTCACAGATAATTTTTTTTTTTTTTTTTTTGTGGGGATGCCTTTACAGCTTACCCAACGTGGAGCCCAAAAATAAATAATTTTATCTTAAAATAGTACATAATACTTAGACACCCCTCGTCATTATATATGACCTTCTCAAACTGTGAAACTGGTTGTACATCATTTTTTGTGCCACTGATACAATACAGCTTTCTGTATACTGAATCATACAAAAATTTACGATAGACCCTTTCCTGCTATAACTGATGTAATAGGAAAATATTATTCTGCTGCTTTGTCCCTCATGATTTTTTTTTCGTGGGTGTGTGGCGCAGATGTGTGTATGTGTATGTTTGTATATAATAATAACAATTACATCAATGCCATCTGCAATCAAGCAGCCTTCTTCACGTTCACATGTGAAAAGACATCACCTCTTGAGGAGGGATTGTCGAGCATACAAAGAACATAATCATGAAACCGTTTAATATTTTGCAATGGAATTGCCACAGCCTGAAATATAACTGTTGCAGCCTTGAAAAATTAATCGATGATTATGAAGCTGATATAGTGCTGCTCTCAGAGACATGACTTGATCCCAACGAACAATATTCTTGTAATAATTTTGCTGTTTATCGAGACGACAGGGCAGATGGATATGGCGGAGTTCCAATTTTAGTGCGTGATAATATCCCTTCTGTTCTTGTTTCCTATAACTTACCGGAAGATATCTCTAACTCCATACAGTTGGTAGGTGCTAAGATTTCCATAAGTTTGTCATTTTCTATATTTGTTTATAGCCATATATGTTAAACCTTCTTTCCGACCCAATACGTCTCCATTCCTAAATATTTTTACTTCACTAGGAATCCCATATATCATTGGTGGCGACTGGAATGCCTGCAATGTCGCTTGGGGTGGTCACACAAATAATTACTTAGGGCAAATAGTGTATGGTGCTTTCCTAGAAGCAGACTGTTGTATATTAAATGACGGCAGCCTTACTCATTTTGGTAGGTTTGGAGCTGCCGCTAACCCATTAGATTTAACGTTTTGCTCACCTTCATTAGGTTTCCTAGCTTATTGGAAGAACATATCAGACACTGCAGGAGGTGACCATTGCCCCATACTCACCCAAATAAATATAAATGGCGCCTACGATCACAAGGTTCTAGGACCCTCCTCAACACCTAAGTGGAATTATAAACGTACTAACTGGAATCGGTTCTCAGATCATCTTCAGATGACTGATTTCACCATATGCAGTGAAACTGACCCCAGAATCTAGTTTGAAATGTTCTATAAAGCTATCAGTGATGCTCTCTCTAGCTCAACACCACCACTACATCATAATATATCTAATAAGAAATATAAACGCAACTCAAACCTTTGGTGGTCAGATTCCTGTCAATGTGTTGTGTGGGATAGAAGAAAAGCCTTTCTACAATATAGAAGTAATAGCACTACTGAAAATTACCTACATTGGAGGAAAGCTAACGCGTTAGTCAAACGTGAATTTAAACTGGCAAAAAGGAAAGCATGGCAACAGTTTTGTACACAGTTTAGTCGGCAAACCCCAATTTCAAAGGTGTGGGGGTTATCAAAAGCCTTCAGATATTCCACCTATAGCCGCGTTAATCAATTAAGTGATGATAATATGTATTCTTTCATCGAAACAATGGCCCCTTCTCATATACCTGAACTGGAAGAGGTCATGCAACCTCTCAGTAGGCCTTCTAACCACTTTTTTGATTCTCACTTTACTAAGAATGAAGTTGCTTAAGTCTTAGGAAATAAAAAATCGACTACACCCGGTCATGATGGCGTGTCTTTTGAAGTACTACAGAAACTACCGGATAACTCGTTCACAATCTTTGTGGACATTCTTAATAAAGTTTGGCAGTCCAAATTGATCCCCAATTCTTGGATAGTATTTGTTGTTGTTCCCATCCCTAAGAAAAATGGAAAATTTCGACCTATTTCTTTGGCCTCTTGTTTCAGCAAGATATGTGAATCAGTTTTAACGTTACGTCTTAATTGGTGGTTAGAACACAATCAAATCCTTCCTCCTAATATGTACGGTTTCCGCAGTAATACGAGCACTTTGGACTGTGTGGGTGACCTGCTAGGCAATATATACAATAGTCTTATTGAAAAACATTTTAACATTGCTGTTTTTCTAGATATAATTGATGCTTATGGTATAGTGTCCATTTGCCTAACTTGCAGTGTAAGTTATTATCCATAGGTGTTCCTGACCACTGTTGCCACTTTATTTGTAGATTATTTCTGACAGTATACAAAGGTTTACCCCAGGGGTCTTCTCTAAGCCCAATCCTTTTTAATCTTTATATTTTTAATTTGTCGCAGCTCCACATGCGCTCTAGGATTTTACTCTATGCAGATGATATCGCTGTGTTTACATCAAATTCGAGTTTTTCTGTTGCCATGTCAAATATTAATGCTGATGTTGCTACAATAGAACATTGTCTTTCTAACTTAAAGTTAAACCTTAGTGTTGAAAAGTGTGCATCAGTAGTTTTTTCATATCGCCGATATGACCCAAATAGCCTTTTCATTATAACGGAAAGGGGCGCTATTCCTTTCTGATCATCATTTCGATATTTAGGAATTATTCTGGATTCTCGGTTAACATGGCGCCCACATATTGATAAACTATTTACAACTATCAATCGCGCTATTAACATTTTACGTATTTTGAATAATACATGATGGGGTGGTGACCCTTTTATTCTATTACTACTCTTCAAATCACTAATCCGATCTAAACTGGAATATGGTTCCATGTTCTATGGAACCGCGTTAACAGTATTGTTAGGCAAGTTAGATCATGTGCAAAATGAATGCATTAGGCTGTGTATTGGTGGTGTTAAAAGCACTCCAGTATCAGCACTAATGACAGAGTGCAAGGTTCCACCCTTACAACTTAGAAGGAGTTATTTTGCCCTGAAACTGTTGATACGTAGGATGAATAATGATCGCTTCCCTTTGTTTAACATGTTCGGTCATATCCATTCTAACTGGCGTTTTTTAAATAGAAAAATGCCCCTACTCTGTTCCGTTATAACAAGGTTGCAGGAGTTTCGTGCACGTCTCACGTGCATGCAAGCTCCTTTTCAATTTATGGCACCATATTTTTATTACTTCAACAAACAAAATTTATCCTTTTTCCCTGAAAACTGTAGTCTGTATCCTCCTACACTAATCCGTGCCACTTTCAATAGTATTATCTCAGAAATGTTTCCGCTACACACCCTTGTTTACACGGATGGATCAAAATCAACTCGAGGAACGGGAACAACAGTGTTCATTCCAGCTCTCAATATTAGTAACATGTACAAATTATGCCAAGAATGTTCAGTATTTACTGCAGAATGTGTAGGAGTACTACAAGTCTTGTCAATTCTACGGACTTAAATCTTCGCGGAAATTACCTTATTATTACCGATTCCAAAAGCTTGGTGACGGCTGTAGACAATAAACGTAGCGTGTCAGATACGTTAATTGGTATAGTTTTGCTAAAGCTTAATAATTTGGAACGTGTGGGAATATCTGTGTCCTTCTTGTGGGTGCCGGGTCATAGAGGTATTCCAGACAACGAATTTATTGACTCATTGGCTAAAGACGCGTCGTCTAGTGGTGTAGAGGTCCCCTTAATAACTCACAAAGATATCATTCACTTTATTCAGCTAGAGCATAGGGATCAATGGGAGCTAATGCACACTAAGAGCATTAGTCAATCACCTCTCACTAATTACTATCACCTCCAGCAGTCTCTCCCTAAACTCCCGTGGTTCTATCTTTTTAAAAAGATTAGTCGTAAGGGGATTGTACTCATCAGCAGATTGCGATTTGGACATCATTTGTTGCCTGACCGTCTTTTCCATATGTATCTTAGAGAAAGTCCCTTCTGTCCCTCCCATTCGGAACAGGCAGTCTGCAGCCCCGATCATGTCTTTTTTGAATGTTCTGCTGTAGCACCCTTGCGTTCGGAGTTTTACCTTATCTTGTTACGTTCTTCGAGTATTACACCTCCGTATAATGTATCGTCCCTTTTACATCTGGATATTCTACAATTGTTGCTCCATATAGCGATGTTTTTAGAGAAGTCAGCATGCTTGATTAAGATGTAGATAGTCCCCACAGTATCACATTGGATATGCTGTAAAGGCACCCCCATAAAAAAAATAATAAAAAAAAATAAAAATAATAAAATTTACGTAAATACGTATACATATATTTATATATATGAATACGTACATATATATAAGTATATATATATAATTTTTAAAACTATTTTATATAATTAGATACAATAATTATATATATATAATTTACGTAAATACGTATGCATATATTTTATATTTTACATATATGTATACGTATATATATATATATATATATATATATATATATATATATATATATATATATATATATATATATATATAAAATGCTTCTGTACGTGCGTTAGTCATCGTACTCCTAAACGGCTGAACCAGTTTTCATGAAATTTCTCATGAAACCAGCTGGTGTATTTTGGGGGGTTTTGGAGGTGACCTTTTTGAATTATGAGCTTTGTAAAATTTTATAAGAACCGGTTTAATAAAGTTACGTGCGAAATAAAAACGGCATGTAAATAGGATCCGTAGGTTTCGAATTACGAATTTTTAAAAATTGCCGACTTGTCACATTTGGTAGAGCATAACGCGCGACGTCAACATTTTCAAACGATTCTGCCTCTTGAAATAGTCATTACTATATAAGATCTATCATATAAAGCGAAAAACCGCGAAAAAAGCTGAAAATTTCAAAAAGCCATTTTTTCAAATTTCACTTTTTTCGTGATAAATCGCGAACAATTGGAAGTCATGGACGATTTTATACGAAAGTTACGCGGTATTGAAATATGCGTCCTATGACGTTATAGTCGTATGAAAATATCCATTGAGAAAATTGGGGTTAAGGAAGTTTTTAAGTGTCCTAAGGGGGCTTTGATTAACGTTAGATAACAGTAGACATCGAGATCTGTTATTTATGTAATAACATAATTTTTAGCAAAATTAATCGGTAACGAAAAATCACGGGTTTAAAATTCGATTTTCGATTCTAAAAATTTCTAGAACGATTTTTGGTCGGCCTATTATCGAATGCTTGATGTGATAAATCTATAAAAATATATGTACTGAATATACACTGGGAGTTAGATACTATATATATGATATGATTTGGCCTTCCCTGATATATTATATATATATATATATATATAAATTCTTTTGTACGCGTGTTAGTTAACGTACACCTTCTAGACGGCTGCACCAATTATCATGAAATATTCTGTGCGTGTGTGGGTAGATCCAGGAAAGGTTTAGATTTACAATCGAACCCATCAGGTGTCACAGTTTCCCTGGGAAAGGGAAATTTTAAATTTTTTAATTAGCGCGATCTATAATTTGCTTTCGGCATTATATCGAGAAATTTCTAAAAAACGTATGCAGACCTGTATATACGCGAGTGCATAAGTGGGTGTAAATACAAATATGGGATGTTAGTCTACAATCAGGAAGATAAGGATGAGATAGAGGATGCTGTGCAACAGGTTTGTCGCCAGGAACTGACGACGAAAAACGTTTTTATGACTATGGCATTTGACACTGCGCGTTTTGCTTTTATCAATGAAAACGTTTCCCTAAAATCACCGGATAGAAACATAAATGCTCCACCAAATTCAACCTGATCATTTCGCAGGTCTTTCAATTTATGGTCTACATTTTAAGGGAAACCTTTTTTTCTTGATTTACTTTTATATCCGTTTATATTATTCCCTTTAAAATTTCTATTAATGTAATTATACCTGTATTATTTACTCGGCTTCGAAGTTTTCCTTATGAATAGGACTGTTTTCATGGGTGTGCACATTATTTTTGAAGTAGCTACAATAAAAGTATTATTTGCAATTATATGACGGCAATTTTTATCTTTATTTTTTAATAGGGGGTATTTTATGTTACTTTCGCGCGATTATTTAATTTCGTTATTTTTTATATAATTTCGATATTAATATTTCTTCCCGTGCGACTGTTTAATTTAATTTTGTTTCATTGTGCTCTTTTTGTATATAATAATTCCAATATTTATTTGTAACTTCTGAATTAAAATATTTGCATCTGGCGTAACTTTGCACATTGCGGTAATAAAGATTATTTCATTTTATTTAACTGCACTCCACAGCGTGTTCGGTTTAAAAATTAACGGTGTGTTTTTTCAGTAAATCCATGTTTGTTACAATCTTACAGCCAAGCTAGCAGTGAAAAAATAAATACTGCTCACCATTTGTTATCTTGATCGATTATATTGCATTCATTCGCATTCCAGCTGTGAACCAATTCTTTTTTATACTAACTTGCTCTCTTCACCATTCGGTTAAAAGAAAAATTTTTTAATTAATCACTAAACATAAATTCTGCGTGTTCAGTAAAGTTTTTATTTTTTTTTTGAATCGGTTTTTATATACATGTTTGTCGTATTGCAGTTTCATGTCAATTGTATGGTACAACTATTTAAGTTTATTTTACAAAAAACAAAAAAAAAATGAAATAAAAGATACGCAATCTATTGTCGCTGTTCGAAATGTTTATATGAATACGTGCGTATCTTTCTTTCCAACATATATTTATGAAGTGACCTGAGTTCATTTTGAATCTAATGTTTAATCGCCTAAATATGGTTTGACGAATGAAAGAAACCATTAATCATTATAATTCAAATTAGACTCATACTAGTTATCTCGTTATATAAATGTACCGCGTATTTTTGTGATAATAAATAATGAAGAAAAACAGGAATCATAATATTAAAGAGCATGTAGCAACAGTGTTTTAATAAAAGTGTGGTGATAAGAATTTTTTTTATGTATATAACGCCCAGATAATATTTATTAATTAACGCTTAAGCTGACGTATAATTAAATTTTTGTTCACACGGATGTCCATTTACGTCATCTAAAACAAAAACGGTTGAATTGTAATCTACATGCTAAGGTTGTTTTAATAAAAGACGGGGGAGAACGACGTAATCAAAAAATAATAATTAGCGGTAAAGGGATCTTAATATGATTGTGATGGAAACGATTTAAGATTTCCTTGGTTTGCTATTATTTAATTCCTGAATCTGCTAATAGTAAATAACATAACGTCACGACAAGACAACGTTTGCTAGATTCGCTAGTATACATATATATATATATATACAGGTATGAGTAAGGAATAGATAAGGTTATTTTATTTTTATAGCGATTTATTTTTCTCCTATACAGCATTCATACACACCATCAAAGATATTATTTATTTTCCTTTTAACTTACTTATAAAAAAAATCATCTGTGCCACAGATCGCAGGGAAGAAGTGAAACTTAAAGACGTTTTAACTAAATTCCATATAAAGTTTTTTTTTTATTTTTACACGGATGTATATCAACACACACACACATATATATGTAAGAATAAGACTACGTATGGTGTATAAGTCAACGCGTCTAACACTACAAAACGTGGTTTGAATGACGAGTGTTGGTAGTGCGGTACATTAATTCGGCTCGCTCGCTCGTTTTGCGGGTTAACTCCCCATATAAACCGCGCCAATAGAAGTTTTATTTCAAAAGTAAGCCCATTGTTTATTAATATTGATGTATTGGAGAGTTGTTTATTGTTTCGTTTATCAACGTTTACGTTGCAGTTTATTTAAGAATTACGAAGTCGGCCACATACCGTCAAACCTTAGATATAATAAATACGCAAGCTGGAATATTTACTATTAATTTCTTCACCTATACTTAAATTCTATATTAGAAAATACATTGCCTATATTTCTGCGCACTAGTGCGCTTTAAACATATTTATACGTATTCCTTAAAGTTCGTATACTTTGCGTCTAATAAATTAAATCGGTTAATCGATAACCAATTTTTTTTTTGTATTTAGTAACGTCGTTAACTTTAGGCGTGCGTATTTTTTTTTAATTTGAATTTTCTTACGATGTTTATGAAGCAAATAATGTTTTATGTATTGCATAGTTTAAATGTTACGAATTTAGTTTTTCATCCAATGACGCAGTTACCATTTATTTGAATTAAAATTAACAAGTGTTAAATAAATATTTATTCATTTATATGAATATATTATATGTATATATTTATATATATTGTTATTAACGTAGTCTAGATCTCGACACTCTTGGTAAATTATTTACGACGTAACTGTGTATATTAATTTTCTACATTTCCAAAATTAAAAAACAAAAATCGAATTAAAAACGCATTCCTTGCTTTAAAAAAAAATGATTTTCAATTAATTACGTAATAAGATGACGTAACGAAAAAATAAGAATTTTGTTTAAAACTGATGAATTTGCGCAGTTAAGTCGTGAAACAAAGGCAATTTTTCATTATTATTAAAATTTACGACTCGCACTCAAAAACACATATACCCGTTGTATGCGTATATATCATTTTATATATATATATATATATATATATGTGTGTGAATGAGCAATTTTCCATATCTGGCGGACGTCAGTATTATACAAAGTGAAAAATTACCCGTCTACGATTAAAATGTTAATCAGTTATGCAGTCATAATAACTGCAAATAAGCGTGAAACTTACTTTTACTGGCAAGCTTTAACAAACATTTGTAAAATGTAACTTATATATATATATAATGAAAAATAAGAACTGGACTCCGAAAATGATGTAGAACATAAAGAATTAATATAAAAGTCGTATTTTTAGAAGTTGGCTCGAATACAACTATTAGCTTTGTAAAGATTGCTACACACAAATAAATTAGGTCGTTCGTTGTGACATATTCAATTGTTCTTAACAGTTTAAAAAATAACTTACGCAGTCTCAATCTGTATTACTTGCCGACTAACAAACTTTAATTTTTTTTTAAATGTAATTAATTTAAATTATCAATTTATTTCGTTAAAATACGTAATAATAAGTGATAAGTCAGAAATTGAAAAGAAATTAAAAATAAAAATCCGAAAAAAATCAAAAATCTCGATGACGACGATGATAAAAAATGAATGAAAGCTTGTTCTTCCAGTTACCTTGGAAGAGAATCTTTTAAAGCGATCCGAACACGTGCGAATGATAAACACTAATTTCGGTTATATAAAAAATTTCGCAGGGAAGTGTATTCTGTACCCTATTTATACAGCCGACTTGCCAACTGCTGTTTGCAAATGATACAGCCGTATCTCGCTCAAATCATTATTCTCGCGTTGCTAATCACACCTTTCAAACGGCAGTAGACCAGATTTGCTGCCAAAAATGGAGGATTAAAATTAATGAAATAAAATGTACTTATGTTACTTTTACAAACGAGTTCAAAACACCCCTATGCATATATATAAATAAATTCCCTGCTAGGGAGGAGATAAAGTATCTACACTTAGAGGATTGACATGGCACAAACATATTCAAAGCAAACGAACTAACCTAAACTGAAAGTGTTAGAATTGACCGAATACAAAATCGATAAATGGATTATTGATTATTATCGATTATTGTCATTACGAGAAGCGAACAACTTACAGTGAACGTTGAGCGAATAGGTTCGATTAGCAGCCGGTGGAATACCGTTATCGGCGATGCACGTATAGTATCCTGTATTTTTTCGGCTAATATTGGCGAATGTAATCGGATCGGTATAACTGTTCATTTCTGAATTATCGTGTACATCCGTCAATTGATCAATTATGAAACAAATATAACAAAAAAAAAAAAAAAAAATGAAACGAAAATTAGTTATAAAATAATTCGTATGTAGAAAATTTAGGCGACGAATTACCCGTTTTTACTATTTCAGCCGAAATAATTCGATAAAACGCACCAGCCATGTTAATCCTTTCAGTTATCACCATGTCCACTATATGGTACATGAAATTTTAATACTAACAAAATTGTGTATTTTCTGACTGACCATGAAATGACTCAATTCTAACTATGTTTATGTAAAAACATTAAAATTCATCTACGAGTTATCTAAACAGCAGCGTTATATTTTGATAATAAATAGCCTGTATAAGATTTAAAATTTTCTGTTCAAAATTTTACGGGTGACTGAAAGGTTAAAAGAATTACTGATAAGTGTCTAAATAAAATACGATACATCGCCAAATTACTTTAAATATCATTTATTCTTCTTTAAAATAATCCGCTAATAAAACAAGCCCGTATATATTATACATATATTGTTTTGTTTGTTTTTTTTTTGTTTTTTTAAATTTTAAAATGAGTGTATTTAGTACAAATTTAAATTGATTCAAAAATAAAATTCTGAAAACGTAATATAAGATTTCAATAAAATTAATACATAAGCGATGAATATTCCGCGCAGGAAACGTAACTAAAGTTTTACATATATATATATATATATATATATATATATATATATATATATATATATATATATATATATATATATATATAGTAAATGTTGGTGTATTATAGAGTAGTGATTTTATGAATTAACAAAACAAAATAAAACAAAGTTAATCACTATAAAAATTATTTTATTAACGCAAAGCGTTTCGACAATCACGTCATTTTCAAGCATATACAAAAAAATATGCTTGAAAATGACGTGATTGTCGAAACGCTTTGCGTTAATAAAATAATTTTTATAGTGATTAACTTTTTATTTTATTTTGTTATATAGTAACTTGCTGAGCTTATAGTTTGCGGTAGTGAGATTATAAGATTATATATATCTATCTATCTATCTATCTATCTATATATATATATATGTGTGTGTGTTTAATTTTAAAGATTTCAAAGACGTAATTTGAAAAATAAATGAAAATAAACTAACTAGTCACGAAGTGGCAATACGGAATTTTGTTTTAAAATTGTTGTAATGATTACAAGTGTAAATTATGCGATGCGCATTTTCCGTATTATTGTCATTATAGTTAGGCGTTATTTTTATTTTATGCGGGTAATATGCAACTGACCCGTGACTAGTTAATATTTTGTTATTTTTTGTTGTGTAATAGTTAATGTTAAAAGGTGAATTATTAAAACGATCATAGAAGGTTCGAATTTTAATTATGGGAGAAGATTGTGGATTATACTGATGAATTTTAAAGCCAAGAGATAGCTTTTAGAATCGAATAAAATTACGATTTTTTACGATAATGGATGTAATAGGATAAAACGAAGAGATTGAAAATAGCTGCGGTACTCTGCGGTAAAAATGGAAGAAACTCGTAAAAGGGTAAATTAACAAGGTCAAAAGAAGAAATCACAAGGCGGCACCTACAAAGATGTTCATTTTAGATCCGTCTCTCTCTCTCTCTCTCTCTCTATATATATATATATATATATATATATATATATATATATATATATATATAAAAAGAGGAATTCTGACTAGTTCGCAAAAATGAGAGATGTAAAGAGACCATTAACAGTTAATCAAGAATTCATCAGTCAAATATATCCGACGCATAGACAAAGGATGAACTTTTGTATCCACTTCTAAAATCGATGTAGACGTAGAGGTAAACGCTCCCAAGGCCAAACGTAGACATGTATTTTGAAGTTTATTCAAAGTTGAAACGTATAAAGATGGTGCATTGGCGAACAGAAAGCTACCATAATCCACGACATTGCAGATAATATTAGTAGAGAGAAAAAAAACATGCTCGAGAAAACTATTTTAGAAAATTTATTCGTTCCGAAACTTTAAAATATACACCCTCAATATGAATACGCCAATTGAATATGTAATTTAAGACGAAACCCAAATATCTGTGAAATGTAAAATAAAAGACAAAACAAAATAAGACGTTTTTGATAATCTTGGCAATGTCCAAGCTCGACAATGAAATATGATTACATATTAAAATACACTAAACAGACTATTGGGAACTATGGTTATTTATGAACGTTCATAAAAACATATTGTTTGTATATATTCTATCACGATGAAGGCTACCTTGCCAAAACTAAGGCAAAACTGTTTACTCGTAGAAGGCCACTTCTACCTACTACCGTAACAGTTAACGATGTTCGTGTAGAATGGTCGGACGAAATAAAATATTTAGGAGTTATATTAGATAAAAGGTTAACTTTCAACAAGCATTTAGATTACGCGTCAATTAAAACACATCGAGCAATTTGTACCATTCATAATTTGTTTAAGCGCAAATCTTTCCTAAATGTCGATAATAAATTAATAATATATAAATCGCTTATTAGACCAATATTAACGTATGCCTGTCCAGTATGTAGTTCGATTAGCAACTCTAGCTACAAGAGGCTTCAGTTGGATCAAAATAGATGCATTAGATGTATACTCAATAATCCCATATATAGTCATATAATGAAAATGCACCAGCAATTGAAACTACCTTCGTTAGAAGATCGCGCATTAAAAATGTCTACTACCTTTTTTAAACAATGTGTTACTACGCATGATAATGATCTAATTACGGTGATTGGAAATTACGATTCGAAGCAGTTAAGAACAAAATATACTAAGTATAAGCATCGAGCATAATTTACTATAGCTTGTCAGATAATTATCGCTAACATTCATAAATATTAAATACGTTTTGATTTATCGTTATTTTTGACGGTTAGCTTTGTATAGTTTCGCAGGTTTTTTATGTTTTGTTTATTTTTCCTGCATTTTGTATATATATATATGTTAAACATTCGTTGTTAAAAATTAAGTTTCACCCTCTTAGATCTATAGTTACTGCGGTATGTTTATTTAAACGGTACGCAGTGTCATAATGAAATAATGTCGGGCATTAATTACAAATTAAAGTTATAAT
Organism: Coronaproctus castanopsis; assembly: GCA_032883995.1. Classification (NCBI taxonomy): domain Eukaryota; kingdom Metazoa; phylum Arthropoda; class Insecta; order Hemiptera; family Monophlebidae; genus Coronaproctus; species Coronaproctus castanopsis. Next base: position 3,334,947 of record CM065054.1, read on the forward strand.
ACATACGCACACAATATATAGACGCACACATACAGGTGTGAAAACATATAACACATACACTGGAATTACACCAATTTATATTTTCGTCGTTTATGATTGTATATTACGTGTATGCACATTTTAACTAACTGGAATAGTAAGCGCAAATTTTAGTAATGAGGTATATACAGGGTGCGGCATAAAAACCGACCATATTTTAAAAAATTCTAGCGCGCTCTATAGTTAACGTAGAGAAACAAGCTGTGCGCCATTAGAGAGAGGAAGGACAGGAGATTTCTGTAGTACTAAACAAACCATCATGGGTGACTAGTCTCTGGAACAGCGCGCATGCCGTTGAGCAGTTTTTTCGCTATAACGATTCCTACAAGCTTACAGTTCGCGACTTTCGGAAAAAGTTTAAAATTAAAAGTTCGCAACCGATTTTTGCAGTTAAAACGTTACAGACGTGGGTTACAAACTTTAGAATAACTGGTTCGGTGTGTAAAAAAAACCTACCAGTCGTCCGAAGTCGGTTAGAGTGTCTCCAGTGGTGGCAAGAGTGCGCACAGCAATTCAGAGTAGTCCGAGTCGTTCCGCCCGTATGCATGCAAAAAATCTCAACTTGTCGGATCGTATGGTAAGAAGAATACTTCATGAAGATTTAAATTTTCATCCCTACAAGATTTTGTATACACAACAACTCTTATTAGCCGATTATGCCGCCAGAATCGCATTTGCCGAAGTGATGTTAGCGAAAATTGAATCAAACGAAATTCCTCTAGACGGAATTTTAATTACAGACGAGGCTCATTTTTACTTAAATGGAGACGTAAATAAACAAAATCTACGGTATTGGTGTGGTGTGATGAAAATCCTCGCATTATTCATGAAAAGCCTTTACAGTCACCGAAGGTAACGGCGTGGATGGGAGTAGCGGCTTATGGCGTGGTCGGACCTTATTTCTTTGATGGAACCGTCAATGGAGAACGCTATCAGCAGCTGTTAAACGAGTTTGTGCAGCCCGAACTGGCACGGAGAAGGCGACTATCACGTACGTGGTTCCAACAAGACGGAGCAACAGAGAAACTATGCGATGTTTGCATTCAATATTTGGTAGCCAATTAATTTCCAGAAATGCTGAAATTGTCTGGCCGTCGCGCTCGCCTGATTTCTCTGTCTGTGATTTTTTTCTATGAGGTTATTTGAAGTCAACATTTTATGAAAACAAACATCGAGACTTGGAGGAGTTAAAAGCTGAAATTCAACGACATTCTGCTGCAATTCCAGTTACAATGTTACGAAAAGTGTATGAAAATTTTGTATTGTGTCTCCGCGAATGTATCGAAAATCGCGGTCGTCATTTAAACGATGTTATTTTTAAGAGTAAAAAGTTATCGAAATAAATAAATATATGAAAAAATCTCCTGTTCTTCCTCTTTTAAATGCCACCGAGTTGGTTTGTCTAAGTTGTATAGGGAGCGCGCTAGAATTTTTTAAAATATGGTCGGTTTTTATGCCGCACCCTATATTTATATAGAATAATCAAAGAGAAAAAGAGAAACTCTATTGGTAGTTAAAAAAACTTGCTTCGAAAACACAGGTAAATGAATAAAGATGTACTCGTTTACTTTCTTGACTAGGAGAAAGCATTTGATAGTGTTTAGCACAATAATACACATTGCGCTAGCTACCGGTATTGACGAATATGACCTTAGGATAATTAGGAACCTGTCTTGGAATTAAACGGCTGAGCTCATTCTAGGAAAGGGTGAAAGCATTGACTTCGATGTGCAATGTGGAGTATTGTAAGGTTGCATTCTTTTTTATTTAACTTGTATCCGAGCATATGTTCAAATTAGCTATCGGTGACATTCCAATAGGAGCGCAGATGAACGGGAGAATTACAAATAATTTGCGCTATGCAGATGATGTGGCGAGTCTAACAAATAATGAAAAAACCTTCAACACCTTCTTAATAAACTGAACACAGTCGGTAATTCGTATAATTTGAAGATAAATGTAAAAAAACAAAATGCATGATAATCAGCAAAGAGAATAACCGCATTAAAATGAATAACAGGAAGATTGAAAGAGTTCAGATATTCAAATACTTGGGCAGTTACATTATGGAGAATTTAGACCTAAATATATAAATGAAAATGCGATGTAACTACGCCCAGAGTACCCTTACTAGTATGCGAAGTCGGCTCTGTGATAAATTCTTACGTTTAAATAAAACTCATGCAAGAAGTCAGAGAAAGAAATTTTGACTGCCAACACACATGATCGCCGACGTTTTTCGTAGAGTACGGCATAAGAAGAATCAAATTAGGACGTAAAGTGAGTTCTCAGATCTTGTTTTAGATGGATTAATCTTTTTTTTTGTATATTAGTAGTTTATTATTAAGATTAAGGTAGAATTTTTATTAAAAAGAACATTAAATATGTTATATATATATATATATATATATATATATATATATATATATATATATATATATATATATCATATCGTCCTTGTCGGAACATTGTGAGAGAGAAATACAATTTTTATGAACTAGTTCGCGGCATTTATCCCTATTTTGCGCTATATGTACACAGTCGTTCAATAAATTTGTTTAATTCATTTGACCATCTTAAAGATATTTCCTTTCGATGAAGATCGTCTGCAAACTATTTGCTCTGATTACGTGACCAAAAAAAAACTATACGTTAATTTAATATTAAATGGATCATTTCCTTTTACTACCGTCTACATAAACTTCTTTCAATTTATACGTACATTGCATGTTGTATTGTGCATGCGTATGTGTGCGTGTGTGTGTGTGTGTATATGTTGTGTGTGCGTATAAACTATACTGCGTAGAAACAATTACATCTCCCATTTGTACGTTTTAAAAATAATGTACTAAATTCTTTCTCGGATATTTAGTACATCTTCTTAAGCCTAATTATTTTTCTCTCTGTTTTTTTTTTATGAAATACCATCTTTGCGTATATATTTTTTGTTCAACTTTAATTGTTGAAGTTTTATTTTTAAAAATTTGTTTAATGTTTCGATTTCAGTTGAATTCATTCGATACACGATTAGAAATACGTGAGATAATATGACTTCGTTAAAATTAAAAGAATCAATACATGTAATGGAGATGAAATAGTAACTATATATATATATATATTTATATATATATATATATATATATATATATATATATATATATATATATATATATATATATATAATAAAGATGTGTGTATGTGTGTATATAAGCACGTGATACCGCTGTTACGTCTGGTGAATTAGTTTGATGTAGATAATTTAAATGATTGTTATCTAAATTGTTTATAAACGAATTCGATTACCACCCATTTGTTTTATTGACATTTATTCTCCTCCTGGAATTTGGCCATCTATGGACCACGCGGAAGCAACAATTTTTCTTTCCAGTATTTCTTTTTTCGCATTATCTTAAGATCATCCGTGCATTTTTATTCTCCTGTTTTTTTAAATCTATCAAATTATTTTATTCTTTTTTTTAAACTTTTTTTGTTTTTTGCCTAGGTCAAGCTATATCTTTGTGGCCAGTAGATTCCAATTTATGTATTACATACTAAATTATAATTTTAAATAATAATATTGCACCTTAAAATACAAATAAGAAATAAGACTTTATAGTCACAGCATAGTAGATAATGTAGGGAATTTGAAAGGAAGACAGCGAAAGATATCACTTTATTAAAACATATTTGTCTCTTATAATAAAATTAAGGACAATTAAAAAGAAGGTGATTTATATATTCCAGGATATTTGTGGAAATATGATTAATACATTGTCTTTGATTATCTCCGTTTGAAAAATTTAACTCTCTATATGGGAATGACCCATGCATAACCTACACATTACGGTAACAAATCTGCGAAGTTGATGAGAGGAGATACATATTGCGATACGAGCATACCATGGAAACACAGGAAGATGTGACTGAACAATTCTAAAGTATTTACCTTTATTTGAGGATTTCCAATATTCATACCGAGAGTTGTGATAGTTTATCTGAATTTTAGAGTGTAGATCTGATGATGAGATAAATGGGAATGAAATACCTAACGAGGCAACCTCAATTAAGTTTACATCCGGAGTGAGTAGGAATACAACAAAATTCTAAAACACCGTCTAGTTATATAATTTTTAAACATTCGTGTGATATATCAAGTATCATGGGGCGGGAATCAAACCTGAATGGACAATTCTGTGTAGCTAGGAGTGAACTAAGTTGGTTCTATTGACTTCCTGTTTTATCTGTGTTAATTTTTAACTCCCAACGTTTATAAAACTTATATATAGTACTAGCAGATTTTAGTAAACTGTTGCACTTTTTTTTTATTTTTTATTTTTTTTTAATAGGGATGATATTTTTATAAACGCGGACAACTTATCTATAAATATCGCTATATCTGGCAATACATGTAAATTCTCAAGGTGAAGAAGGGACAATACATTTTACGGAGAATCGTTACGAAATGCGCACAGTAATTTAAGATATAGTTCGGAGCGTAATGCTATTAAAGAGGAGCAGATTACAAATAGTACAGTAGAGGGCAGTAACGAGTTTCTTTAACCTGCGTAAGGAACAGGCGGTCCAGTAAAAAGTAATGCCCGAATCTCAATCTGCTGATGAGTATAATTCCTTTCCGCTTAATGTTTTTAAAAAAGGAGAACCATGGAAATCTGGAAAGAGACGGTTGCAATTGATAGTATCTAGTAAGAGGCGACTGCTTTGTACACTTCACATATGTTTGTTCCCTAAGTTTCTTATGTTCAGACTGTATAAAATTTATGATATCAAGTGTAGAAACTAAAGAGAATATCACACCACTAAAAAACCCAACTATAGCTAATGAATCTACAATTTCATTTTCGGGGATTCCTTGATGTCCCGGTACCCATAAGATAAATACAAATATACTCAAGTTTTCCATTTCAATATGATGAATAAAATCAATGAGTCTGATGTGTTCTCTTAGTTTTCCATAGCCTTCAAAATGCTTTGTGAGGCGGTGTTAATGAGAATTGTGTGGAAGCTTCATATAAATTAAGAATAATAAGGATAGAAATATTACTACACACTCAGCGATAAATGCGGAACAAAGATCGGATAATTTTTATGCCCCGCTAATATTAAGAAATGGGATGAAAACTGCTGCTCCCGTTCCCTGAACCGACTTCGGCTCCATCTGTATAAAGAAGGGTGTGCATACGAAAATTCTCAGTGATAATTTTATTGAATGTAGTCCGGATCAGTGGCGGAGATTAAAGAACGTGATTCTGAGGAAAGAAAGATGTTCTTTTATGAATAACAATGGCAAAACTAGCAAATGTTAAACTAACAAAAATATACAAAGATAGGGATATACAGAAATTAAAAGCGATGAAGATGACAGTATATCTAAAGATGTTAAGAATACCGTTATAGCACGAATGTCTCAACCTTACGGGAGCTAAATGTACAGCCTGACGAAAGAATATTGCCGATACGTTATAGCAGAAAATTCATGGCCATATAATACGTGCTGAAAATACTAAGAAAAATGTCGGGTCAAAAAGTAACCAGTATATATGCTCTCGATGGAATTATGCATGCTCAGAACAGGTATATATGGCGCAAAATAACTTGTAGCAAATAGGTCACGACACCCGAAGACGAGCGTACAAATGATTGACGATATATATATATATATATATATATATATATATATCAGAAAATTGTTTGTGCGGACATTTGTTCAGAGCGCCGTGAAATGCGGACAATGTTGAAAAACGGAAAATTAAAATTTTAAACTTTCGAAGTTTAAAACTATTAAAGGACATCACGGATGATGAGTGAAGTCAAAAAACAATGATATTTTTGAAATGTAAAATTGTTTGATTTTGTGAATAAAATAATCTAGTCATACATGGCTTAAGTTACCAAACGGTCGGCTGTATACGTGGAGATCGTCTGGATATAACGAAACAAATCTGATTAGAAATCAAATTGATTATGTATTAATTAACCAGCGTTTCAGAAACGCGATTATAAAAGCCTCAACCTAATGAGGAGCGGGTATTAATTCGGATTATTCCTTGTTATTTGCAAAATTTAGGTTAAGATTTAAAACAATAAGTAAGGAAAGATATAAAAGGATAGACGTAGCTAAATTAAGACTACCAAAAGTAAAAGAAAAGATATCGCAGGAACTAAATTCCCAATTAAGGAGGCTTAAGGAAAATGGCTCAACTGTACATTTAATACTACCACACATCAACCAAACTATGCAAACAATCTGTCAAAAATATGTAACCTGCGAGATAACGAAGTTGCAGATATGGATGAGAAATGAAATACTGGAATTTATAAACGAATGAAAGACATATAAGAATAAATATGTAAATAAACATTCCGCACTAAATAAACAAATTAGGAAGGAAATCAGATGCACAAAAAATGCATGGATGAAGGAAAAATGTAGAGAGAAAGGTACTTTGTGAAACATGACTATTTCCAAATGCATAAGAATATTAAGGCGGTAACAGAGAAAATTTTTAAATACGGAGTTATAAGATTAGCAGACGAACGTCTTTGTCTTTATCTCTGGCAACATCTGTCAGAATGGCTGAAATCTTCATTTGTTCTAATCCCTAAATAGCAATATCCGAGAGAGTGCGGTGACTACCGAACAATCAGCTTGATGAATCATCTAATACAAATCTGAGAATCATTTACCATAGGATTAAAAGAAAATATGAGAAAGATTTATCGGCAATACAGTTTGGTTTCTACCGTGGGAATAGAACCAATGAAGCATTGGGGGCATTTTCGAAAACACTTGCAGTTTTCATTATCAAACTGAGAGCGGTTATGAAAGTGTCGGTATATTTATAGGATTGTGTTTAGACGCAATCTTGACTTAATGTTGTCAAAATTTTTCGACGAGCCAGCGCTCTGCTTTGTAGTATCATGCATGAGAACGGAGTTGTTTACCCGACAAACAGTTGAATGACCGTGAACCAGGTTGAATTAAATTGGTGTCCATCTTCTTTATTAAAATTTGGATGTTTAAAAATTTGAATTGCTTCACGAACAATTCTGGACCTATATTTATATATATTTTTGATAAAATTTCAAAATTGTCAAATTGTATTTCGTGGTTCCCTGGACGCTGATGCGAAGCCAAGACGAATCCGTTCCTCTTATGCTTACAATCTGCCTCGTGTTCTTTTAGTCTTTGATTAATGCTTCTACCAGTCTGTCCAATGTAGCTAAGCCCGCATAACAAGGAATTTTATAAACGCCAGCCAAATGTCCTTTAGGGAGTTGATCCTTGACGCTTTTAAAATATTGTTTTATTTTTTTTTTACACGTGCCAAACGCTGGTCTAACTTGGTTTTTCCGTAAAATTCGGCCTATTCTGTCTGTGGTGACTTTTATGTAAGTTAACACTACATCGGCAGCAAACTCTTCCTTGTTATTAGATTTTTCTTTTTTCACTCCGAATTTTTTTACCAGTGAATTATATTCCTTCTTATCGAAATCATTAAATAGCACCTTTTATATTTTCCATTTCTTTCTTTAAACTGGCACCGTTTGACATAGTTTTGGCTCTGTGTACTAACGTCTTGTAGATCCCGATTTTGTGACTCGCACAATGGTGCGACTGCTTGTACACATACTTATTCGTATATGTAGATTTTCGAAACACAGATGTAGACAATTTTCCGCTTCACTAACACATCTAAAAACGCTAGTTCGCTATTGTTTTCTTGTTCCATGGTGAACTTTGTGTTACTGATATATTAAAGTCCATCAAGATTTAATTCAGCTTTTCATTACTATGCTGACAAATCACGAACGTGTCATCCACGTACCGAAGCCAGCATTTAGGAGACCATTTTTTTTTTTTTTTATTATTTCATTCTCCAAATGCTCCATGAATATATTTGCGAAAATTGGTGCTAATCTAGAGCTCATCGCCATGTCATCGGTTTGTTTGTAGATTTTATTATCCAAAGTGAAATAATTGTTGCTGACGATTATGTCGAGAAATTTCAGTACATTTACATTTACGATATGGCTTTTTATAATTTTTATCGTGTCCATAACTGGAACATTGGTGAATAAAGATACTACATCAAAACTAACCAACATATCTTCTTTTTTTCTACCTGGTAGTAAAAACTTTCTCCAAACATATTGAAATGAGTTGTTGATATGCGTAGGAGTACCGCTTACCAGTGGTTTAAGTTTGTTGGTAATCCATCCTTCCAACAGATAAGATGGACTGTTTATTGCACATACTATAGGTCTCATTGGGCAGTCATTCTTGTGAATCTTAGGTAATCCATATAATCTCGGCAAGGTTGACACGTAAACTTTAAGAGCCCTTTTTGTGTTTGCATCCAGGTAGCTGGTCTTGAGACAATTTTCTACTTTTGATACTATCGTGCGCGAAGGATTCTTTTTAATTTTTGAACAACATTAAGTCAAAATTGCGCTCGTCTAAACACAATCCTATAAATATACCTACACTTTCATAAGCGTCCTCAGTTTGATAATGAAAACTGCAAATGTTTTCGAAACGTCACAACGAAAAAATACGAACATGGTTTTCACCGAAAAAAATTATATACGTATATATCAACCATGAAAGTTTGAAGGTGTATTTGAATGAATTTCTATTAAACATGGGATATATGGAACAAATGGATTTATTAACCTTCGTATTAATATAGTTAATATATTTAGTGAAGTTAAGTTTGTCGTCAAAAACAACACCTAAATATCGAATCTGATCCAACGGTTAATGCTGTTCCACGACATCGTCAGATTATTTGGTAATTTTGTTCATCCGCGTGTAAAGAAAATTACTTCGGTTTTCGATGGATCGATACTAATTTTCCACTTATTATAAAATACGTGACACGCTGATTTGAAGTCTATTAGTAGCTGGTCTACATGCACTATAAAAAAATAGCCGCATCGTCTGCATAGAGTGCCACTGGCACTTCTGAAAAGTTATATAAGTATAGTGTGAAAAGAAAGTGTCCCAATACACATCCTTATACGCTTATTTCTCTTCATGTATATGTTGCTATATTTCACGAATATTAATTGCGATTGCAATTTATTTGTTATATGATAATATATGTGTGTATATCTTTCTGCTCTGTACCATGCATGTTGTTCCGTTACTTTTTATACGACTTTTAAAAAACTTATTGAATTTGCACCGTCTTTATATAAGCCTTATTCGTAATTTTTACATGGTTTTTGTTCAATAATGTACTACTAGTTTTACTATATTTATATATTCATTGTATAAAAATATAGTCTTTTTGTATTTAGGGTTTTCAAGTGTGTATGTGTATGAATGTATTTGTAACATGAGTGAACAAAAGATTGTATTTTACCATTTGCGCATTATTACACATAGGCGTTATATATCTAAATTACTATCTAATTAGTATTACTATTATTTCATTGTAACATTGGAAATGTCTTAATAATGTGAAATAAATGTGAACTTGAATTATTATTATTATTATTATTAATTATTACCATCATCATTATTATCATTAGTATTATTATTGTTTTTTTTCTATAGACATGTTTGTATTCGTTAAATCACTTACCACTCCAAATACCAGTTTTTAGAGGTACTAGATAATTTTTTTCGGTTTTAAACCAAGTAACCTTTGGTCGAGGTACGCCAGTTGCTGGACATTTCAACATCATATGTTCACGTTCTTTAATGACTACAGTTCTCGTGTCGTTGATAGGATTCAAATCTGCGAATTAGTAACATATACATTCTCGTTTTCAATAATTCACACTAAATTATTTTCTATCGAAATTTCTCGCAATTATTAAAAAATAAATGAATACATGGCAAACTCCATCGATTCTTATTGAGGAGTGTATGGATTTTTCATTTTTTCATCGAAATATTCCATTTTTGCACGCGTACATTTATATATATATATATATACGCACACATATATATATATATATATATATATATATATATATATATATATATATATATATCATAATCTACGGGTATGTGAAAAAAATTCACGCTTATAAATGAATGAAAAAAATATAATTAAAATATTCCTGTAAAAATATCTCATGTATAAATGAATGAAAAAAATAAATAATTAGGATTTACAATGAAAATTTGCCAAACAAATAATCGCAAAAATTTGATAATTTGTACCTGACAACAGCAAATGGGTTAATATACGAAAGAATCAATATATATAAGCACACACGCATATATATATATATATATATATATATATATATATAATATACACATATATACACACAATATATATATAATATATGTGCATATACATGCAGATATAAATGGATGATTGTGTGTTTATAAACAACTCTGTTCGAATCTGATGAGAGAACGTCACAGAAGGAGATGTAAATATAAAGCTTCTCAAAATAAGCTATTAGACACAGAACGACAAATATTCCCCATTCGTATATTCCAATTAAATATTGAAGGAATATCTCGACTGCAGTCTTTGTCGCAAGTAGTGCAGAACGGCAACTGTTTTAGAAAAATACTATCATAAATGTATATAAATGCTTAATTTTAAGAGCACAAAGCAATTGTTAAAACTGCTACCCATAAGACTGAGGTTGAATTACAAGTTTAGCATCCAGTTTACTTCCGATTCATATTTTGTATACTTTATAAGGTATATCAATTTGCACCATATTTTGATTTTCAGAAAAAATTTGTTATAGTCGTTCATTTGTGTAAGATATATTATTTAAATTGTATTTTACGGTTTTTTTCAGTACGAGAAAATGACAAGAACAACTATGAAAAATTATTCCGTAGTCTTAAAGGGAACTCTAGAGATCTATTAAAGTATAAAGGTAGAAAATAAGTTTTGCATATCGTTTTTATTAAAATCGATAAAACTATCACTTATTTTACACTGACTGAAGTCCCCGCAGTCTAACTTGGTAAAAACTATAGTATGAGCATTAGAAGAAAAATCGATTGTTATCGGTCATCATCGGATCGCCGATATCACAAATCTTTCCATTATAGTATGGAATCCCACAAGGTTCTGTTTTGAGTGCAACCTTGTTTATAGTATACATAAATGATGTAGTAAATTGCATTAAATCGCCTGTTTCAGTCCGGCTGTTCATCGATAACTTGAGTATACATTAATCATTTAACCTTCTGTTTAATTCCCAAAACATACTCTTAACAAACAATCCTTAAAATCCAATCCGGGTCTGACAACAATGACATAATCTTCTCCTCCTCCAACTTTATACGTCTAGATGTCTTCAAAGAGCGTCAATCTACCACAAGCATATCTTTAAATCTTTACAATTTTCCGCTACCTACGAAACCAAATGTAAAATTCCTGGGGTTGTCATGTGGCTAACCTTAGAAAACAGGATATTTAATGTGCATGGCTGTGCTAAAATACCTATCCAACAAAAAATAAAATATCCGTTTTCAGTTACTGCTTAACATATATAAAGCTTTAATCCTATCACGAATCAAAGTGTATTCATCTGCCAAACAAGGCTGTCCCAAGATTTTTTAACTCCATCCCTTATACTTCCCTCAGGACACTTCTTAGCGTTAACAGGACCTCACCCTCTGTTAGTGCATGTACCTTAGTTGGTGTAGCAACTCATTCCTTTAACAGAAATAAGACAACCTCATTTACCATTTACGCAATCATCCTCATCTCATCCTGACCACACTCCATTCTCTTGTTTACCAAATGATCCCCTATCGGAAATCCCTGACTTCCTGTACAAAAACAACATAAAATTTTATAAAACGCACTCAATTAAAGTTTCAGTTTTATGGGATCATTTGGACATTGAAAAACCAACAACCTATTAGGTGTTCTCGAGAAAACATTACTGATAGATAACTAACTGCATGCTTGTGTATACTGATGATGTAAATGCGAAAAGGCAGTGGCAACGTGTTCCTTCGAAGCATGTGGCTCAGTCCACTCATTTCGTCTAACCGATTCGTGCACAATTCTCGACGCTACGAGTAGTAACATCTGAAATAAATATAGGACTTTAAAATCTGACCGAAGAAAAATACCTGCGTACTTCTGCCTCTGGTCATTAATACTAAACACCACAAAAATGTTGGCACCCAGCTTCAACTTGACTACATAACTAGCTAAGTCGAAACTTGATAATTTCAAAGACAAACTGCTCAAGCATGTGGATAATCTAACATATCCGGGTATTTGATTGGGCAGGTCCCTTACATTCAGGAGACATTTTAAAAAGACAGCAGCAAAAATTAGAGAACATCAACTGCTGTTTTTTTTTTTTTAATTATGAAACATACTGTACATGTGTGGCTAAATAGCATTCATGCAAAGAAGATCCATGTTTGCTGAACATACCAAGCGATTGATTACAATCACTTAGGCATATATGGCAGATGTATACAGTTCCTGATTTGTGAGAACTTTTGAAAAATATAGTTAGTGTATTGATTTGTACATTCGATAGATTTATTCAGTTCCATTTTTGCACATACCTACTATAACAATGTATTTGACATCTTTCATTTTCATAAAAAGTGGTCGGAAGTATTATTTGTTATTATTATTATTATTATTGGCTTCCACAAGGTTTACCCACTACAAATTATAATATACAAGATTAGATAAAAATATAGTACTTATGTCGCTAAGACACAATCACGAACGAACTTACATAGACAAATATAAATGTAAACATTACGAGTAGCAAGTAAAAAAGACATGTTTGTAGAAATAAGGATTTGATTCTATAATGTGTTACAGTAAAAGTGATAACAGGAGCGTCCAAAGAAATATCCGATTTGCGTCTGCAATAAAGTTGGTATCTGCACAGTGTGAAGAGTAGGGAGAGATAGTAAGGTTCATTCAGAATCGTAATCTACATATGGTTATTATGAATGGACGAATTTGGTTACTGTATATTGTAAAGCCAGGGCAAACATGGAAGATCAGTCTGAAGCAATTTATAATTTGATAAGGGCTATTTTATTCAACCGCGTTCCAATAATTCTTGTGGACAGTTTTAACAATGGAGAGAAGATCAATGCGTGGTGGTAAATTAGCGATGAACAGTCGAAGTAGAGAAGGAGAGTGGTCATCAGCGAGAAAGTTTCCATACGAACTTAATTAAGACACCAACATCCTATAGAAGAGCGACATAAATGCAGATTTGTAGTATTATAGAATACTAGTGAAGGTTGTAGTGTAAAAATTTTAAGTCAGACAGACAACTTCTGAACAATGAAAAGATTACATTTTTTTTAGATAATTAGCTAGAAAGGATAAAGCGAAGAGAATAAAGGATAGCTACGGCTTCTGCAGTAAAGAAATCCGCAAGAGGGTAAACTTATTAACAATTTAGAAGGAAGGAATAACAAAAGCTGCACCAACATGTGTGATTGATTTAGAGCCGTCTGTGTAGAGAAGTATTCTTTCAGTTGAATACTGTATATAAATGAGATCGAAACAGTACCTAGGGACAACAAACAATAATCGCGAATTGAAAATTGTTAAATTTTATAACCTATCCATAAACGTTCATGTTCTCACGTATGAAATAAATATTTGCGAAATGACATCTAGACGCAGATGCAAAAACACATAATTCGTATGTATTTTATATTATATATATTCTAAGCGATATTTTTATTGGATCGTTTGTATAGGAAACGTATTTAATAAAATCACACACACACATATATATATATATATACCAATGTAAAAAACGCATATCCACTGACCACTTAGACCATTTATTTCATTAATATTATTATTATTCATTATTATTCACTAAAATATACTTGAATATCGTACGTTTTAAAATAAATTCATTACATTGAATAATCTAATTTTAATTTGTCGATGTAAATTAAATTTTTGATTACAGTACCTATTATGGTAGGGGGAACTAGTAAAGTTGAATTTCCACGTACACTAACATTATGTGCTATAATTCCTGGAAGTCCCGGTTTTCCATCAGCACCTGGCCTTCCTGCTTTTCCCCGTGGTCCTGCGATTCCTGTAAAATCGATAATCGTCGTACGTATTACACACATATGTGTACATATATATATATGTGTGTATGTGTGTGTGTGAGTTATATTATATATACACCATATACAAATTCACCTTTATCATCCGTTCGTTTTCGAGTATCATCACTAGACGTTGTACATTATTTCTACGTACAAAATGGATTAGCATTTAAGACACTCATTATATGCAACGCGGGTACCCACGCATGTCATGTTGTACGTATTGGAATGTCATTTACGTGTTTATACACACCGTGTGAAATTAAAAACAAATGTAATGAAATTTACAACGACGACTAACGAGAATCAAAAGTAAGAACTGCCTAATAATATTTAAAGCATTGACAATTACGAGTGTACTAAACCATTTGTCAATCCTAATAAGTAATCTTTACTCCCAAGCAGAAGCGATGATAAGACTAGATGCAACTATTTAAACAAAATCCAATCAAACGGGATAAGCTATGACTTTATATTATTATAGTATGCTTTTTAACATGTACGGTTAATATGTAATGTGGAACACTTTGAAACATTTTGATCACGGTGTGTTAGTTTATCTATCGCAAGTTCGAAGAGGAATTGCATTATCTCTGGGGTAGAGTAGAAAAAAAAGTCATAAGTTGGAACTCCTTATCAACAAGTGCAAGACAAAAATTATTATAATAAAATTATAATGATATTATAATAGAATTATAATGATATTATAAATAAAGATAATTAATACCACCTAAACCCACATAACCCAACTCGTCATTAATCCAAAAACCACGAATTAAAACCTAAAAACCTTTTTTTTTTTTAATTATTCACAACACTAAAAATTAAAGATAAATCATGTAATTATTATTTATGCTCATTTTTGACATCTTTTTTAATATAAAACAATAAAGTACTGGAGATAGTTAGTTTATAACATTTTCACATTTAGCAAAAAAGCTTTAATTCATTTTTTTTTAATTGGGCAACCCTTTCGTGAGTTGTGCTTTATGGGTATTTTTGAATTGACAGTTTCGGCTCAACAACGAGTTGACCTAGGTTTAACGTCTTGGTGTTCAGGTTTTTTTTGGGGGGTTTATGGACTTTGGATTAATGACGACTTGGATTATTACAAGTTAGGCTATGTGAGTTTAACGTTTTTAGGGTATATATCTTTCGGATTTTTTGCTTAAATTTCGCGGCTATCTAAAAAAAAATTCTCAACGGTACAGGGCTCCTGTTTGCATAGAGCCTGTGACTGCAGCCCCTATAGCCTTCTGTTAAACCGGGCATAGATAATTTTCATCGCTCCCATTCATTATTTCGACGTCGGTACTTAATGCGTGGTAGTCTATTTTTAACGATTTTTTTGTAAATGTATATTTTTTTCTCTAATTTTCAGAGGACGCTAATTGTAAATTCAGCACTGGATTTCTTCTCACGACGCCAAGAAACAAATCATCAATAGATTGGCGAGATATTTTCTTGAAGAGTGTAGAAAATGTTACTAAAAATCATCATTAGGTATGTGTTAAATGTTTTTTTAATTTTGAAAAATTTACATAATTATCGAATTCTAACTTAGGTTTTAACTACTATCAAATGTTCTCGTTTTTAATTTAATTCGCCCTTTGTTATCGGTGTGCTAGAAAGAAACAAAGCCAAAATACATTACAAAATTTATTGTTGTTAATGTAAAAAGTATTCGATACTATTATAGTTGTTTCAAAAGTCATACTCAATCGTTCGAGCCTATTCTATTTCGTAAAGTTACTATTTATTAGTTGTTATTTATATATATAACTATATATATCTATATATATATATAAATGTAAAACCTTCCCATCTGTATGATAAGGTAAAAAAGAAATGTTAATAATTATTTTTAGATTACAGTGGACGAAAAAACAGACACGTTGAAGTATTTCGTATTGATGATATTTCATTAACCGTCTCTTTTGTTTCTTTCGCGTTTGCAATCATAAATGAAAGTTCAAAAGACCTTTTTCTCTAATCAGAGCTTAGAAGACGAATTGTTTTTAATTATTGTACCTGAAAATAGAGAATATTTCTTAAGATATTAGCGTGAGTGAAAAGTGTAAATATTTCATTCTATTAAAGATTATAATTTTATCGTCGCGTACTCCAATTTTTAGATGGACAGTCCGATTAAAAGCAGCTCATATTAAGCCTTAGAAAATAAGTGAAACAGTTTAATATCGGATACCTTATAAATAAAAACAGATACACCATTTAGCGCTCGCAGCCTCCAGATGCTCTTAACACTCTGACATTTATTTCTCGAATGTCCGCAATACTCTATATATCGGGCTGAAAAATTTAGTTGCAATTCATTACAAGAAGTTTCATCCGATGACCTATTTGCAGTACAAGCAGTTTTTTAATTTGCACGAAATATAGATATGATCAACTTCACTTAACAGCCAGTAATTACTTTCGAGTGCTCTTGATTGTAGCAGCAGTATATGGTATCCGACAAAAAAAAAAAACACCGTAAATACTCGATTGTAATAAAATAAACTTTCCCGACGAAAAAGTTAAAAAACTAGAAAATACACTAACAGCTCCAATAATAAAAGATACAATTCATATAGAGAAGCCAAAAATATATGAAATTTCGTACGGATATAGTTTCGTTTATATTGAACGAACAGGAAGAAAGTTGTCAATTTGACGGATATTAAGTATGGCAGATTTCAAAAATCATCTGTACCTGATCATACGTACACTTGTCCGAAATTGGGTCGAAGTGGACAAAAGTTGTATTATTGCAGTTTTGCATAATGATGTAAACAACGGATAAGCGATTAATTGTATTTATTACACATTGTTTGTTTTTTTTTATTATAATTATCATTAAACGTAATGGGTTAGTTCCCATATATAAAGATTGTTCACAGTACATGTATGTTTGTACGTACGTATAATTAGTATGTTCAGTCATAAAATATTGTGTTTATGTAGAAGTTTATATAAACTAATCGTACTAGCTAAGTTTGATCACGATACATGTATGTGTGTATGTAAGTATAATTAGCACGTTCAGTCATGAAATAATGTGTTTATCTAGTTTACTCGTCGTATTGTGATTTCAAGATAAATATGTAACGCGGCATTTGCCCGTGTGTTTCAATTACAAACGCGTGTTAGTATGTATGTGTATGTCAGTGTACATGAATGCAAGCGTGTTAAGGAATCTATAACGAGATAAATCAAATTGCACGTTCCACCTATAGATAATATATTTTTGATCTGCCAAAACCGATCGATTTTTTAAATAAATATGTTTGTCGGTATAATGTTTCATAACGGTGTATATTTTTTCTATGTTTTACGCTAATGAATTAGTGACTATAATGTTAATATATATAAATATAAATATATATATATATATATATATATATATATATATATATATATATATATGTTGATGCCATGTTATACATAAATAAATAAGTAGTGGCTATAATTTTTTTATGTAACATGTATTTTTAACAATCATTTGTATGTATGTGTGTGTATAAAAGTTTACCACAGCATAAGCGAATGCCACATAAATAAATGGTTATTTTGCTATTTTATATTTAGAAATAATCAAAAATTACATTAATGATATTTTATAACACAAAGTGTCTTTGGCCTTACACAGGGACATCATGTATCTCCCCCTTCCACAAAATGAATGTATAATGTCAGGAAAAGTAAATATCGGTACGTCAAATTTGCAATCTTTTCAAGAAAAATTGAAAGGGCGTTGAAAAAATGAAAAAATGTAATGAAAATTAACAGGCAAAAAGTACGGCTAAAATGTGTAAAACCGGTATACTTAAAAGTAATTTATCATTTACAGGATACGATGATTATGGCAAGGTAATTCCGATTCTAATACAGGGCAAAATTTATACTATGTATAGTTACTAAAATTAATCGGTCGGACGTTTATAATAGATTGCGTTTTAGAAATCTATACTTGGTGTGCATAGTTTTTAATCGCCTGTGAAATCGTAACCTTCAATAGGTCTAATGTGCGGATTAGTGTGAGATGAACATCGAGTGAAGAATTTAGCGGATAGATGTAGTACATAATGCTTAAGATAGAGTAAGCCAGTATTTTCACGCATACATGAGGTTTTTTCGTATTTCGACTTATTCAATATGCGTCGGAGACATCTGTTCTGTATAGTTTGAGGTTGTTTATATGCTCAATTTTAAATCTAAGCACGCGCGTTAAGTTTTTACCGAACGTATAAGAGTTTTTCATTTTCATGTTGATGTTCTAGGAATATTGCAAAGACGGTGGTATCCCGTTGCCTTCCGTCATGATTTTCTTTCAGGGTTTACTCCCTTAGCCTTTCGATAAATATCCTACCCGCAAGGCAGCGGTTTTGTTTTCTGTTAAGGTTGTTTCCCTTAGGCCTTTGGAACGATATCCTAACCGCTAAGGAAGCGGGTTGTTACTGAGGAGGTAACGATTTTTAGGTTTTTACGGCGACCTCATAGGATTTCAGCAGACTTTTATTGGACAGGTCTTCAAGCTGCCCATCTGCATTCTTGTGTCTGCTAGAGACTTTCCACCAGTTCTTGAAGAGCATTACACCACGATGCAAGCAATGTTTATTGGCACTGTTTAATCGGATGTACGACGAAGGAAAGATCCCACAAGATTTTAAGACCTTAACAATTGTCCCAATCCCCAAAAAGAATACATCACAAAACATGTAATGAATATCATACAATTGCGCTAATGAGTTATACCCTCAAAATACTACTCAATTATAATCACTAGGATACAGCGCAGATTGGACTTCGTTACTAGAGATGCAATAGCTATTTTGAAAGTTGTAGTGCAACGAACGATTAATACAAACGGAGATGTGATTGCGTGTTTCAGAGATTATGGAAAAGCTTTCGATCGGGTGCAGCATACTGAACTAGTAAATATACTCCAGAAACACAATAAAGATAACAAATACTTGCAAATAATCAAAAACATATACGGGAATCAGATTGCGAATATAAAAATAGGGGATGATTCAGAAGAAATTATAAAAAATGGAAATATTGACAACGTCGGATTCTAAATAAATGGACGAAAAATAGGATGCATAAACTATCCAGACGACATAGTACTGCTGGCTGGATCGATTAGAGAAATGCAGATGATGCTCAACAGGCTAAATCAAGCAAGGGAGAAATATGGCATGAAAATAAATGTCGGAAAAACAAAGGCCATGAAATTCACGAGGACAAGTAACAATGCAGATCTAAAATTAAATATCGGAAATGAAATGATGGAAACAATAAAAGAATTCCGATATTTAGGCGTATTGATAACAAATGACGGTAGAGATATAAATGAAATTAAAAGTCGTATCGGAATGGAAAAGCAAGCGTTTAGGAACCTAGAGGCCGTACTAAAAAAACAGAAAATTAAAAATGAATATAAAGACAAAAGTAAATCAGTGCTACGTCATGTCCGTCCTAAAATATGCATCTAAAACGTGGACCCTGAACGCAGAGAGTATTAAACGTTTAAATGCTTTTGAAATGTGGCCGTTAAGAAGAATGTGGCGAATACCGTGGACGGCGAAGATAACGAACAAAGAAGTACTACAACGGAATGGAATGGTGAAGATGAACGTTGTAGAAGATATTGAAAACAGGAAGAAAAAGTACTTGGCGCGCAAAATAAGAGAAGAAGGATTATTCACAATGGCAGTTCAAGGAAAAATACAAGGAAAGAAGACGCGAGGAAGAAGACGGTTGGAGATGATGACAACCAGCTTTAATACGAGGAAAATTACAGAAATTATCAAATCAGCTAGAAAAAGGGAAATATAGATCAATGTTGATGTATGTCATCTGACAAGAAGAAGCTACAGGATGATGATGATGATGATAAGAGTTTTATAAAGAATTATTTTATTATGAGAGTTCAGGAAGGATTTTCGGTTAAATGGCGGAAATTATTCTTTATTCGCTTTAAATAAATTAAAATACATTTGCGTACGTGCGTGCGTATATATATATATATATGTACGTGTGTAGTTTGTGTATGTATATGCACGTGTATACGTTTTACAACACATTAGGCTTCCTTCTATGTTGTATTAAATTTTTTTTTAAAGTAATGACGAGTATTTGCGTTACGTTTTCCATGAATGAATTATTTGATAAGTTTCAGTTTTTTCGTTGCGTGCGGAGTGGTTGCGAACGTCAGACGCGTAAGAGAAATAAACGAACGTGATGCTAATAATAACTAACAAGCAATGGTAAAAAATGTGGCATGGTGCGTAATCACTGATTACAGTACGAGACGTTAATGATAACGTTTTATTAACTCCGTTATAATAACTGGTCGTTTTAAGTCGACACATGAGTTGTTATAATAAAAAATTACTCCTCTCTTTCGTTTTTTATTAAAAATCGTCTGACACGTAGGGAACGAAATAAATTGATTATCCTCGGTTTTTCCCCCTATTAAAAGAAACGTCGCAAAAGTAATATTAAAATGCAATCTGTTCAGGAACTTTTAGCATTATTCTAGTATTTTGTTTGTAATAGAATCATCTTCCCAACGGAAGTTAATTTTCGTTGCGATTTTTTGTCCGTTTAAGCCTCGAATAAGGAGTTTACGATTCTTCAGATTATTTATTTCCATATTTACATGTGTTTGTACTTATTTTCTAGACATAATTTCGATCATTTCCGGTATCGCTAGAACTGCGAGATCACGATGGATAACCGAATTCCTTTCGTACCGTTTAGTGTCTGCTATTTTTTTAAGAATATTATTCTGCATTCGTTGCATACTTTGTATGTAGGTCAGTTTAGCGCAAACCTCACAGTTGACATCCGCAGCTCCATTAAAATACGTGTAATTAAATATTATTAATAATATTTGTCTTGATTAGGAAGGCTGTAAGAATTTCTAGGTTGTAGACGTCCGGCATAGCTGAGCTCATCTGCTTAGTACGATGTTGAACGTATTTCCGGCAGGTCTTCAGTATATGATGGACGGTTAACGGTGCTTTACATTTATCACATACAGGTGGTGGCTGGTTACTAAGCAGGTACGAGTGGGTTATTTGTGTATGTCCAAGGTACAATCTTTCTATCGCTGTTTCCAATCTCGGTAGACAAATTTTTCCAACGAGTTTTGGCCATGCCGTCAGATCCTTCTTGATGCAACCCAAAATACTGGGCTGACTATGGAAGGATCGACTCCATGATCGCAGTATGTTCTGGACTGAGTCTAGAGCATAGTCCGCACCCGTATGTATTGGAAGGCGAATTTGCGACGGCCAACGGGCCGCCCGGTGTACGGCATCGTGTGATGAAATATTACGATGGCTAGGAATCCAAGCAAAGGTGATCTTTGTGTTCCGTTTATAGATGATACTTCAGAGTTTGTGGCTTCTATGTATTTTAGTGCAGACATAGAGTCTGAGCAAATTACATAATCGTTCCGTGGGAGATCAACGATTTGGAGTATACATTGAAGAATCGCATCTAGCTCAGCCGAAAGGACTGACAGCATTATCGGAAGATTGAAGGACTGAATTTTGTTTTGGATGGAATATGTACCACCTACATGAAACGGAGTTTTTGATGCATCTGTGTAGCATGTAATGGCTTGAGGTATATTGATTAGTTGATTATAAAGTAAAAGTTTATTACTTAACGAAAGCGCACTTCTTTAGTTTAATAACCAATACATTCAGACATAAAAGTTTATATTATATATATATGTATGCATGTATAAAATTAAAATTGGGATTTCTATTGTTCAACTTTGCGCCGTACAATTTAATAGCAATTGGTTGATGTAATTATTGAAGATACTCTGCTTTTGTCATATATATATAGGGTGACCCGGAGATGACGGACCGTTTTGTTGTTTTTTGAATAACTCAAAAAATACTCGACCAAAAAATTCGAATAAAATTTTATTAAAAAATAGGAAAATGACAAATTAGCTTACAATTATTTATGGAACACAATATCGCTCGGATGACCGCCATTTGCGGCAATACACTCATTCAGACTTTACACAAAATTTTCGAAAACTGTTTCGAGCATAGGTCGCTGAATTGAAATTTCTTCAGAAATCCGAATTTTTCAGATCTTTCAGATCTCGTGAATGTGTTAAGTAAAAATCGCCTAACTTTGAATTCTTTTCGAAACTCTCTTTGCACTGTCGTGATCGATTTACGCCGAAAATAAAGTTTAACGCAAAACGCGCGCTCCTCCTTATAAGTTTCCACGATAACGGACAAAAACGAATCTCTCGTGTGTATACTAAACGTGGAGCACGCGGTTTACGTTGTAGCAGTCTTACCAATACTACTATAAAAAAAAACGTCCGTCTTCTCTGGGTCACTCTTCATATAGTGTGTATATATGTATATAAAAATATCGGCATTAAACCCGAGACAGATCGATAGGAAGATACAACTCACGATCGGAAGCTGCGGATGAATCTGGTGACCGAATACGTGAAAACAACAAAAGAAATACGCTGTACATGTCAGTAACGTTAATATCCTTTGTCGGCTATGCTCCTTTCAAAGTACACATCGTATTCGACTCGTGTCACATATTATAAACGCGGAATATTTTTTTTTGTTTTTTTTAACGATTTCTTTTTACTAATCTATTCAGATATGTTTCGGTTCTTTAAAAATGTCAAAAGTAGTACGGTACTCGCATCAATCAGTTAGAAGATCGTATGGGGTTGTCTACCCTCTTTCTATAGAAAAGTAATTAATTTACATAAGTACGATTGTTATTGCAGTTTTATTAATTATTAATCCAGCTTAACTCGCGTTGTATAAATAATTAATATGCGAAAGTATAGTAAGTTTAAATTTAATTTGCGAATATTTGTTGGGTTTTTTCGCTTGAAAATTAAAAACCGGTAATTACAATACAATATTTAATAAGATTAATTTTAAGAATGCGCAATGTAGTGGTTTTTGTATTAAAATAAACAATGACAAAAAATTAATGAAATATTTCATAAAAAAATTTAGTGATTTTTAATTTCTTTTTTGTTGTTCATTTGAATAAGATTATTGTTGTTATTATGAGGTTAATAGTAAAACGTTAATTTTTTACGAATTATACATTTTATTAGTTTTATATTTAACAACGTACCTGGTGGACCGGTAGGACCGCTCTGACCCGGTTCGCCTTTCTGGCCTGTAAAACCTATTGAAATCACGAAAGAAGGAAAGAATCGTTTTTATTTACATAGCGATGTTGGAATTAACATATTTTACGTATACCTACCGACCAATAAGAATAAATAAATATTACGAACGTAAATAAATTAAAAATGTAAAAATAATAATTGATAATTAGCTGGCTGGATAATTTTTTTTTTTTTTTTGCATACCGACTCTTAGGTCATTAACGCAATGGATAATAATTCTATTCTCTGTTTGAGTAACGGCACATCCCAATAGATGAAGTC
Organism: Coronaproctus castanopsis; assembly: GCA_032883995.1. Classification (NCBI taxonomy): domain Eukaryota; kingdom Metazoa; phylum Arthropoda; class Insecta; order Hemiptera; family Monophlebidae; genus Coronaproctus; species Coronaproctus castanopsis. Next base: position 3,358,547 of record CM065054.1, read on the forward strand.
GCTTGGTTTCATATTGTTAGTTGTTACACAACTTTACTTACTTTTTATTATTACTATTATTACTATCATTATCGTTATTATTAAGTTATAAATGCATCTCGGCATTGTTTTCTTTTTAGTCTTCTAGGGCGATATTAATGGGTTCAAATTTTTGTTGAATGCACTATGAATTTTGTTATACCGCTGTTTATATACCGCGACCACCGTCAGGACTTCCAGATCATTGTGAATTATACTGTTGCGAACATAGTATGGCGCATCGGTCATTATCCTCAGTATCTTCTTCGATTGAAGCGACTGTATTTTTTCAAGATGCGTTTTAGCAGCTAATCCATATATTTCTAGGCCGTATGTCCAAATAGGAGCTATAATGGTTTTGTACAGCATAACTTTGTTTGCGAGACTCGGCTTAGATTTTCTTCCCATCAGTGGATATAATTGCCTTAATAGTAATTTTCGTTTTTTCCTGGTATTGATTACATGTAAGTTCCATGTTAGGCGCCTTTCGATTGTTATTCCGAGGTATTTTACCGTCTGTACTTGCGGTATTGCACAATTACTATAATTTACGGACATGCTTCCCGTCTAGTTGTAAATGTGATGTGCGATGATTTCTGATCATTAATTATTATTCTCCATTTAAGGGACCATTTCTGAAGTAATGATAAATCTTGACGCTTCATGAGAATCAACATGACTAGCTAGTATTGCAATGTCATCTGCAAATGTAGCTTGCAAGGTAAACATTGTGGTTGGTATGTCGGCTGTGTATATATTATACAGAATTGGGCCGAGAACACTACCTTCAGGTACTGACGCTAATATCCGCCGTTGACTCGACATGACGCCATTTATTTTAACATTAAAAAGAAAAACGTACGATTCTGGGAAGTTAAATTATTGAAATAAAACGAGAAGAAAAAAACTACGCACAATAATGTTGTTAAAAAAATTACAATGTGAAAAAAAAACCTAAAGCGAATTAAATTTTTAAAAAAATAAACGGAATAAAAATTAAATATTGAGATATATTTTTCTGTTGCATTAATTTTCAGTGAATAAAGAAATAAAAAGTATAGTGTTACGTAGAGAAGACTCACGGTGTTGTTTTTTTTTAATAGCGTAGTTGGTATGAATGCTACCACGTAAAGGTGCTCTACGTTTAGTTGACATGAAAGAGATGCGTTTTTGTCCAGTTTCAGTTATCACAGCATCCTATAACGAAAAGGGTTTTACGCGGAACATTATCTTCGACGTGAATCGATCACGACAGTGCAAAGAAAGTTTCGAAAAGAATTCAAAGTTACGTCGCAATTCAATTTTAAGGTGGGTTGAATCTGCAACCGTCTGGACTGGAGTGGGGAACAGTGGGGCATTATTTTTTCACTGGTACTGTCAACGGAACGCGCTATATCGAGATGATAAACTTGTTTTTGCTTCCGTCACTTCGTCGTCGTCATCGTCTAGGTCGTACGTGGTTTTGAACAAGATGGCGCGACGTGTCACTATAATGAAAAAAGCGTTTGGTAACCGCATATCGTTGCGTCGCACAGATTTCGCTTGGCCGCCGCGCTCCTCAGATTTGATCGCTTCAGATTCTTTTCTGTGGGGATACCATAAGAACCGCGTTTAAGAAACGAATTCTTGACGATCTGAAAACTCGGATTTCTGAAGAAATTTCAAAAATTCAGCTACCTATGCTCGAAAATGTCTTCGAAATTTTGTAAAAAGACTGAATGAATATATTGTTACAATTGGCAGACATCTGAACGATATTGTGTCTCATAAATAATTGTATGCTAATTTATCGTTTCCTTAGTTTTAAATAAAATTTCATTCTAAAATTTTAGTCGACTAGCGTTTGAATGATTCAAAAACCAAAACCGTCCGTCTTCTCTGAGCCACACTCTATTATAGAAATCTATGCTTTAATCTTGTACGTTTATATTTATAAATATTAGCGGCCTATCGTAGTTGTCGATAGCGATCGGATTATTTCCACGCGCAATTATTAAAAAAAAATGTGGGAAATAGAGAAGCTGTAACTTATCATGCATGCGCTTTATTCTGGTGAACCGACTGGCATTTAAAATACACCTGCCTATTTTAGATTTACTGTAGCTGTTAGTTTACGTGAAGACGTGGACAGAACACCAGATTGGACAAGATTAAGACGGGACGAATCGGTATTTTATACACGTTCAACTTATTTCGAATGTTTAAGTCTAATAAACAAAACCACCGTCTTTCTATCAAACCTAATCCACTATCTCAGTTGACATTTCCTTTCCAAACAAGAAGTAAAAATGTTATCCTTACCAAACTTCGAATTACCCCCACTCAAATCTTACCGATTTCTATCTTTTTCAAGACTCCTCTCTGTCCCTTTTGTCAAATGTCAACAACTGCTTATACTACACATATTAACATCTTGTCATGTTCTTACAACCCTTAGAATCCATCACAACCTTCCTCCTTCCTTACCTCAACTCTTATCTGGATCTACCGACCATATCCATAGTTCCGCGATTCATTGAACCCTTTAAATCAGATCTAGGACCACAGCAAGTCCGTGGGTGCGTATGGCCCGTTAATGCTAGCTTCAGTTTTTGCGAAATGGGCAGCGATTCGACATCTGACGAAATAACGTATAAGACGATTTACAACGATCGCGGATTATATGGGAAGCCGTATAATGCGGTGTCATCCGTGTAAACAGCAGTATCGACAAAAAGATATTACAATGTGAAACAAAAACGTTTATTAAGTTCAATTATCTAAACGATGTCTCGCAAATATTTTAAGTTCCATATCTAGCGAAAAATAATAAATTACTAATTAACGTAAATAAATTTATTTGTCATATACTCGTAAAGTTATTTTTAAAATAATATGGGAAAATTTTTAAAAAACTACTTTTTGTGAGTACAGAATAAAATAAATAATATAAAAAAAAAAATAAAGAAAAATATAACCCATATTAACAAAAAACGATATTTTATTTTACCACGCTTACAAGTCAGTATGACGCTCCGTTAGATGTTCCATATCGTAGTTTCCCACGACCTTAATGAATTTATTTTGGTGAGTTTTACAATTTAATGTGAAATATTTTTATAATTTTATTATATCCGAATTTAACGCTCAGATAGAAATTTGAAATTTTTAAATTATAAAATAATCCGATGCATTAACTATAAAGTATTTAATAAAAAATTCAAATCGCGCGAAATTAAACGAATTAAAATTATAAATCTGTACCCAACCAGTATTAAGCGTACACAACACAAACACGCACGCACATACATATATATATATATATATAAACAAAACAAAATCATAACACAGTTTATTCACTATAAAAGCTTTGCAATAAAAAACTTTTATAGTGATTAAACTGTGTTGATTTTGTTTTGTTTATAATCCAAAAATCGTTACTCTCCGATATATCAACATATATATATATATATATATATATATATATATATATATATATATATATATATATATATATGTATGTATGTATGTGTGTGTGTGTATGCATATATATAACACGTTTACTATTTTGTGATATATATATATATATATATACGCGTGTATCTTTTAAACATGTATATGCTTGTATATGTGTTTGTATGTTGATGGATGTACACGGCTGATTCATACATAAATACACGTGCACACCTCTCGTTTGAAGTAAAATATAGACGAATTACATAATAAAAGACGTATAATATGATCGAATGCGGATATTCGGAATTATTTTTTATTTAATTAAATGTAATAAGGGATTAGTTCAATGAACAAAACCAGACTGCTACAAAAGAAACAACATACTTTTTATATATTAGCTTACGAAGGACAAACTCATTTCCATAATACACATATCTCGGGAATTCTTATATCGGACAGAAGTTTAATATATCGTTTCTTACTTCGATAAGCGGTATACCGTTATGTCAAATGTAGTTGGCCGACGACTTTCACACAATCAGTATAACATACAAAACTAATTTCTAATTCAAACTGTACAAGATATAATCAATTAATTCCTTTTTTTCTAATCGTACCAATTATATTTTCAAACCTGTTACACTGTAATGTAATGGAAAACCATACCGTCTTTTCCATCCCGTCCAGGAAATCCAGAAATCCCATCTTTACCGGGCGTACCATTTGTACCGGGAATTCCGTCTCTTCCGTGTCTCCCCGGTTTGCCGTCTAAACCGGGTTCTCCAGGAATTCCGTCCATTCCATTAAATCCACGATCACCGCTATTTCCTGCAAGTAGTATAATTATTAAATATGAGTAATACATATTTTTTATAGTAACTTTTAAAAATTGTTGACACTATTTCTAAACAATTATCGTTGAACGGAGATTACGTACATTAGAGTTTTTTTTTCTTTATTTTACTATGTTATTTTTAATACAATTTCAGAGTTCATAGTTTTTTATAACATGTTTTCTTGAAAATGACTGACCATATTGGGAAAAACATTATTGTGTACGCTTAAATGTAAAATTAAGTCGTGCTATTAATAAGGCTAGGGTAGAAACCACAGCAATTAATAATTTCTCCAATAAACCATGATGAATATAAATGCAGCAATGGGGAAAATGATTTCCATTACTGGAGCAAATTGGAGTTCCACGGCATATAATATATTTGATTTATAACCTCTACCAGCAACAGAAGGCTAGAGTTAAAGTCAAGAAGGACCTCTCCGAACCAGAAACTATTAGTAAGGGACTAAGACAAGGGTGCTTATTATCGCCGTATTTGTTTAATGTATATCTGGAAATAACAGTAAACAAAGCGCTAAGCAATGAAAAATTCGGAATAAATATTGGAGGAGTCAGATTGAAAGTAATTAAATTTGCATACGAACAAGCCATAGTGGCTGGGTCGGCAAGGATGCTAAATCAAATGATGCAGCAGCTCAATAGAACATTAGGGATATAAAACGAAAACAATGATGATCAGTAAGAAACCGGGTCGCTTACATGTGGAAATCGATAAAGAAGAAATCGAACAAAAGAGACAATTTAAGTATTTAGGGCAAATAATGTCGGATGACTTATATTGTGATCAGGAAATCAGTTCACGTATTGGATTTGCGAAGCTGGCGTTTAGGAAGAAACGAGATATATAAAGGCAAAAATCAACGCCAATGGACTTGATCAAACGTCTGCTGAAAGCGTATGTATGGTCTATAGGACTATATGGTGCCGAAATTTGGACTATAAATAAACGAAATTTGGACTATAAATAAACGAAATATGGACAAGTTGCAAGCGTTTGAAATGTGGTGCTTGAGGAAAATGGAGAAGATAAGATGGACGGACAAGATAAGAAATTATGAATAAAATAAACGAAAAAAGGGGATTAATTGATCGAATACGGAGAACGCGGTTAACCTGAATTGGCCATGTTATAAGACATGGAGGAATACTTCGAGATGTTTTCGAGGGCAAAATTCAAGGGAAACGAGGACGTAGAAGACCCAGAAATTCATTCGTAGTAACCTTACTATAAGAAACAGGGCTCGATAGCTATAAGGAGTTAAAAAGAGGTGCGGAAAATCGAGAACACTGGAAAAATATCATCATGGAAAAAGACCCATCTTAAGACTGAACTAAAAGAAGAAGAAGAAGACGTGTACATATTTTTAAACAAATGCTATGAGTTGTTATAAATGTCAGAAAAGGTATTACACTCAAACACCAAATGTTTGAGATCATTCATGGAATTTAATGAATACAACACACACACAAAGCTGAAACCTAAATAAACATGATTGAAATTCATCGTGCCTAGATAATAGTGTAAATTATTGAAATTCATATTTTTAATTTTACTGTTATAGTAATATCTACTTTTAGCTCGTGAGTTCCCTTATCAATAGTATCCACGTCTACTCGCTTCTACCACTCATCATTAAATTGTTGACATATATATTTAAAATTTGTTGTAGAATATATTGTAGGAAATATAGCAAATTATTTTAAATTAACTCTAGTTATTTCATGATAATACACAAATCAGCCCATATTGATTATTATCATTCAATCGAAAATAAATACATTGGCGGGTTATGCAGGTACGAAGTAATTTTAACAAAATTATTTCTTGGCTGCTTGTTAGTATAGTGCAGAATTTGTTTTGTCTAATTTGTATGAAATTATTTGGACAAGAATTAACTTTAAATTTTCGTGTCAAGTTCCGTTTTTTAGTCATTTACTCTTTCTTACACGTAATATCGATTTTATTATTAAATTACCTTTTTTTTTTTATACCTGCATGTGCAAGTGGTGGGACAAATTTGTTAATTTGTTTCTGTGTAATTGTAGTAGTTATATATATAACATTATACAAAAGAAAAACAAAACGAAAATAACCTAGACCAGATCACCACCAGATCATGTGTTTAGTAGAGAGTTTCAATATATACATACATATGTACACATATTATTATTACTATTATCAATGTTACTACCATTATTATTATTTACAAGTAAATATAAATAAAGGAAAACATTTTTATATCAATACTTATGCTATTTCTTAAGTGTTTACACAAACCCAATATAGTTCTTAATGCAGCAAAAGTCGACCATCAGTTTGCCAAAATAATGTATTTACGTTTGAAATTAGGTTTCCTACTACAAGATCAAATAGAAGTTTTAATTCATAACAGAAAATTTATTCCGCATTCTACTTTTTGCGATTTAAGAAAGGCATGTTGATTTGTATTGTTTAGGTGGAATAAATTCATCTTGTTAATCTTAAATTTAGCTCGCTGAGAAGCAAATGCTGGACATTCAAACAAAAAGTGTTCCAGGCCGTCTATTCTGTTACTAGAGAAACAAGTGCGTGTAAGAGTACTCACAATAGGGAACTTATAGAAGTAGGATGAAAATTTGTCATACCTGACAAGATTTATGAACTATAGGAGTTGATAATTGGTTATTAATCTTCATTCTATCAACAATATTTAGGAAAAACAGATGTGTCTTTCATAGTGATAATCGAGAAATGTGTTATTGAAATATATTAATTGGAACATAATATGGAACCTATATAAGTAGGCTGAAAATTTGTCATACCTAACATATTTATGACCTATAGAAGTTGATAATCGGTTATTAATCTTCATTCTATCAAAAATATTTGAAAAAAACGGGCGTGTTTTTCATAGTAATAATTGAGAAATGTGTTTTTGAAATATATTAATTGAAACATTATTGCTGAGCATACGATGTAAGTTATTGTCTATAAACGTACTAGTTGTAAGAAAATATTATCAAGTGTGCGAAATTCTCTAGTGATTGCTCTGTCTATGGGGGTATAGGTCTATTAGGAGTAGACCGCTAATGACACAAGCTGCTAATGAAGGTATAGGTCTGTAAGGAGATGAAATACTCGAGAGAAATTTCTTCCGATATCTTAAAATTTTAGGAGTGACGTAGGTAGTAGTCCCATAGCCATAGATAGACTAGAACGGCGGATGCCCCAAGTTTTGTGCTGCACTCGACTTTTTGTAGTTGAGATAGGGCATAAATGTGAGCTTGTTATCAATTAGAATGCCTAAGCACTTAAAGTACCAAAAATGGGTGTATATTGAATACTGTAACCCGATATAAGTTTCATATTTTTGATTATATGTACAACCTTTTCATCACCAAAGACAGATAATTTACACTTGTGTGCGAAAAACGACAATCCAAGTTCCGTTATTGCTTCTTCTGAAAAGTCAATGAACTGCGTGATTCGTTCAAAATTATAATAATTCGTGACATTGAATAGCAGAGCGACACATAATATAAAATTCCCTTTACTTAAGGATTTTGAAAAATTAATATTCACCTAGTTTTTGCTCTGTTTTCAATCAGTTAATTTGTTTGTTAAATTATGGAGTAGTTTTTGTATTCCTGTTTTTTAACAACTGTCATAGTGAATTCATGATTTTTTCTTTTAATTTCGGACAAAAACTCGATTACAGTTTGTGTATATAGCTCAAGATTTATCCGATGAAATATTTATTGCGTGTTATTAAAATATTGCTGATAAATCGAATAATTCATTAAATAGAATATGTTTTTGCATGTTCCTGACACGTTGCGTGTTTCCTCAATTAATTTTGTTACACACATAACTATTGCATTAAAAAGTCATGAAAGGGCATCCCTGTAGAAATGCGATCTGTCGAGTAATTTTATATTTCTTATTAATTTATTTATGATACTTTTATTTGGAAGGTACTCATACAGAATCTGCAATATCAGAATTACTAGAATGGCGATCCCCCCTTTAAATATGCATATATATATATTCATATTCATATTCATATATATATATTTGACGTGTTAAGAGATATGGGGTACCGAAGAATTCATCGCAAATATAGAAAACATAAAGAGTTAGCTGCAGAATATTACGAAGATCTATATAAAGATGATGAATTAGATAGTACCATTTATGATCACGTAGAGGCTGATATGGTTCCTAAAGTTCTTGACAGTGAAATAACTGCGGTAATTAAAGAATGGAAGAAAGGAAAAGCTTGCGGATTCGATCGAATTTACGCGGAACATTTAATGGGAGCGCCGGATTGTTTCATAAAAATTTGTGCAGAATTTTTCGATAAAATATTCGAGTTAGAAAAATTTCCTGGAGAAATGACTATATCCAGTATTATATTACTGCACAAAAAAGGATCTCGTAGTAATTTAGATAATTATCGATCGATTAATTTGATTCCTGTTATGTGCAAATTGTTTATGAAGGTCTTAGAAAGACGCGTACATAAAGTACTAGACGAATACCAGCCGCAAGCACAAGCTGGATTTAGAAGCGGGTTCTCAACTATAGATAATATTCATATAGTTAATCAAGTTATAGAAAAATGTCGAGAATATAATTTGAAGCTATATATTGTCCTTATAGATTTCAGTAAAGCTTTCGATAGGATTAAACACAGTGCGTTGTTCGATGCTTTACATCATGCAGGCGTGGAAACAAAGTATATAAATTTAATTAAGGAAATATACAAATTAAGTATGGCTTACATTTCACTAGAAGAAGATAGTAGAATATTTAATCAATCCAGAGGAACAAAACAAGGCGATCCAATTTCTCCGGCACTTTTCAACACGGTACTTGAATTTTCTATAAGGAAATCAAATTTGGAAACTAAAGGAATAAATATAAACGGACAATATTTATCTAATCTTAGATTTGCAGACGACATAATTTTATTTGCGGGATCTGCAAACGAACTTTCCATAATGTTAGAAGAACTCTACCGTAATTGTAGAAATGTAGGTTTAATTATAAACAATAGCAAAACTAAGCTTCTTACTAATAGTACACCAGAAATTATTTGCCTAAATGGAGAAAAACTGGAATACATGCAGGAAGCAATCTATTTGGGTCAGTGTTTATCATTCAATGATTGGATGGATAAAGAACTAACAAGAAGAATTGCCGCAGCATGGAAAAAATTTTGGAGTTTAAAAGGAGTTTTAAGAAATAGAAGCTGGAAAATTAACCTACAAGCAAAAGTTAACGTTCTGGAAAAATGCGTCGTACCAGTTTTGTTATACGGTTGTCAAACGTGGTATATGAAAGCAGCACATATTGACAAAATCAGTCATGTACAGAGAGCAATGGAGAGATCTATCCTTGGAATTCGAAGATTGGACCGAATTCGTTCGGAAACTATTAGGTATAAAACTAAAATGAAGGATATTGCGAAGTTAGCAGTCAGCCTGAAATGGAACTGGGCCGGTCACATGATACGTCGGGATGGTTTGGCCGCAGATGCAACCAGGTGGATTCCATATTACAACAAACGAAGTGTAGGCAGACAACCGTTACGGTGGGCAGATGACTTCAGACGGCGGATGGGTTCTACTTGGTTGCGATTAACCTCCGATAGAGCGGAATGGAAGAAAATGTGTCAATTATATGGTGTCCTTAATCATTGTTAATTGTATGGATATATGGTATTTTTGTTATGTGTTTCATCATTTTATTAATAGTTTCATGGGTGGGAGGCCTTCGGCCAATAATTGGCGAAATATAGGCTTTATTTATTTATTTATTTATTTTTATATATATATAAAACAGAGAAATAATTTAAATTATATAAATTCCACCATAGTTAAATTTGTACATTATTTTGTACTGGCGACCACAATCTTTTAAAAATTGTTTTATTAGACTCCGGTACGAGCCCCATAACCTGTTGAGTATTTCGAACGTAGGGAACGTCATAAATTATCAACCACGACGAGGGATAATAAATGCTGCTCGATCCTCGGATTGAGTACGTTATAATTTGGCAGACCACGACGGCGGAATATATGTACCCGCTTTCTTTGGATTTTTAATAAATACCATAAATAAATAAAATGAGTCAAAGACCGGTAACTAGGAGTATATCCAAACAAACGTCTGTAGATGAATCCGTCATCTACGACGACAACAGTACTATACGGTCAATAGAGGAAGACACAGAAAGGGAACACATGAAACCTGAAGTAGTAAATAATGATATATTAGCTATAATTATGAAACAATTCGAAAGTTTAAAAACGATTCAGATAAAAAATTCGAAAATTTAAAAATAGCTTTAAAAACAGACTTCGACAAAAATTTTGAACAATTAAATGAAAAATTCGAAAATATACAAAAACAATTAAAAAATCAAAAAACTGATTCAGACAAAAAATTCGAAAAAGTAGAAAATAATTTTAAATATATGGATGAAAACTTTAATAAAAAAAAACTAAATAATCTAAATATAATAATAGAAAAAGGACAAGACTTAAAAATAATACGGAAAAAATCGAAGTCTGGAAAACCCCGCGAAACTCGTACGATAAAAATAAATTGAGTTCTGGGATAGAGATGAATCGTTTTAGAGGAAAATTTTGTTCAGTACATGTTATGGAATTTATAAAAGAGTTAGACGTAGTATTTAAAAAATATATATTTACGGAGGAAGAAAAAATCAACTTTATCCTAAAAAATATGGATGGTTTTGGAATTAGCACGGAGGAAAAGCATGATTAGATACAGTAACACGTAGGAAGAAGCAAAAGTAAATTTAAAAGAGCGTTACTGAAACTCTCATATGCAGCAGAGAATCCGTTCGAAATTTTTTCGGAAGATAATTTCTGCAACGATGGGGCGAACTATGAACTTTTCGTGATAGACTGGTTAAATCAGCTGGAGTATCTAGAAAATCCGATTGATGAAATAGAATTTATAAATGTGATTCAAAATAAATTTCCGAGAAAGTTAAAGTTAATAATAAATTTCCAAAAGGTAACCACAAAAGACCAATTAATTAATATAGTAGGAGAATGACGCCGATATGAAAAAACACGAAAAGTTAAGGAGAATAGTAAAATGACGCCAACCAAAACCAACGATGTTATTGATAAATATGAGAATGAAAACATACGGCAGGACTACGAAAGGAAATTTGGAAATAACACTTTTTCTAATAAAGTTTATGATAACAATAATAATAATCATAGTTATGAGATAATTCCAAAGTATAAAGGATATGAATTAATTGGCGACAGTCAAGCGGTGCGATTCGTTGAAAATTTTTGCAACTTGAGAGCAAGGAAAATACATATAACAAAAAAAAAACAGATAGGATTATGTATCTGTGGTGCAACTAGCAGATTAATAAATAGCGTAATAAAAACGGTCAAAAGAAAATTAACCGAAAAGGTGATACTGTTTATCGGATTTAATGACGTGGACAAAACGTACGGCATCGAACAGGTAAAAAGTACTTATAAAAGCCTAATAAAATGAAATACCACAAAAAGGAGGAAAGAAGTTAATTCTAGTTACAGTGCCGTCCAGGAAAAAATATCAAATTGGTCAACTAGAAGAGGCGCGATGTAGTGAACTAAATAATTTTATACGATCGCTTGAAGATGATAACATCAAAATAGTACACTTGCATGAAGCCACCAGTAAGAACAGAAATGTTTATAATGGCAAAAAGCACCACTTTGGGAACATAGAGGAGTTATTCGAACAAACATATTCGTTTAGTGGCTATCCTGATGGAAATACACCTTAACTTTTACGGATTAGAAATACTTCGTAAAAAATCGAAGAGTGTTTTTAACAGACCAACGTGAAATAGTTAATAATGTATCACGGGAGGCGGAAATGTTGAAATAAGAAAACATAAACTACAAACCTGTTTTACCTGTCATGAATATAAGGTCGGATCTATTAAGTGAAGAAGAATTGGAATTGGAAAATAAACCAGAAATACTGTTGCCGAAAATCCTCTTGGAGGTTAACGGAAAAACCTATGCCGCATTAATAGATACCGGATCGCAAGTAACCGCTATATCGTAGAAATTGTGGGAAGAAATAAATAAATTAGATAGATTAAAATCAACTCCCAGATTACCCGTAACTAATTTGACAATAACAGGAGCGTGTGGAAAGAAACCGCAATCAGTTAGACTAAGTGTTAAGTTACCTATAAAGATCAATATAGTTAAGATGGATGTACTATTTTACGTAGTTCCGGGATTAAATTTGTATATGGTAATCGGATGTGACTGTTTAGTGAAGTATTTAACGGAAATAAATTTTGAACAACAACAGATCGTCAAATTAAAACTTCGAAGAATTGAAGATCAAAATATAAAGGAAATAGTAGTCGGTTTTAGACATGAACATTAAGAGTTTACAGTAGAATATGATAAAAAATTCGTTAGAAAAAAAAAGAAAAGGGGATAGAACCTGGACCCATTGAAAGAATTGCCAAGAGATGAAGAGGAAGAACCAGGAGATGTAAGGAAAGTATCAAAAAATTGTAGTTTAAGCGAGGAAGGAAAAATACAGTTAGAATCTATCCTTGTTAAACATAACAGCATATTAAGTAATCGGCCTGGACGGTGTAAAGCTTTTTAATACAAAATTAACACCGTACCTCATAAAATCTATGGAAGTAATAACACATATCCTATTCCCATAAGTAAACCAGGAGCGGTGAGGGAGGAAATTATGAGATTGTTAAATGAAGAAATAATTACATCTTTGAATTCTCCGTACAATAGTCCTCTCGTAGATATCGTGAAAAAATCAGTTGAAGTAAGAGTATGTTTGGATGCTCGACAAATAAATAAAATAATCGAAATGGATAATGAGAAACCTCGACCAATTGAGCAGTTATTATATAAACACAATAGTTTTAAATATATTAGTTCGATTGATTTGGTTGCGAATTTTTTGCATTGGAAGTGAATTCACGGAAGTATATACGGCGTTTACTTTTGAAGGAGCAAATTACGAATTAACCGTGGTACCATTTGGACTATCAATAAGTACAGCCCCATTTGTAAAATCATTAACTATAGTACTAGGAGAAGAGTGTGAACCTTTCATAATAAACTACCTGGATGATACGTGTATTATATCCGAAACGGAGGAACAACATCTATGTCACATAGATTTAGTGTTAGCCAAATTAAAACTTGCTGGAATGACCATAAATATTAGGAAATCGGAATTTGGTGTGCCGAGAATAAATTTCCTGAGATATGTTTTGAGCAATAAAGGTATATCCATGCAAGAGGAAAAGGTGCAACTCATAAGATCGTTTAAACCGCCAAAAAATAAATAGGACGTACGAAATTTTCTCGGATTATGCAATTTTTATCGAAGGTTTATACAAAAATACGCCGATATAATTGAACCGGTATCGAAACTGCAGAAAAGTACGAATAAGTTTAATCTGGGAAAAAGAAAAAAAGAGGAAGCGTTTGAGCAGTTCAAAATAAAATTTGGAGAAAAAATATATTTACAAACTCCAAATTATGCTAAGCCATTCTATATAAGGACTGATGCATCCGACATTTGAATAGGGGGAGAATTGTATCAATATGATGGCGAGGATCCTAGACCTATAATATTTGTATCGCGTCTATTAAATAAATATGAAAAGAACTACTCTTGTACGGAAAGGAATTATTAGCGATAGTCTACGCAGCACAAAAATTCCGGATATTTATAGAAGGATATAGAACAATATTAAAAACGGATCATCATTGTTTGAAATTTTTGTGGGCAATCGAGTGGAAATCACAAAGACTCATAAGGTTGGATCTTATACCTACAAGCATTTAATTTTGAATTGGAGTATATTAAAGGTAAAGAGAATATAGTAGCGGATAGTTTGTCCAGATATTTATTGCAATGAAAATGACATGGCGAACAATCAAGCGTTGATTGGACATATGATTAGAAAGAAGAGTAGATTAGAGAAGGTATTAGATAGAATAAAAGTAGAACAATTGCAGGATAAATCGTGGAAAATGGTTATAAACAAATTGTCAAATGATAGGAAACTAAGACTGTATTATAAATACCAAGATGGAATGCTCTTCGTCCATCAAAGTGGAGAAAAAACTTATTGGAGAGTTTGTATACCTGTATCCATGATAACGGAAATGATATGGTTGTATCATATTAAATTCGCGCATCAGGGAATTACCAGAACTGTGCAACTTTTAAAACCGGAATGTTATTTCAACAATATGTGAACAACGGTAAGACGAGAAATTAATAAGTGTCAATTATATAAAAGCGTAAAATATGATAACCAAGGGAATAAACCTAAATATAAGTCACACACTGTTACCTACCCACTAGACATGGTTTCCATCGATATATTTGGGCCACTACCCATGTCTAAAGAAAAAGGATAAGTTGTTAGTGGTATTAGACTGCTTTACAAAATTCATAAAACTGTACCCGATAAGAAAATTATCCGGTAGAATTTTAATATGAAAATTAAATGACTTTATTAAACGATATGGAAAAATAAAAACGATATTATCCGATAACGCTACGATCTTTACGAGTAAAACATGGAAGGAACATTTTGCAAAATTGAACGTAGAATTGAAACATATATTTCCCTCAAGGAAACCCAGTAGAACTTAGAAATAGCTAAGTATTTAAGACTCTTCTGTGAGTACAAGCATACCCATTGGGCATTTCACATAGAAAGGATAGAAAGGATTATAAATAATCTCCCGCATTGTGTAACAAAAGGTCCACCAATAACGGCACTCACAGGTGAGAGGAGTCAAGGGTTGCTAATTAATAAAATTCAATTTCCAGATGAGATGCCCTTAAATCACGATAATATAATAATAGAGATCAGGAATAGATTAGAGAATGCTGCAAAAGTAAAAGAAAAAAGATACTCAAACGTTAAGACTATGGAATACATGGAATACAGGGTAGGAGACACAGTATATGTACGAAATTACACATTGTCAAACAAGAAAATAAATAGAATGAAGAAACTTCAACCATTATATATAAACGACCATAAGAAAGAGAGTCGGGAAAAATATTTACGAAATCTATGATGAGGTAAATAATAAAAGTTTAAGCGTACAAAACATGAAAACCCTAAAAACAGGATAGAAAGAATAAAGTATTCAAAATAATATTGCAAAACTAAAACAATATACTTAAAATAATGTATTTTAAGCTATAATAACAAATGTGTATAATAAATAGTAATAAGTTGAACATAATAAATTTTGAATAGGCACATATCTAATTATAATTATAGTTAAATACAAACAAATACGAATAATATATAAATTGATGTGTCATAGTTAAAACGAATATGTATAAATATCGAATAATAAAACGTGTAAATAGCATCGCGATAAGTTAATATATATATATATAATATGTTAACATTAAAGACGCGGTAATGATAAAATAAATTTGTATATAGCATTTAAATTATATGGTCGCGTAAATACGTATATATCTTATTAATATAAAAACGAATAAATAAGAATAGTATTTCGATTATCATATTATATTTAAAAAATAAATAAATAAATAAATAAAAGTAAAATTATAATAAATAATAACGTTAAATAAATATATATATATACGCGAAAATATTTATATGATCGTATTGGTGGAATAGTGAGTTAATATATATATGCTCGGAAGTCGCAATATTAAACTTAGATAAGCCTTGTATATAATAATCATAGTGGTAGTAATAAAGTATAGTAATAATAAATACGTAACGCCAAAATTTATTTCCTGATATTAATTGTATAAAGTATGTAGTAGTGTATAATGTCGAATGAAGATAATAAAACAAAATTCACTAAAACGTATGGTTAAGTCGATGATAAGTAAATATAATTTTTCTCCAAAAATCCGGATAAAATCGGAATAATATATATGGATATTAATAATAATAGTAATTTTATATATATATATATATATATATATATAATATAATAATAGTCGAACGATAATACCTGTAAATGGGAATTAAATAAAACGTCTATAATAAACAGATAAGGAATTATAACGTCATTTCATAATAATAATAATGAATAGAATCGTATCGACTACAAAGAGCTTCTCAAGCAGCTGAAATAAAAGTTGTTATCTCTCTTAAAATTGCGGTATTCATGAGATAGGAAACTATATCGACAAGTGATGATAATGATGATTAGTATCATATTTATAACGTATAAATATATTATCAGCTAATATAAAGGTCAATTAATCTACTCACACAATGACAGAGATACGATAAAATAAATCGGTATACTTCTCGTTCCATGAATATCAATTACCAAGGAAGTTGATTGTGTGAGTAGGGAACTCAAACGTGTGTTGGTGACCGTCATAGAATTACGTTGTCCTTGTCGATTGCTTGATTTATCTCGGACTGCTAAAAATGTGTACTTATGACATAATATACCCCTAATTTTTTTTTGTTCTTAACGAAATTTAAACCTCTTTTATTTTTTTTTCATTGATGTTTGTATGGATTGATTTTGTAAGTTAAATACCACCTAAAATCAATTCACAGTAGGGGGATATTTATGACGTGTTAAGAGATATGGGGTACCGAAGAATTCATCACAAATATAGAAAATATACAATTTAAAAAAAAAATAGCATATATAAAGTAGGCTGATGATCGACGTGTACATATATGCATATCGGTATAATTACGTTATTTCCCTATAAGTAAGATACAATAATAATAATAATAATAATAATAATAATAATAATAATAATAATAACATCGAAGAGTATAGAGTCCAGATTTATACTATAGACTCGTAAAACCGTTAAAATATGGACAATACCTTCGGCCGTAGGGCAATTTTGAAGATAAAACACGTCTAGAATGAACAACGGAAACATCGTATGATTATCGATATATATATATATATATATATATATATATATATATATGTTCGTATTAAGAGATAAAAGTTCTCGTCGTGATATTCGATCGGTAATAATTAATATATCGTTATACCTTCGTGAGATTTGATCTAGTCGAGAGAATCGTTCCTACGCAACGCGATCGATATGTATATACTGAATTAGTAAGGTCGTCGTTTTACGAATCGTTGTATCCGCGTTGATACGAAGAAATTCTAGTCGTAATTAAAATTAATTTTAAAAGATTTTCGGATTATTAATGAAATAATAAACTACAAGTACGGAACCAGGACGAGAATAATAGTTGGATACTCCTTCGTCATCCGGGAACATCATCGGTCCTACCTGTGGTACCCAGGTCGTACAAAATTTTATTATTTTACATGATAAATTTTATATGTATATATATATATATATATATCGTGTGAATATTCTGTGTTTTTTGTTATATGTCTGTACGTGTGTGAAACCATGTATTGAATGTATTTAGTTTAGTTAAATGTCGAATAATAATTATAATAAACGAATAATTAAAATGAAACAAAGATTAATCACGAAATCTTAACATGGATAGTTGTTTGTTCTACACGTGATAATTTTAATTACGTCGAATTTTTAATCACGTCAAAATTTCATTTTATATATATATATATATATATATATATATATATATATATATATAAAACAGAGAAATAATTTAAATTATATAAATCCCACCATAGTTAAATCTGTACATTGTCGACCACAATCTTTTAAAAATTTCTTTATTAGGCTCCGGTACGAGCCCCATAACCTGTTGAGTACGTTGAACGTAGGGAACGTCATAAATTATCAACCACGACGAGGGATAATGAATACTGCTCAATCTTCAGATCGAGTACGTTATAATATATATATATATTACAATGTCGTTGGTTACCTTTTATACCAGGTGGTCCTGTAGGTCCGGTAAGTCCAGGTAATCCTACAAGTCCCGGTTCTCCTTTCTGTCCAGGGTAACCTGGAAGTCCGGTAATTCCACGGAATCCTGCAAGTCCCGGTTCTCCTTTATCTCCAGGGTCACCTTTACGTCCGGAAAGTCCAGGTAATCCTTCAAATCCCGGTTCTCCTTTCGCTCCAGGGTGACCTGGAGGTCCCATCATTCCTGGAATTCCGTCTAGTCCTGGACGTCCTGGAGTACCTACAGTTCCTGGAGGTCCTGGCGGCCCTACCGGTCCTTGATCACCTTTTATAGGAATCGGACAAGTTTCACGCGTTTTTTCGCAGATAGTTTTTACCGACTCTAACTGTAACATAAAAATAATTATGAAATTTTGATATAATGTAAGGTTAGTCCCCAGTATGGATCAAGAAAAGTACCGTTAAAAACATCTTTTGATATGTGTTAACTTTTAATCATTTTTTATTATAATTAGTATGAATAATTTATTGTAAATTTATTCAACACGTATGTGCGTGTATACAAATAAATTTATAAGGAAAATAAAACGCATCATATTATAAATATATATACATATATATATATATATATATATATATATATATATATATATATATATATATATATATATCCTAGATGTACCTTGTGTAGCTAGCCAATTTAACGCAAATATGTTGTTGGCAACGCGTGTAAAAAATAAAATGAACCGATAAAATATCGAATTGCAAGGGTATTGTCAAGAGTTAATAAAAACGGGAAATACTAAGGATAAAAGGAAGGAGACGAAAGAACACAGTAAGTCGTATTATACGTCACTCAACATGGATTACTAATATAATATAGGAAGAGACCTCGCATGCGGTTCATGGATTACATCTAAGGAAAAAGACCGTATGTGGAAAATAAAATATTAGACTGAGCACGCAAAGCTTTTAAGCTTTTACATGTTGGCATAACCTTTGGGTTAAAGAAAGTAAGAAAAACAATAATATATTCTTAACCGTCGTGAACTTAGCGAAAATTAGTATACAAAACATGATCAGTTATAATGCATTAGTTGAGTATACAAATATTTACATTAATAATCAGTATAAATTTAATTACATATATATATATATATATATATATCACGATATCATGATATGCCTATATCAACCTACTGCTGGGTGTAGGCAGTCCCCAAACTTTTCCAACGATTCCTATCTCGTGCGGCTCGGATCCAATTAATTACTGCCCTTAATAAAATCATGTCATCCGCCACCCAGCCATAGGCCTCCCTCGCGGATGTTGGCTGCCAACTGGCCACCACTGTAATATTTATTTAGTTCATCTTTCATCCTCTTGTGTTGCCAAATGACCGGCCAATTTCCATTTTAGCCTGACGATTTGCTCCACTGCGTCTACCAATTTCGTCTGTTCCCTAATCCATGTAATCGTCTTGTGATCTTTTAGCTTGATTCCAAGGATAGTCCTCTAATAACTGATAGCTTCGCGCAGTGGTGCAATGTTGGTATAAAATTATATGTATATGTGCGTGTGTGTGTGTGTATGCGCGCGCGCGTGTAAAAGTGTGTGTGATTGTTTGTATTTGTGTGTTTATTCAATGTCGTCTCGATGACACCACATGTGAATTCTAGATCACTTATTCAAAATATGAAAATTATGTGTAAATATTTGTAAATTTTTATTGTGAAACATGTACGATATATCATTATAAATATTTTTCTAGATATATATAAACATTGTAATTATTGTATAGTAAACTCGTTGAATGCTTGTGTGAATAAATGGTTCATCGGAAAGTACACAGTCCGCACGAAAGAAATTATGAATGTATATATATATATATATATATATATATATATATATATATATATATATATATATATAAATAACTTTAGACTTTGGTCTGTTTATAATCTGAATGCTTTTGTAAGGAGCCGCGTCTGTCTGATTAAGCCTAACGGTGGTGCAGGAGATGCGGTCATCCAATATTAACATATAGTAGACTGTATTCACTAATATCTTAAGAAAAAAATAAATGTATTAATCAAAAAAAAGTCCTCTCGTGAGCCGTTTCGGTTTTCCTAATATTTCTAGCTGTTCCTTTAGTGAGGCTCCATGTTTCAGCTGCGTATGTCAAGACTGGCATCACACATTGATTATACAACAGGCTATTCGGCATTTCTCTATTTTTAAAAACATTTTTTAATTTCCAAAATGCTACCCAGGCGAGCGATATTCTTATTTTAATTTTCAGCTGCATTATATTATTCTTATCCATAGTAATTTCCTGTCCCAGGTATACGTATTGACTTACGCGTTCAATTTTTTTGCCGTTTACAGTCACTGCCGTATCTTCCGCGGTATTCATCATGATTTTGGTTTTCTATACATTTATTTTAAGTCTTATACTCACATAATGCGCGTCAAGTTCATTTATCATTAATTGTATGTCATCAGCACTACTATCTATTAGGGCTATATCATCTGAAAAACATGAATGATTCAAAATACCCATTGAGCTCCAGTTCAATTTCCTGAAGACACTTTCCAGTGCAGTAATGAACAGTTTCGGCGACATCTGTCTTACTCTCCTCTTCAATTGTGTATCGCCTGTGCTTTGCCATAACTTTATATTCATCGACTCATGTTCGTATATATTTTTTATGATATCAATATAATGTTACCCAACCTCAAGTCAATAAAATGACTTTAATATTTCCCACATTTGAACAGTATCAAAGGCTTTTTCATAATCCAAAAATGCCATACATATATTTCGGTTATACTCTACACAATTTTTTATTAATGTTCCTATAGTTAATAAGTAATCGTTTATGCTAAACCTTGATCGAAATCCAGCCTGCTCCCTTGGTTGATTATAATCTATAATTTGTGATATCCGGTTTGTACTTACTCGAGTAAACAATTTATACATTTGCGATAACATACTGATGGATCTGTAGTTCTTCAAGAAGAGTGCATCTACTTTCTTATAAATTAAAATAACTTCTGCATATTTCCAAGCACTGGGTACTTTACTTTCTTCTAGGCATGTATTAAATAAATTTTTGGGGGGCTTCCACAGCGGTTTTGTAAAAGTGCAATATGGTTACGAATTTTAAGTATTAAGGGAGAGGAATGAGGATTATAATGTGAGAACTTTAAGGGCGAAAGACAACTTTTAGAATCTAGAAAAATATGGCTTTTTGAGTCATCTGATTTAACAGGATGAAACGCAGTGCTTGAAAAATAGCTATAGACTGCTGTAAAAATGGAAGAAACTCGCAAAATGGTGAATTTGTTAAGTATGTCGAAGGAAGGAATTATAAGAGCTGTTATTACATGATTCTTCAATTAAGAACCGTCTGTATATGTAGTAAGAAATTCTGACCAGTTATCACAAAAGTGATATGTAAAGAGAATATTGGCGATTGAAGGTGGTGCAACAACTTCAAAAGTTCGAAAAGAATTTAAATCTATACCTAACACTAGATCATTATTAAGAATGAGGAAGGAGAAATAACAGGAAGGTGAAGAAGGGAGTATTAATTCACTGTACATGAAAAGGTGATGTGCAGAAAGACATAGGATTGGACGACGATGAAGAGAAAATTTCCAGTTCTGAAAAATTTCAAGGAATGAGAGTAATAACGAGTATGAAGTAACTGAGAAGGAGTTAATCAAAAATTTATCAGCCAAATAAGGCAGGCGCAAAGATAAAGGTGGAACTTTTGCCTCCATCTCTAAACTAGATATGGAAGTAGAGACAAAAGCTCCAAAGATCAAACGTAGACAATATTTTGAAGTTTGTCCAAAGTTGCAATATATCTGGATGGTGCATTGGCAAAGGGAAAACTACCATAACCTATGACACTACAAATAAACGGTTTATACAAAAGAAGTAAAATTAGGGGATCATCCCCAAAAATTGTATGCGAAAGCGTTTTTAAGAGATTTATTCGTTTGGAAACTTTGGAATAAATAGTCTCAATATGATTATGCCAATTGAGTCTATAATCTAAGACAAAACCTAAATACGTATAAGATGTGGTAAATGGAACGCAATAATTGTCAACAATTAAACCGGTTATAAAATTGTTAACACGTCTTTAAGAAAATATGATAGAAACATATTTATGTGAAGAAAGTAAAATCTATGTTATAATAAATTACAGATCAATTCTAAAGAACTATTTAATGATTGAATGCCCTCTGAAAGATTCGAATTCGTTTTATAGAGTACAATGTCATCAGCATAGGATAAAATATTAATGCTATTACGAGGACAGGCTTGGAATAGTTTAAACATATAGATATTGAATAAAACCGGGCTTAAAACAGATCCCTGTGGTAGTCTCAAGCGTACAACCCTGATGAAAGGATTAGTGATAGACGAATATTTGAAAATAAGAATCCGATTTGTGAATAATTTACATATGCCATTGATGAAGGAAGGAGGAATTCCTAGTGAGGCAAGTGTATTATAAAGCATTGGAATTGAAATTGAATTAAAAGCATTACTAATATCTTGAAAGCAAGCAATCAAATATTTACTTGCTGTCAAAGACTTGTAAATGTCAGCTACTAGATGAGAGACTCAATTTAGTGAGTTAATATTATTCCGGAGGCCATACATTCCAGGAGGGAACAAATTATTATTTTCTAGCCGCCAAACAATTCTCTTCTTTAATATTCTTTCATATATTTTTTCAAATACAAGAAGCAAGAGATATAGGACGATATGATGTATTACTCACAGAAGGGTTAGATTTTTGAACAGGGTCCACAAGAAACTGTAACATGGTTAAAACAATTTAGGAGGTTGGTAACGGCAAGGAAGTATTAAGGCAATGGTTAAAACAATTTATGAGGATGGTAACGGCAGGGAAGAGAAGGTTGTTTAGTATTCTATAGGTAATACCGTCGCAACCAGGAGAAGAGTTGTTTTGTAGGAAAGAGAGTGTAAAATTTCACATAAATTTATATGAGCACGTGGAAAAATGGAGCCGGGGATGGTATGTTGTATAGGCATAGGAAAAAGATACGTCTTCCTGATTAGAGACATAACTAGGAACTACAAAATCTACAAAGTGTATAAAAGCGTCTGTATTGAGGTTGAGATTATAAGTTGAAGAAACTATTCTATGAGCAAATTATTTGGCTTTATTCTAAATGTAAGATGAGGGTTGAGTACGATTTATAGAAGAAATAAAAAAAAAATTGAGTAAGAAACGACGGGTAATGGCTTCCTGCTTTTAAAATAGGAGGTAATCTCTAATATAGCAATTTCGTCGAAATTGTCAAAGTAACCGTTTAAGAGATTTCGTTGACTGTAGCAAGAAGAGTCCCACCAAGGTGGAGAGTAGAATATTGGATTGGAAGGATTTTTTGAAAGTCATAATGTTGCAAAGCTGTATTAAAATTATGCCTAAATTTATTGTACAAAGGAATGTCGAAAGTTGAGGCTGAAAGTAAAGGAGTGCATAGAGAATCTAAAAATAAAGAAAAATTACTAATATTGTGCTCAGGAAGCAACCAAGGATAGAAATATACCGTCCGATTTCGAACAGGACAGGAATGGAATTGAATAGTGAGGACAATAGGAAGATGACCACCACCCAAAGGAATAGACTTAACATCCTAATCTGAAAAAAGCACCAAGTTTCTTGACAGTAATGGTAAATTGGTGAATATAAGGAATGGTGGTATGACGGCCATCATTGACCACGTCCAACATATGATTTCCAGTGTTGTTGCTTGCAATACTGCCCCAGCTGAAATGCTGGGCATTAAAATCCCCACCACATTGTAAGAGTTTACAGGTAAGGCGTGAATAAAATCAATAAAATTATCTTTATTAAAGAAATGGTTGGGTGGACAATAAAAAGAGAAAATATATATAATCTTGATGAAGAACTTAACCTGCAGGCATAATCAATTACAGTTGCTACTATGTAAAATAGAATTAATAGAAAGTAAGGAATGAGGCATACTATTATGTACTAAAGTAGCAATACCTCCATATCCATCAGATTTATCATCACGAAAACATTGATACTCCGATATTGAAAAGTTCTTAGAAATTGAGAGCCAAGTTTCACATAAAAGGATAATGTGAAAATTGTTTGTGGAAAGAAATGTTTCCAAACTTGATTTATTTTTTAATGCACTGTGACTGTTCCACTGTAGTACTGTTAGGTTAGAACTATGACTAATAGATAACATTTAAAAAAATCTACAAACAATAAAAATAATTAGAAAAGTGTGCAAAAAAATGGAATGGAGGAATACAGGAAAAAAGAGACGAAAAAAATGGCATGGTGGAATACAGAAAAGAAAAAAATGAAATGAAGGAATACAGGAAAAAAATGAAATGGAGGAATACAGGAAAGAAACGGAAAAAAAGGAATAAGGAATATAGGAAAGAAAATAAAAAAAAATGGACTGGAGGAATACAGGAACAAAAAAAACACATGAACACAAACATCAATACTCACATATGTACGCGCATGTACCCATTTTCCTGTATAATATTCTAAATACAAAGTATGAAGATAAAAGTAGTGATACAGAATTACTTTTTGTTCATATTTTTATTCGCTGCGGCTGATTCTTTGTCAGCGTGACCTGATTTATTCCTAGATGAAATAAAAAGATGTGAAGACGTTGAAGCTGTAGACGCAGAAGATAATGACGATGAGATAGAAAATCCTTTCATTGTGGTAGACGTTTGCGCTTCTTTTTTCGCAGCAGGATTGTTGGCTAGTTGAGGGCTCGCATTTTCAGGGGATGACGTGAAGGAAGATCCTCCTATAATACTAGAAGATCTACCGGACGGAAAACTAAGTAAATGATTATAATTTGGAAAGTTTCTGTTCGGTGGCGTGGTCTGAAGTGTACGACGTGAGTGAACGAGAGTTGGTCGTTTGTTAGGATACGGATGCGATGGTTTCTCATTGTTCGAGCGCGTTATGTCCAAGAAAGAAAAACCGTCACTTACGACGGCAGCTTTATTTTTTCTGATCGCTTCAGCTCTTGTAATGCTATCATAAGCAATTATTTTATGAATGTTGAGCTGCTCAATATAGACAGGACGACTCCTATCAGGTGTTGAATGATTACCTTTACGGTTAATACAACGTGTAATTCGAACGGGTATTCCTGGACCAGATGACACAGAACAGGATTGAGTTGTATGTTCTTCGTGACATACTGGATATTTTGGTTTAGAGCGACATTATTGAGCAGCATGGCTGAATCGGAAACAGTTAAAACACAATCGTGGAGGACGTGGATCTCAATTTATACAGGTACATATATTGAAGAAGCGCGTTTCCCAAAAATTTTATTTCTATTGTAGGTACTATCTGCTACTGTTCTTTTAATTTTTCTCACACTAGCGAAGGAAATATTGCTTTCTAGTTGGTGAAGAATTTCGTCATTCGAAAGATCAACTGAAATACCTCTGATGACGCCGAAACGATATAATAATGAGTTCGGAACATAAATTCTTCGTTATTAGCGATCTCAAGAAGAAAATTATTGGCATTATGAATTGTATCAAAAATGACCTTTGTTGTGTTAACACCGTTACGCTAAAAGTAGAGCAGGCCTTTGTATTTGAATAATTTCTAGCAAATCGTAATAGGATGCAAATTAGCGAGATTTTTTCCGTGTTCTGCTTGTATAATAATTACGTAGTACAGGCCATCGTCTATAGTCTATACCACGAACAAATAGTTGTGAAGCGTTAGATAAGGATGACATGCGCTTATTATCATTGTCATTATTATTATTATTATTATTATTATTATTATTACTGTTATTTCGGGTATTACCTGAAATGTGGTTATTACTTATCTGTACGATATCAGCAATTTCCATTTTGTTATTATCAGGTTGATAAAGCCCCTCCCTCCGGGTTGGCTGCATTCGTAGCTGTGTATACCAGTTACAACGTAATATATTGGACGAACAGTCGAAATGGAAAGAGATATTATACACAATTAGAAGATCGAAACACGGAATGAAAAGACCAACACGATACGATCGCTTTATAATTACATAACGTATGTACCAAAATATTTCCGCTATATCGCGTCATCTGGCAATATTCTGTCAGGGCCAAGGGCCTTTATTCTTCTTTAGTGATTTCAGGACGTATTCATCTTTGGTTATGTCGTGAATTTCCTTCTTGTTCATTACAGATATTTCTTAGTTGCTCTTCTAGCGATACTTTGATGCTATATATATATCCGTGACATGTCTCTCGACTTCATTTGTTATTTCTTTTTTGCCCTCTAAAATTTTCCCATTATAGTTTTTTATCTTTGTTAGTATTCTTGTACCATATAATAATCTTTTTTTAACTACCTTCGGACCCCTATTTCCTTCAATTTTTTTTCTTTATTAGATTGGTGTTAAACTTCCCAATATCCCCCTTCTCATTTGTTTTCTTGGTAGTTTGTTCAATTCCGCCCACTTGATAAGTTTTTGTTCGTTAACACTTTTATTACACGTATTTAATGCATTAGCGCTTTAGTGCTGGCACTTAGTTTACTTGTTATAGCTTTATTTTTTAGGGCCACCTTAGATGAACATTCCCGTACCGTTTCCGCAATAAATATGGCAGCTTTGTCCAAAATTATTTGGTATTCCGTTTTTCAATTTTTCTTCCAATTCTTTCTTATATTGTATCACATTTATGGATCTCTCAGCGTCAACATGCTTTGTTGTAAGGGTTGTTATGCGGTGTTTTTTATGTAGCCAGTTCAATTCTTAGCTCTTATTAATCTATGGTCGCTACCAGTGTTAACGTTATTCATCACAGCTACATTTTTGACTAAACAACCCTTATTACATATATTATATAGTAAATTTCCCTATACCGAAAATCTGGGCTTATATTGAGAAATCAATAAATCGAATAAAAACCTGCGCGAGAAGTAGTATAACAAACAATACACAAATAATGTGTTCTCGAGATGAAATACCGACTGTCTAGTCATCCATGTAGATTTAGTTATCTTGTAATTAACAATAGAAATGCTTAAGCAATAAATGTTTATAACTATCACTCATGTATATTTTTAAAAATTATTATTAAGTTTATCGGTTAAGAAATTTTTTATATTTCGGAACGATAGAACGCCGGTATATTATAAGTTATTATTTTCTTGTAAAACCTAATTAATCAAAATATACTTATTTTCTTTCTTTCTTTCAATTCCTTAGTGTGCCAGAGCCCATATAAACGCTAGCTCGTTGTTTGCTGAAGTTAGTTTATGGATGATATATTTTAGATTGATATTAGTTACAATATAGTTGAAGTGTTAGAAATTTTATTCTTCATCCGATGTAGTTACTTGTAATTTTTTCGAATCGATATTAATTAACACGAGCTGTAAATAAATATTCGTTCGTTTATTTTGTTACGTACAGTAAAATATGTTTAACTAACGCAAAAACGCTTAAGACGAAATATCGGTTAATACGAAATAAAGAAACGGCTCCGACAAACTGCTACGTGAGTCTTCGTTATAGAACTTCGGGCCTACTGTATTCCGACTGTGGCGTGATCTTCTCTATTTCACATATTCTAGTTGACTGTTCCCCATGTTTCTCACTTAGAGCATCTCTTAATCTTCCTCCTTCGCTTCGTCTCCTCTTCAAAGATGACCATATTTCATTGTCAAATCTAATTACCTTTCTCCACTGGTCCGGTCACTATTCTCATCAATCTAAACCTCTTTTCCTAAAGTGTCTCTAGATTTAGCAGCTGTGCACGGCAAGTTAATTTAATTTAATAATAATAATTTAACTAACGATACTTAATTTACCAATGAGATTGATAACTTCGTTTCTATTTCAAATAGTAATATATATGTTGCTGTTCATTTAAAAATTTCACAGAAAATTTGAATTCGCCGTTTCTGTTGCATTAATTTGAAAATTTACGATAAATTTAAAAATATCTACTGCAAAATCTATACCAAGTTTTCGAATATATATATATATATATATATATATATATATATATATATATATATATACAAAACTATCAATATTGTTCTGACATTAATTTTAAACCATTAATTATTCACCATTTAACATTGATAAAATTCTGGAAAATAATTTTATCCGAATCGAATTCTAATATAATTCGCAAACGAAACTTAGTTGGAAAACGTCGAATTTCGTCCGCTTACCTTCTTGATATAGTGGTATTCTGTTCGGTGACTCTCTCTGACCTTTGTACGAATGTTTATCCGTTTTCGGTTTTTCAGGACATTTTCCTGTTTTTTGTTTTTCCGGAACTTTTCCTTTTTTGTTTGGTTTTTCCCGTTCAGATTTCGCCGTTTGTTGATTAAGACTCTTTCGAACTTGATCTATGACAATTTTACGATTTTCTGCAGTAGCTGTCTTCTGGTTATTCGATTTCTTTTTCGATTTTATTCATTTTTTCTCGTCGTAGTTTGGTATCGGCCGTTGCCTGTTTTCGTCTCGTTTCACCTGACGATAATATTCATCCACGACATCGACGTTGAACTTGTCAACCATCTTTTTAATAAGTTTTCTCTCCGCTATATTGAAATAATTTGCCTCCATCGTTTGTCCAGGACTCGTACCGATCCAATAATGAGAAAGATTAATGTTATTGCATACATGATGATCAGGCGGCATTTTTATTCAATTTAAATCTGGATAACCGACTGGTAAATATATATTTTGTCTCGTCGGAAACGATTACCAACTTATAAGATTCGGTTTCGGTTACAGTATATCGACCAGTTGTAGACGATTACCGTGGTAACGACAATAAAGATAAATGAGCTTACCGTGGTAAAGAACTATGTTTGAAGTAAATTACGACTTACAGCATGACGATCTTACACAATTATGTCAAGAACAAGCATCTACCATAAACGAACTGAAGTTAAAAATAGAATCCCTGCTCAACCGGGTCCACCAACTGGAAAAACACAGCCTAGCCAACTATTGTCAAAGGACAGTCATACCCGCTTACAAGATATTAATGTTAAAGATAATGTAAATAAATCAGAACCAGAGAAAATTATATATGAATCTGGAGGGAGCGTCCCAGATAAACCAACTTATAGTGACAAAACTAAAGTGTCTAAAATGACACCAATATTTGTAGTAATATTCAAAGCATTACTGACCTTAAAAACTCTATTGAACAACTAGGTTGTGATGCCCCTACACTTCGGACACTTGGTAATAACGATATAAAAATTATTTGTCCAAACGAAGACACATATCATCAAATTGTCAGAAAATTCGACGAGTGTTCAAAAGATGATGGTCACAATTTGAAAAATATTTAGTTTCACACATATCAAATTAAAAATAAAAACACTTATAAAGTAGTTATTAGATACTTACATCCCACCACAAATATTAAATATATTGAGCTAGCTTTAGCCAATGAAGGTCATATTGCTAGACATATTACAAACATTGTTCTTAGGCGAGTTATAAAGAAATATCAGGTGGTAACGTTTTAGAAAATGTAATCAAAGTACCTGCACCCTTGTTCTTTGTTGAAATAGAACCTAATGAAACCAACAAAGAAATTATGAATATTAAATACCTATTAGGTGCCAAAATACGAGTAGAGACTCCCCGTCAAAAACCGGATGCGATCGTATAAAAATTGTCAGCAATTCGGACATACTAAAGCATTTTGTGCACGACAAGCAAAATGTGTAAAGTGTGGCATTAGACATGCCACAAGCACTTGTCGCAAACCAAAGGAAGTTCAATGTAAATGTGCCAATTGTGGTGGTGCACATACATCAAACTGGAAAGGATGTCCTGTATATCAAAATAAGGTAGCAGCCAAGACCAAACCAAAGAAAAAGACAGTAGTGCAAATAGTACAAGAGAGAAACTCTCGTGAAAATCCTGCTGTCTCACAAGAAGTAAAACAGATTATGCCAAAGATAACCCGCGCATTAAACGTAAACTCTGAATCTGAAACCACACAGTCAAAAGTGCAGCCTCAACCAAAATCAATAGGTCAAGAACAAGTCCAAAAAACAAAACATACAATTGATGATATCTGGAATTTGCTCCAGAATATGAACACTAAAATCGTACAGTTAGAAGCAAAAAAGTTTCAACCTGCAGAAATAAATGGCAGAAAGAAAAAGCAGAAGTCCAAAAACTTTAAAAAATGACTGGCCTACGAATAATAATTTGGAATGCAAATAGTTTTGCAGAGGGTCGAAATGAACTGAAAGTTTTCCTTAGGCATAAGTCTATTGACATTGCCCTCATTGCGGAGACACACTTTTATCATAAATCATATTTAAAAATCAAGGGCTACAAATTGTATCATACGCCACATCCCAGATGTGTAAAGCAGATCCAACTTACAAACGTCATGCAGGAACAGCTATTTTAATTAAACATAATATTAAACATTTCGTGAATTAAGAAATTTATAAAGACTACATACAATTAACCAACATTACGATTAATCATAATAATGCAGATCTACGCATAGGTGCAGCATACTGCCCACCTAGACATAATGTCAGGCAAGAACAATTTGCTGAAATTCTCTAACACTTAGGAAATAGATTCATTCTTGGTGGTGAGTTTAATGCAAAGCATACAGCTTGGGCTCTCGCTTAATAACAAGCAAGAGAAATAATCTATTTAAAACTATTCGTGCTGAATTATGTGAAGTTTAATCATCTAGAAATCCAACATACTGGCCATCTGATTCCAGCAAGATTCCAGATCTAATAGATTTTTACATAACCAAAAATGTCTCAGCAAATTATGTGGAAGTCAAGAACTATGATGAACTCACATCTGATCATGTACCTGTGTTATTCACAACGCCGGATGTTGACTAATAAAAATACAAATTGGGATCAGTTTAGATATGAACTGAATTCCCGTATAGATTTAAAAGTAAATCTGAAAACAAAATAGGAACTGAAATTTATAATCCAAGAATCAGCGATTGCAGCAACACCAGTCGTTAACCACACAAGAAAAATGTTATCCACTGGAGGTCAGACGGCTGATCAAAGAGCAAAGACAAGCAAGGCGTAACTGGCACAGAACAAGAAAACCTGAATATAAAAAATATCTTTAACTATGTTAGCAATCAGCTAAATCATTTAATAAAAGAAATCAAGAAAAGAACATTTGATAACTTTTTGGAAAATTTGAGCCCGAATGAGGATAAAGATTACTCCCTCTGGCGCGCAACTCGCAAATTTAAGCGACCTCTGATCCTTCCGCCTCTAAAAGATGATTGTGGAAAATGGGTCCGTAGGGATGAAGAAAAGTCTAAGCTTTTTGCACAGTACTTAGCCAGCGTGTTTCAGCCGCATGAAATTTCATCAAATATTGACACAACAATGGAATACCAATCTGGCCAGCCAATTCCCATATCAATCCAAAAAAATCTCCAGGGATTGATGAAATCTCACCATCCATAATGCAGGAAATATCAAAAAAAGCGATTGTATTAACTACATATCTTTTTAATGCCTGTCTTCGACTTCAGTATATACCAACTCTTTTTAAAACGGCTCAAATCATTATGCTGAAAAAACCTGAGAAATCAGCGGAAGATGTAAAGTCGTATCGGCCAATATCACTGTTGCCAGTTCTATCAAAACTACTTGAAAAACTTATTTTGAAACGATTTAAGCCACTGGTGGAAGCCAAGGTACCGGACCGTCAGTTTGATTTTCGTAGTTATCACTCGACAATCCAGCAAGTGCATCGAGTTATTAAGTACATCTTAAAAGCACTCGAAGAAAAAAAGTACTGTGCCGCTATATTCCTAGATGTGGCACAAGCATTCGACCGAGTATGGCATAAAGGTTTGTTGCACAAATTAAGCACAGTGCTGCCAGAAAACTTCTGTCAACTGCTGAAGTCATACATAGAAAATAGGCGCTTCAGAGTAAAATATGAAGAAGCGAATTCAAATTTTCAATTGATACGTGCTGGTGTACCACAAGGAAGTGTCCTTAGTCCTGTGTTGTACACACTATATACAGCGGACATTCCGACCTCAGATGGGATTTTTACTGCTACTTATGCAGATGATACTGTCATCATGGTAACCAGAAACACCCAAATAGAGGCAATATTCAAAGACACCTTGACAAGATAGTTAGATGGATGCAAGAATGGAAAATCAAGTTAAGCGAACAAAAATCCATCCATGTTGTATTCACCCTTCGACCTGTCGACGTGAATCATAATATATACATAAATAATGTTCAAGTACTTGTTGCTAATTCAGCAAGGTATTTGGGCATTCATCTTGATTCATGATTAACATGGAAAACACATGTCTAGCAAAAGAAACATCAGTTACAGCTCAAAATGAATCAGATGCACTGGTTAATTGGTAGAAAGTCACTTCTAAATTTGTACAGCAAGAGGTTACTTTATCAAACTATCCTACGACCCATCTGAACATATGGAGTTCAAGTATGGGGCTGTGCTTCTGCTTCCAGCAGAGCCATCATTCAGCGTCAGCAGAATAAAATTCTTCGGACGCTGGCTAACGCACGATGGTTCCACGCTAATATTCATTGTGATCTGAAGATTCAACAGGTTGATGACGTCATTCACAACTTTGCAATCAAACATGAACAGAAACTGCATGGTCACACAAATAAAGAAGCTATTCGGTTACTGGATACTTCGAATGATGTGAGACGCCTTAAGCGAACACATCCATTAGACCTAGTTCATAGATAAATAATAATTATAGTTCTATTGAACACCATTTTCATAATTAATATTTAGTTAATATTACTGGAAACTGATCACTGGATCAGCATACATAACACGTTAAACGATCAAAGTCACTAATTATTTAACCTATAGGTTAAGATTGTAGTTGTGTAACTGCCTTCCTAAAAGGCAGTATTTATAAAAAAAAAATTTACGCCGATACGATTCGCAAAACATAATAAAACGATTATTAAAGTCCTTGTATAGACGAATAGCCTGATATATTGTAGATATATCCTGGCATGTTAATTTTTTTGGATTCAAGAAAAAAATTAAGTATTTAAATATGTTCTATTATTGAAACATAAAGCTATCTATCGAGTCACGGTCGCTAATTATATATATATATATATACCTATATACAATATATGTTTTAAAATTGCAATCTGGCTTACATAAGCAATAAGCAATTTATGTATATGGGTCGTGACAGGATGGGATATATAATGCCTAAATGCGAACGGTATATATATATATATGGCACACCTAACGCAACAAAACGTGGTTTACGGGTGGGTGTTCGTAGTGCCGTACATGCGAACAGGATATATATATCTCCGTCCGTTATTTCGTTGACACACCTAATGCAACAAACGTGGTTATATATATATATATATATATATATATATATATATATATATATATATATATTCGTGTTTACGTGTGAGCGTGTGGATATATATATTTATATATATACGTATATATTATATGTATATATATATATATATATATATAAACACATGCTAAACCACGCCAATAGAAATTTCACTTCAAAAATAAATAACATTTTGTATGTATTAAATTTCATATTGATAAGATTGTTGTTTTATCGATTTTTATTAACTGCACACATACGCAGACATATCTATCGTATATAAAATGTACTCTTAATAAGCGTAATTTTGTTGAGTATGTGTATTTTTTTAAATATCGTTTAATACGAAAACATGTATTAGTTCGCTCTCCGTAATGTGTTAAACAATTTTCACCTTATATTATTCCGCTTTAAAAATGCGTACTTAAGGACGGACGAATTAAACAAATTCCGCGTTTGTCAGGTTAAAAGCGAAGATAGATTTAAAACGGCGCATACTAACCGGTATTCTCAAATAGGGATTTAACCAAATCCATTCTTTAGCATCGGTACTATTGATATCGGTACTCGTACGGATACCTGTATCGATTTGTTCGTCATTTATTGCCGACGACGATAGGTTTTTCTGTTCCCAGCCGGACGAATCGTTTAATCGTCTTATTATCGTCCGGTTGTCCGTCTTAAAACCGAGAATATTATCTCTTTTAAAACGTCGAATAGACGACGAATTGCCGTTAATCGTATTATCGCCGATAACCGGATCGAAATCGGCAATCGGTAATACGTCGGAATTGGGTTCGTTCGGCCGATAACATCGGTTTAACAGTACCTGTTCGCATTTCGTTTCTACTCGACGTATGTAATTATAAAGCAGATAAGCCGTTACAATCTGGATTAACAAAGATACTAACGATAACGTACCGATTAATCGCGGACTCCACGTAAATAATAAACGATAATAATAATTATTATTCTTTACCGTTTTCCGATCTTTGGTCGGTGAATCGAATTTTGACGTAATCGGCTGATGACGTAAAGAATAATTCGAAATATTATCGTAAACCGATAACGCGCTATTCGCGCCAGTGTTATTTTCTCCGTTCATTACGTATAAAATTAAGTTATTGCCGATTTAAAAATAAAAATTGAAAATTATTTATTAAAATTCGAAAAAACAAATTAAAAAAATCATACCGACGAGATACATATATATAAATAAGTGAACAAAGCAAACGATAGAAAAACAAACAACGCGCACTTAGTTTATATGAACGTCTAGTTAAAAACGTTCACTAAAAAAAACAGACAAATTGGTGAACTCGCGATCATCACACGATGCAACATCAATAAACAAGAGAATACGATTTTAAAAACGGAATTGTTTAAATAACTTCTTATATATAGAGATACAAATCATTTTACGTCCGGCTATAGTTAAACTATACCCACACACAAACACGAAGATAGGCATGAACGAGCACCTCATGGACACACGTACGCTACAAATATACATATATATATACACGCAGTCGAAGCCGCTTATAAGGGACACATCGAGCGGAAGTCATTTGTCTGTTATAACCGACTGTCTGTTATAAGCGATTTTAAAAAAAAAAATCTGTTATAGAAGTGAGTGGGTGCTTAAAATATAAAACTTCATAAACAATTAACATACCGATAACGTTATTAATGTGTAATATTTATACGAAGAATAGACAATTGTTGTGTGTTTACCGCGTTATTTGTTACTCCTGTATTTTGTATCGTATCCTAATAAATAATAATTCGTCGAGAATAATAACACGTGCGTATAGTTGATTGCGGTTACACACACGCATACGCGCGTCCTCGTGCGATGCCGATTCACCGTTCCCCGACGGGGCCTCGCTTATCTAGATCGGATAAGATCGACACTCCGTCAACCAGTACCGGATTTATCACGGATAATTCTAGTCCGATAAATGATAACGTTACTTATACGATATCATCGATGATCCGATTACTATAAACAGCGTGGGTAATAATAGCGAAGAAGAGATGCAGTGGCAAACGCAAAACGTCAAAGGTAAGAGTACGCCTAGAAAACGTAAAAGGTTTCCTAATTTTTCGATAGATGTGAAAAATAAATTTAAACCGTTAGAAGTTGACGAAGAAACTATCGTAAATGCTGTTCATAATACTAGTTTAGTAAGTCAGATTCCGCCATTCGTTTTTCATGGTCTCTTGCCAAATCATAGGGAACAATTTAATCAGATTAAATCAAAATTAAAGAATGATTTTCAAATTAAATATAAACATAATAAATATTATATCTATACTTTAGGTGTAGACGATTATAAAAAGGTGCACCAGTTGCTAATTAGTTCTAACATTAAATTTTATACACATACTCCCAAAGATCTTAAGCCTGTTAAATTCGTTTTACGAGGTCTTCCTGGTAGCATCCCGACTGATGAAATTGTTTAACAGATATCGGAAACCATTCCTATACTAAGTGTACAGCAAATGTATAAAACCACTCCACAAAATGAAAAAAATTATTTACCACCTTTTTATTGCGCGTTTTCCACCTGGTACAGTATTTAGGCAAGTTTTAAATATGAATATCATATCCCACTGCCACGTACAATGGGAAAAGTATAGAACTTCGAACAAAGTATTACAATGTTTCAAATGCCAATCTTTCGGCCACATTGCTATTAACTGTTACAAAGACCCGATCTGTTCTAAGTGTAGCGACTCACATGCAACTGATAATTGCTCTGTATCATATGTTAAGTGTATTAATTGCCAAGGTACGCATCAATCTAATAGTCGAGAGTGTCCAGTTTATCATACCATTTTCGATAATATAAATAGTCGTAGACAGCTTTCCGCTTCAAAAAATAATTCAATTAGATCTTTATTTAACAGCTCCGATAGCACTTTTATTAATAATAATAATAACAATAAAGGTAATAATAATAATAATAATAATAATAATAGCAATAATAACAATCGTACTATTAGTAATAATAATATTAGCAACGTTAGTAATAATAGTAATGTTATCAATAAAACCACTAACAGAACCTACGCACAAACTGCTAGAAATACTTGCCCTGACACTTTTACTGATCGTATGCCATCCCTTTTTGATTCAGAAAATGTTTCAGTTATATCTGATATTATAAAATTATTTAAAGATTTAAATTTTAATAAAGTTTGCAAATTTGTTAAATTGGCTCTAAGCCGACTCAAACAAGCAAATGATACATTTGGAAAAATTGCTATAATAGCTGAAACTATTATTGAATATCTCAATTCAGACTAGCCCTTTAATTAATTTAAAATTTTTGGGATGGAATGCTAATTCATCAGAAATAAATTCTTAGAATTCGGGCAATTACTGTACGATAAAGATATTCACGTAGCGTGTGTAAGTGAAACAAAGATTGACTCGACACACAAACTAAGATGCCCAGGGTACATTGCATATCGACTAGATCGGAATTTAAATGGTGGTGGGGTAGCCTTATTTATAAAGCAAAATATAGTTCACTCACCTGTAGTCATACCCCCTCTAAATAAAATTGAAGCTACGGGCATTTCTCTTGAAATATCTAACAACAGTATTATCATCTATTTCGTTTACTGTCCCCCTAAGGTAAGTCATAAA
The DNA here is from genome assembly GCA_032883995.1 of Coronaproctus castanopsis. Lineage (NCBI taxonomy): Eukaryota > Metazoa > Arthropoda > Insecta > Hemiptera > Monophlebidae > Coronaproctus > Coronaproctus castanopsis. Next base: position 3,395,839 of record CM065054.1, read on the forward strand.
AATCTTTATTACGATATTTTCAACTTATTATCAACACATCACCGCGTTTTAATTGTAGCTGACTTTAATGCACGGCATAGAGCTTGGAACTGCTATTCCAATAATATGGCTGGTAATTGTATTTTAAATATATCATATAAATTTAATTTTCAAATTTTAGCTCCTAGTGAACCTACCTTCTATCCGGACAATCAAAATTTACATCCTAGTATTATTGATTTTGTATTAGCAAAAAAACGTTCAAACGATAACCAAGCCTATTTCTCTACCATTTTTAAGTTCTAATCATAATCCTATTTTCTTCAAGCTGTGTAAATCGGGTATTACTATCACATTGCCATCTATTTTCCTCTTTAAAAATGCTAATTGGAACACATATCGAAATCATATTAATAATAACATAACATTAGGAGGTCCTTGTAAAAGTAATATGGAACTAGAGAATGAAGTGAATAGTTTTACTGACTTGGTTTTAAAAGCAGCTGAATTGGCCGTTCCTAAATCTGTCGTAACGTCAAATTATTACAAAATTTCTTCCAATATTCTGACACTGATCAAGTTCAAAAATTATATTAGACATAGATATCAAAAACTTAAAAATGCTTCTACAAAGGCACTATTAAACCGTTTAACGTGCTTGGTAAGAGTAAAGATAAATGAAGAGCGAAATTCCAATTTTAATTATAAACTTCGTAATCTTACGGTTAAAGATAAAAGTTTATGGAAGGAAATAACAGTACTTACAAATACGCACACACATTTACCGCCAATCAGCTATAATGGTAGCACAGCCTATTCGGATAAGGATAAAAGTAACTTGTTAGCAATGATGTATTATGATATTCATACACAAAATTCGCATTTGACGTCGAACTATTGCAATAATAAAATTTTATCTTCCATTAAAAAATACTTAAAAGATTCGCCTGTGAGAATTTTGCCCGCTGATTTAACAACGGTCAGCGAGGTACATCGCGTCATAAAGAAACTTAAAAATAAAAAATCAGTAGGTCTAGATAATATACCTACAATATTGATCAAAAACTTGCCACAAAAAGCGATTGTTCAGTTAACAATCATTAATAAATTCAATTTTATTACTTTCTTATTTTCCCGACTGCTGGAAAGTGTCGAAAGTTATTCTTATACCTAAATCAAGTAAGGACATTTCTGATCCCAGAAATCTGCGGCCCGTGTCATTACTTAGTAATTTTAGTAAAATAGCAGAAAAAATTATTTTGAGTAGACTAATAAAATTCATAGATGATAATGATATTTTTATAGAACAACAATTTGGATTTAGGAGTAATTTATCTACCGTCATGCAATTAGCAAGAATTAGTGAAACCATAACTGATGGGTATAATAAAAATATGCATACAGGATTACTGTTATTAGACATAGAGAAAGCCTTCGACACCACTTGGCAACTTGGTTTAACATACAAAATTATTCAACTTAAATTTCCTAATTACTTAGTTCGGCTTATTAAAAATTATTTAAGTAACCAACATTTCATAGTTAAAATTAAAAATGATAATTCCTACATGAAAAATGCATTAGCGGGAGTTCCCAAGGGGAGCGTAGTGGGACCTTTCTTATTCCTTCTTTTTATTAATGACATTCCTAAAATTAAACATTTACAGATGGCATTATATGCTGATGATACTGCTATATATTGCACATCGTATCGAATTGACACTATACAAAGAAGACTAACTCAGGGTTTTATTAAATTAAATTCGTATTTTAATAAATGGAGAATCAAAATAAATTCCGATAAAACTCAATCTATTCTATTCACGAAAAGAAGACCGCATTTCTTACCACCTGTGATAGTGAACAACAGATCTTTGGTTTGGAAAAGCGATATTAAATATTTAGGTGTAATACTGGATCGGGGTCTCACAGTTACTAAACATGCTGAGTATGCCTGCAATAAGACTCATGCGGCTCTGTTTAAGCTATACCCGATATTTAATAAACGTTGTTACGTCAGCTCGGAAAATAAATTAATAATCTACAAAACTATAATCAGAACAATTATGCTTTATGCTTGTCCCATATGGTCATATATAGCCGTTCTAACTTAGCGAAGTTAGAACGGCTACAAAATATGTGCTGCAGAATAATTCTAAATCTTCCAGTCTATGTAAAGATTGAACACATTCATAAGGCATTGAACTTACCATATATCGAACAAAAAACAAAATTCTTTTTTGATAGCTGTGCCTGCAGTCAGTACTCATTTATAAACGATATAGGGGATTACACACGTACAAGTTTGCAACTAAAATATAAGCGCTACAAACACAAAAGAATTAAACACACGCTATTATGATGTACAGCTGGGGTTATCTTTTATTCAAAATTTATTTTTGTATATAATACATATAAAAATTATTGTTTATCCTACTAAAATAAATATCTATAAATTTATATAGGTAGCTTTATGATCAGTATGCGGGTTTTGTTAGTGGTTTTTCCTGTATTTTTACTTTAGTTAAATGAGCAACTGGGCATACTTTTTAAACTAGTATACGTAGTAAGAACTGTGTTCGGAATGCGTTGTATTATTTATTTATTTTTTGTAACATATATATTTTTTTTTTGTAAATACACTTTTTATCAATCAATCAATCAATGTGTAATATTGATTTACACGGAAATTAAGAGAAAAACACATTAGGCATAGGTACAGTAAGAAAAATAAAAAGGAGAAGAGAAAATGTTCCTAACAGGAAAGAAATAAGCGCTGCACAACGCACTACAGTAATTCTCACTGTATTGAGCTAAAAACAGAAAGAGATATCGAAGAGACGAGGAAAGAGAAAATAACAGTACAGCGTCAATGAGAGAATATTCGCGTTCTAAACAAAAACCGAATAAAAAGATGAATAAAAATCGAATAATATGTTCATATTCGGAGAATGGCGATGATGTAACGGATGTATGAGAATTTTTTCAGCCGATGAAGGCGTCAACATGTAGCTATTTATAATTGTCCGAAAAGTACGTTAATCTTTGTCTCTTATAACCGACATGTTATACCTGTAATAAGCTGATTTAACTGTATATATATATATATATATATATATATATATATATATATATATATATATATATATATATAAAACAAAACAAAGTAAAAACAAATTTAATCACCATAAAAAATTATTTTATTAACGCAAAGCTTTCCGACAATCACGTCATTTTCAAGCGTTAATATAACAAAAATTTACATATATAGATGATAGATAGATTAATTTACATTAACTAGCCCGACGTAATTTAATTTACTACAAAATTCTTATTTTTACCATAACATTTACTTATAAAACCGATGTTGAAATTAATTCTTCATCAAAATTGATCACATTATTTAAGAAATTATTACTAATTCTATAGAATATCAGATAAAATAGAATCAGAACTAGAAGAAACACAATTCGGATTTCGGAAAGAAAAAGGCTGTAGGGAAGCAAAATGCTTAAAGATGATAATTGAAAAAAAAGGATGGAAATACATAAACCAACGCACGTTGCATTCGTAGATTTGGAAAAGGCTTTCGATAATGTAAACTGGGAAAAATGTTTGATATACTAAAAAAAATATAGTAGTTGACTACAGAGACAGACGAGTAATCTACAATTTGTATAAAAATCAAAAACTGCAATTATGAAAGTGAGCAATATACAAGCCGAAGCAATAATAAAGAAAGGAGTGCGTCAAGGATGCAACACGTCGCCGTATCTGGTTAATCTAGATACGCTATTAAAGAATTACGTAATACGGATTGTAAAGAAATTAAGATAAACAAAAAATAAATAAATATGATAAGATATGGTGACGATATTGCCATAGTAGCAGAAAATGCAAATGGACTAAAACATATTTTAATAACCTTCTGAACAAGTATACTATGAAGATTAACAAAAAAAGGAAAAAAATGATGATGCGCTACAAAACAAAAATTAACACAGCAATTACCATTAAATCAAAAAAAAATAGACCAGACGGTGAGTTTCACGTATTTAGGCAGCAGAATTCAATGGAATGGAAAATGTTCAACAAAGGTGAGGTGTCGAATAGCATAACCAAAAGCAGCATTTAACAAGAAAAGAAAATTGTTAACATAAAAATAAAAAAATAGATTTAGCCGTAGCAAAAAATTTTGTAACAACATTTGTGTGGTCAGTCTGTCTCTACGGCGCTGAAACTTGGACATTGCGGAAAGTAGACATCGCAAAACTGGATGCTTTTGAAACAACCTGGTGTTGGCGAAGAATGCTTAAAATAAAGTGGACGGATAAGATTACAAATGAAGAAGTTTATAACTGGATTAAGGAAGAAAAGCATATTATGAAAACTATCTCTCAACGAAGAAATAAATGAATTGGACATGTGTTACGGCATAATGCGTTACTGACAGAATTAATGGAAGCAAAATTAGACGGTAAACGTAGAAGAAGAAGACCGAGAAGAGGATTCATGGAATAAATTATTGAGGATATAGGAGCAAGGAACTATCAAGAATTAAAACAATTAATCAGAAGAAGAGCGGAATGGAAACAATGACTGCGGATTTGATTTGATTCATTAGTCAACCAATCAATAGATTGATACGAAAAAGAAAACTACTTCCATGTTTTATAATTTGTAGTTTTTCAAAAAATGTTCTTTTTTTTTAAATTTATATTCTACGTGTAAAATTTTTATATTAACTATAATAGAAAACATTACAGATAATATAAAAATTTTACAAATAGAATATAAATTTAAAAAAAAAATTATTAGAAAAACTACAAATTATAAAACATAGAAGTAGTAATAATTTATTAAATAATACGATCAATTTTGATGAAGAATTCATTTTAAAATCGGTTTTATAAGTAAATGTTATTGTAAAAATTATTTTTTTTTAGTAAAATTACATCTGGCTAGTTAATGTAAATCGATATATATATATATATATATATATATATATATATATATATATATATATATGTATGTATGTATGTATGTATATATATATAAAGTTTTTGTTATATTAATATTACTGTTAATTTACATGTAACGTCTTTTGTATATACTTGAAAATGACGTAATTGTCGAAAAGTTTTTCCTTAATAAAATCATTTTTATAGTGATTAACTTGTTTTTATTTTGTTTTGTTAATTCATAAAATCACTACTCTCCAATACATCAACATATTATATAAATAAATATATATATATATATATCATCATCATGGGTGTTTCAGTCATTTGACTGGTTCACCCCTATCGTCCAAATCCTCCACCTTTTCCTATTCGCTGTCTGTCTTTTTAATTCCCCATAGGTCTTAATATTTGCTTCCTTCTTGACTGCGTCTATCAGCGTCTGTCTTGGTCTTCCTTTCGATCCGCGCATCGGTATTCGCCCTTCTATAACACCTTTTAGTAGGCTATCATGCCTTAACTTAGCCTAGATTTCCTGATCGTTTTCAAGAGTGATCTTTCTTCTTGCACTCTGTGGAAAACTTCTTTATTAGATATCTTATCGACCCATATAGTCGTCGCCAGCACCACGTTTCGAAAGCTCCAATTTTTTTCTTATCTCTTTTATTTAGCGTCCAAGTTTCCGCCGCATAAAGTGCCACTGCCCAGACATATGATTTAACTATACGTTTACGTAATCCAGTGGAAAGCGTATATATATATATATGATTTGCTACTGACAGAACTTAAATGCAGAGCCACACTTTAATAATGGTATTTTATCTACTATATCTTCTTGTTCTTTCGTACGCCATCTGTTGTCGATAAGGAAACAATAAATAAATGAAAGTATAGCATCGTATCTCTGAGTTAATCAGTCTTACGTCGCGTCCGGCAATATCCTAACCTGAATGTATAATTTTCCTCCGATTTTACATTTGTTGAGTATTTATATTCATTCACAAATGCGCTATCGTTATTGTAAAACTCGCGCTTTTCAACTCAAGTCAAGACGGAATGTTCTAACGTTTGAATTTCGCATTAAAATTTATATATACTGGTTGCAGTGATCTCAGGCCCTTCAACCTATCGATGTTGGTGTGTATTTTTAGCGTCGTATTCTCCATATAATCATGGACTATGAATAGAACCGTCCAAAAACGAATCGAACGATTTGAGACGACGTGTTACCGCCGCGCCCTACACATACCATGGACAGCAAAGAGGACAAACATATCTGTACTAAAGGAGCTTGGAATCGAAGAAAAAGGCCGTTTACTACCATCAATCCGTAGACAAATACTAAGTTTCCTTGGACACATGTTCAAAAGAGACTTGTAGAAAAATGGATAATTCAAAGAAAAATGAATAGTAAACGAGAAAGAGGACGTACCCCCAACCGATGTATAGATCAAGTCAAGTCCTGAACAAAGTTGTCACTTGAAGAACCGATCGAAAATCGGGACAACTAGCGATGAATTATACGAAAAATTACACGATGGATCACGACGCTCGAAACCGAGCAATATGACGATGTTGATGATTCTCCACATGTATTTAGTCCATTCTCTTACACAGTACATTGTTATCGCTTAAACCGGCATTAGATTAGAAAGTGTATGGAGTCATAGCAGTTAATTCTACAGTATCCGATAATACTTTCTATATTCCGTCACTAAGTACGTCAGAGCTAAGGCTGTGGTACGCGACGTAACTGTGGACGTTCCCCACAATGTACCGTCTAATTTGTGGAAAATGTTCGTTCTGCTACATTTTTTTTCAGTCAGACATTTACTGAATGTCAGATGTCTGTCCAATATAATAACCAGGTATCTCGGGTTTTCTTAATAATTGACCGGCCATTCTGCCGTTTAATTTTGTTTCGGAAAATTTTTCCTTTTTTAATTGTGATTTCCATCCTTCGAAGTATTCAGATATTTTTCTCAAATCTTTTTCCACTATCTCTTCAGTAATTTTAACCATCAGCGTACTCACATCTTCCAGATTTCGTTATTAAATATCTATTATATATAAATTTAAAAATAAATCCTGCAGTATTCCGTTATTCATACTACTTGTATTTTCTAACTAATAAAAAGTATCCGATTACTAATAATATTTTATATGGGCTTTTGCAATATATAATCTTGAGGAATGTAGTAATTAAACAAACTCGTCAATATCTCATAGCGCTTGTAAGTTAATAAAAACCATAGATGTCTTATTATTTCTCCGGAATCCGTGCTCGATATGCGTGGTTAAGATATTATTTAGTGTATTTTCCTTATGGCCGGATTTTCCAGAGCAGAAGTTTTCCACTACTTCAGTCTATGTTTTCTTCTATCATCCAAAACTTTAACAAGTTCATCCGCGAGTTCTGCTATATCCTCTGTAAAGGCTATTATAAGAGTCAAACCCCTTTTATATAATAGAGTTTTCTATGTTACTCATCAATCTATTAGCTCTTCAATGAGGTCCTATTACGCGGGTGTACCACAAGGTAGTGTGTTAGGTCCTTTCCTTTTCCTGATCTTAATAAATGATTTACCTAAAATACCTTATATTAAAACTGCTCATTATACAGACGATTTAGCTTTGTATTGTGATTCATACAGACCCGACACAATTTATAGTAGATTACAAAAGGCCGCCTTCACTCTTTGTAAGTACTATAAACGTTGGAAACTGAAACTGAACACCGAGAAAACGGAAGCCATTCTTTTTTCCAGAAGGCACTCATTACCATTGCCAGAAATTGTAATTAACCGTCAAAGTATTAAGTGGTTAAAGATATTAAGTATTTAAGCATCACTCTGGACTCTCGTTTGTCGTTCAATAATCATATTAATCCACAAATCTATTCGAATTCTTTCACCTATATTTCATCGAAGGTCCCATCTTACTGTTACAAATAAAAAAAACTACTATATACAAAACAATTATTCGTCCCCCAGTTAACACATGCATGTCCCGTTTGGTGTTCAGTTTCTAACAGTACATATTGTAAATTACAATTATTACAAAACCGTTGTTGCAGAATTTCGCTTAATGCCATCCGGTTTGCCAGGATTCGAGATATGCATTCTCAACTAAACCTTGAGCTGGTATTTTTCTATATCAACAAGCTTACTAAAAATTTTTATGAAAATTGTAAAATTCACGAAAATGAATTAATTAGGGTTATAGGGGACTATAATATGGCCAGCTTACGCAATCGGTATACGCGCTACAAACATCGCCAACTAAAACACATATTTTTAACATTTATTTGTTATTTTTTTATTTATATATTTGTTTATTTATTTATTAAGTAAATTAACTGTAATCAATTTTTTTTTAATTTAATTTATGCTATTTGTATTTCTTTTTTTTTAGCAGGCTTTTTTCAACATTTTCCTGTATATTATCATCGTTGCTTTTACACGTTGCACCTTGCTGTTGTTATTGTACTAGCTACTAAGGGCAATTCGGTGTACTTAGTATACAATGTGTTGTATTTCATGTTTACAATTTAAATAAATGATATTTCTTCTTCTTATTTTAAAATATTCCCATTTTTAAAAATATGAAATTATATATATATATATATATATATATATATATATATATATATATATATATATACATTAATAAAGCTTTGATAAATATGGAGAATTATTTATGTAACGTATTACATATATATTAAATATATTAAAAAAATAATAATTACAGTATTTATTTTATCGCAAACCTTGTAAATTTACCGAGCAGTATCTGTAAATAATATTAGGCATAAGTTCAACCGAATAGTAATAGTATAAAAATACACACGCACTTACACATACATATATGTACATTATTATTACTATTATTATTATTATTGTTATTTAAATTAATGTACAATATACAGCAACTAATGGCTACAGGTACAAAGGTAAATAAGTATTAAATTAAGTGATATAGTCTAATATCTTGCAGGAATAGGATGAGTCTGGAAAGGGTGAAAATGTTGTCATTGAATAGCAGCAAAGAAGATGAAAGGACGTAGTATGATTGAAATCATTCTGTTAGTATATGTTGGACAGGCAGCATATCGTTGGCCGTACATAATCTATTAAGAAAATATACATGCGTTTAGTATGGCCCAACCGGAGTCTGCTGAAAACTTCGTCGTCTCTCCTATGTCGGATGTGGTCTTCGAAGGTGATATTTTTGGCTCGATAGATCGTAGTTTGTTTGATGTTAGAGTGGAGTGTCATTCTTTTTGCAACAACTGAAATAATTACAATCTCATGTATCTCTTGAGGTCTGCGAATGGAATTGGTAAATTAGGCACAGGTAACGTAGTTTCTGCTTCCTTTGCTGCCCTATCTGCTAGTTCATTTTCAGCAATTTTTATATATATTTCACACACACGCGTACTCTTATATATATATATATATATGAGTTGATTTACCGGTATAAGTTTGACTGAAATTGTAAAGATATAAAAAAATACACGTACACTTACACATAGTACATATGTACATTTATATATATATAAATACATGAGTTCATTTACTACTGACAAAATAAATTCTTCTACATAACATTTAGGGATGCGGGTATATGAGTATACCTTTCCTCTAAAAATAGTTATGAAATTATACATTTATTCTTGCACGTTAATAAAAAATACATAAATGTGAAGAAATCTTTATTTTATATAATATGTGTGTAATAAATGTTGCGAGAAGAATTAAATAAATTATAACAAACATACAGTAAACCCTGTTAATTTACTTGACATTCGTGAATAATATTAGAAAGATATTGGAATATTTTTATCTCGAAAGTTTTATGTTTTGTTTTTTTTTCTTATTTTTAATTTTACTTAATACCGCCTTATATGAATATTTTTATAATTAAATTATAGTAGATAATATTTATACGACATAAGCGATCAGGAACGCATTTCAGTGCATTTGTTCTATGTATACACCGACGTATGTATTAAACCTTTTTAAAACTAATAACATTTTTCAATAGTTTGCTTTGTCCTATACGAATAAATTCTTTCTAATAACGGATAAAGAACTAAGACGCGAATTTGTCTCATTTCATGTATTTTTTTTTCAAACATATAGCGAATTCGCTTTCTATTTCTCTTCTAATAATAGAGTCGTCAATTTGTTTGTTTTATCTTCATTTTATAATTTGCATATTTTTTCAATCTGTCATCGGCAATATGTAGCAGGGATTTTAGTTTGCTAGTGAGGTTAGCGTAATTTTTCACTAATTTATACATTGTATATTTAATTCTTTTATGAAAAAATATTTGAAAAAAGGATTATAACACTATAGACGTAAAAATAATTATATATAATTATATATTAAAAAATGAAATCGATTTAAACTGCTTCTAAATTGTATAAATTTTCTCTATTTCAGAACGTTCTAATGATAAAAATATTGTTATAATTTGATTTTTAGTAGATTAATGTATAAAAAATTACGTTTCACCGATTAATAACTAACTAAACTACTATTCTACAACAGTGTCATGTAACAAGGGAGATAATATAATTTTGATATATTTTATATATATATATATATATGTATGTATGTGAGTGTGTGTGTGTATGTGTTTGTGTGCGTAGCTTTTTTACAACTAAATCGAGAACTACCGGATTAACGCATAGCCAATATTTGAATTATTCGTCTACTATAATTCTAAATATTAAATTTAAAATATATTTGTCGGGTTGTGCATTTCTTTTCTCTATACACACTGACACTATCAACCTACAATGTGCGTTGTCACGTTTGTTTTTAATAGTACAAATGAAATGATGATCCTAAACGATTAATTGAAATATCCTTATTAAAGTTAATCGTTGATACTTTCGATCGTTTCCCTTTTGCTATAATAACTATCTTTTTTTTTTTACTGTTTTACTCAACTACTTTTGACTGTACATAATGTTCATTTTTTTTTTACTGTTTTACTCAACTACTTTTGACTGTACATAATGTTCATTTTTTTTTTGTTTTCTCAGCAAAGTTTTTATATCACTTATTATGTTTGTTTTTTTTTAATCTTTAATTTTGATTTGAGTAGTAGCTAAAGTTTTTAATACAAAATTTTACAGGCCTTATAATTACTTCGCAACATTACATTATTATTATGATTTCTATCTCTGAATAATGCTGTCTCCCGTCTAATTGAAGTTGGAGCTAAGCTGGAAGCCACATAAGTGGTGTAGATTTCAGCGTTCCTGATATGGTTCGGAGGGCTTCATTTAATATTACGTCTACTTTTTTAACATAGCAGCTATTGCAATGATAATTTATAACATACAATAAATTCCCATTTAGTTGTCGACCCGAGGAATGAAATTAAAGAAATGGATTTATCTAGGAAACTATGGAAGACACTCAATAGAATTAGGACCGGACAAGGTAGATGCGGATATGTAATGCAGAAATGTGGTATAACGACAACTGCTGCGTGCCAGTGCGGAAATCATAGACAAACAATGCAGCATATATTGGAAGACTAGTGAATTTGCACCTGTAGGTTTAACATTAGATGATGTTCACAATCTTAATGACGGAGCCATAGACTGGCTAACAAATTTAAAGTTAGACTTATGATGAGAATTTTTGTGTAATTATATATAACCGATGATTATACGATAAGAAGAAGAATATTATTATTATTATTATTATTATTATTATTATTATTATTATTATTATTATTATTATTATTATTATTATTATTATTATTATTATTATTATTATTATTATTATTATTAAATATTATAATTACTTGAACATGTAACGTTCAGACGGTTGGGGAAACACAAAATTATTGCTAATATTTATACTAAAAATAATATGAAACCGAACACCGAGAAAACAAAAATACCTTCAGATACAGTGGGAAAGAAACAAGTTCCATAGCGAGTACAAAACGATATTCTAAGGGAACTACGCGCAAACATCTGGGATGAAAAACTGCATATTGTACGTGCGGTACTTTGTTTCGCAATAGCGAAATATGCACAGATCCGTCATTAAAGCAGTTCAGTGGATACTAAGCATGAATATATTGCGCTTAACGTATCGTGCAGAATAATAACAGAATGTTCGAATGCTACTACAAAAGATCAATTATACGAAATGCCGCAATAATTCCGCCAAATATCCAGCGTGATGTAGCTAACGTTGAAAGAATTCGACTAATAAACGAAGAAAATCGTTCGATGTATGGATGAAATCCTGCAAGAAAATGTTTAAAATGTCGGAAAAACTTCATGAAATGCACAGCAAAGCTACAGACAACGATAAAAGAAGATTTGCAAAAATGACGGATAAAAATACCACTGATAAAAATCTGCAGAATAAAATAGCAAATGAAACACAGCTCTCGTAAGAGATATGGGAAATGCTAAATAAAATTTTCGGAACGAATATGGATACATGCGATGTTAATTCCAGAAATAGAGATGTCACTAATAAACGTGAATATGGAAAGATACAAAACTTGAATCACTTTTGATACTCCCCAGCGTACTTGGCAAGTTGCGATGTGAATTACATTTAGTAAATTACAAAGCTCAGAAAATGACTGTTAACGCGGAAAATAATGATTTCGTTTTACGACTAGTATGATGAAGAAGAAATTTTAGGACAAATATAAAAAAAATAAAAAAAAATGAGCTTTAAGAAAATTACACGGAGTTGCTCCTTATATTATAATAAATAGTTGATAAATATGCGTATAAAACATGTTTCATGATAATTTCATGCACATGCACATGTACAACACGAGATAAATGCGTTACATAAAGTATAAATTTCTCATTTCAGTATTTATTGTTTCCACGATAGTGTGAAATCTGTGAATCTTATTTGTTCAAATATTTACAGAGTTTGTTTGAATTGACTGTTAAAAGTTTTGACCTGTTTAGTTATGACAGTTTTCAATAATATTTTACCAAACCCATATTTATTTATATAATAAAAGTAGAAAGCAAGTATTAGGTTTCGTATTAATTTCGTATAATAACTTCGTTTTGTGACTAGATAAAACATCCATATTAAAAATAAGTAATCATTATATTTTTTTTAATAATCTCAAAAAATTGACTACTGTCAGGATAAAAATGAAATGTTTATATTTAAATTATATATCAATAGTGTTTCACAATTCTGACAAAACAAATTTTTCTTACTTCCAAAGTTCCATATAATTTGAAAGTTTCTATTTTCTTTATATTGTTCGTTCATATTCCTAATTGATAGTGGACGGTTCTTCTTGTAATTTATAATAGTAACATTGTTTATTATTATAATTAAAATAACTTGACGTAATAATATCGTTTAATATAATCCTTTAATTTGTTCACTTTCGTTCATGACTCGTTGTTGATGTTTTCCTTGTAACACGTAACAATAATAATAATATCGTTTATTATTAAAATCGGAATTAAAGTTATAAATACAATCAACTTTAGTCATATTATTAAATTCACATAACCAGAGGTACTTTAATTATCTCTCTAATGGATAGTCATATGTATGTAAAACGTATCAGTGTAATTAGTGATTATGAATTTTATATTTATTGCTGAGTAATAGATGTTATTAAAGTTTTATTTTTTACTTAAGTTTCTTACAATTAAAATGTTTGTTATTTTACCGTTTAAAAATAATAAAAAAATATATTTTAAAAGTCAAAAGTATATAATTCAGAATTTCCCCTTTAGCTTAAAATATTGAAAAATTAAAATTTTAATAAAATGAAGACAGTAATAAAGTGTGCAATGAGATAGTCACGAAATCTGTGTTGTGATGAGAAATTATCTACTGTAAGTTATATTTAAAATCAGAAATAATAGTGGATTTATTCATGAACGCATTGTTGATAGATTGTTCATTTAATTAATTGTTTATTTATAAATTTTTGTTGATCTTCGAATGTTTTACATTGAATCCGGCAGATAGCGCTGCAATCGCCGTGTTGAATATTCAAAAATATTTTATTTTAATTTCACTTTTTCCCGATTGTTGGCGCTGCGATCAGATTCGGTAAAATTTCTTAACTTAGCATTATTATCGTGTTAAAATAAATCGCGTACTAATTGAAATATTACATTAAGTTGTAATTAGTGTGTGTTTGATGTGTACATAAAAAACTGTACATTTTGCAAAGTTAGTGTGGTATTGAAGTAAGTATTTTACATGATTTTCTATCAAATTTACGTGCGCATTGATTAACAACCATCCTAACCTAAAAATTTCTTGATTTCATAACATATTTTTTAAATTGTTTTTATTTTAAATTATTACTAATCAGAAATATTAAATAAAAAAAAAAGTAAAAAAAAAAATTATACATCATCTAATAACGTTAGAAATTGTAATAACTTTTTTAATAAAAATTTTCATCAAAACGGTTCAGATTGTTACAACTTATTCAAAAAAAGTTTGAAGTTTTCGACTTTAAGACGTATTTACAGGACATCGTACATCGCGTTCAGTATTTTCTCTTAATGTAATTTTATTCGGCGAATGTGTTATCCCGTAGTAAACTATATTGTTTTTTTTTAGCAACAATTGACCTATTTTATCTTTTAGTTATTGTAATTTTTTCCAAATTTATATCTTTATATAATTTTCGTATAAATAAATATATATATTGGCGTTCATATGAGAAAGATGACGAAAGAAAAACCTGGAACGCATCGTTGATTGATAGTAATTTAAAATATTTTTCGAACAAAGTTTCAATGATGTAGACTCTTAAATATTATCGATTATAACGCATATATTTTACCTGAGTAGTCTGATTGCACGAAATGAAATTAAGGAATCATCGTCATCACTGCATTTTGTAAATGATAAGCATTTTTATTTCGTTTCTATGTGTAATAAAAGTTTACAATAACACATATGCTACGGTATATTTCCTCAATTTTTAAATGGTAGAAACTCAAATTGATGTGCCGTGAGTGTCGCGATAATAAGAACGTAAAAGAAGTTTATTCGTTTCACTGTTAAAAATTTTCTTTCTTTCGTAATGCATTTTGTTGCGTTTATATTTTGTTGAATTGAAGTTTTTTGTTGTTTTTTTTAAATTGAATTACTATTATTATTATTATTATTATTATGTGCTTAAAGTGGATATAATCCCATATATAAAAGTGGCGACAAAACGAGCGTTAATCTACTATTTCAAAAATTTTCGAAAAATATATGAAAAATATGATATTAAGTTATTTGAACAAACAAACTTTTTTTAGCATTAATCAATATGGTTTTCGATTAATAAAGCAACAAATGATGCCCTCTGTTTGAGCATGTATCCCAAATTACAAATTACCTTGAAGAAGGTAGATAAGCTATGTCGGTGTACTTCGATTTATCTAAGACTTTTGATACATTGGACCACGGTGTGTTGTTAAAGAAATTTTTAATTGTGGGTTTAGGGGTAATGTTTGTAATTGTGTTTGAAAGCTATTTAAAAAGTAGAACATGTTACACGTAATATAAGAGGAAATAACTATACGTTACTAGAAAGTAAGATCTTAACAGTATCTGAACTATATAAACTACAACTTCTGACTTTTGTACTAAAGAATTATCATAAATTTAATGTATCGATTTCTTATGTCCGATTATTGATATTTAGTGCGCGTGAAAGTACATTAGTCAAATTTTAACACGTTACATAACTTGGTAGCGTATATCAATAGGCGTTGTATACGTGTATATGTGTGATACAAATATGTGGATGTGGGAGTGTATGTAGCATATAAATGGTACATTGGCACTCGCGCAATTATATGCACAGCCGATGTTAATAAATTTAATAATTTTATATGTAACTATTATTCAAGAAGAAATAAAATGATTCGAAAATTATGTGATTATTTACGTGTTAAAGAGAATAAACTGATGAATGAAAATTTAAATAGAGAAAATAAACTTCTATCCGTACCAAATTAATACGCGTTGATTTTGCTGCAGTTTGTTCTTAAAAGTGATAACAAGTTTGACACATTAATGGATAATGGAAAGATTCGATCAGGAGGTGCAATCAAGGCGATAGTTTCCCATTATAATAAGACTAGAATGAGGTTGTAATGACGCAGCAATAGAGTACAATTGCCTAGAGAACTAAAAGCTGACCTAATTGATTACAAAAGGAAGGGAAGGAAACTAATTAATTAAATACCCGTTTGAAAAGATGAGAGAAATGTTAAATAACGACAATTTAAACTAATTAATTACTAAAATTTAAAAGAAAAATTAAAATGTAACTTTACATTCGTCAATACCCAACGTATTTTGTACTAGACATAAATTCACACTGTTCAGTTCTCTGCGGGTGCCAATGATTAATTTTGTTCGCCTAGCAGTGTTATATACTGCTTTGTTTATATAAAGGCTATGTAGATTTCTAAAATCAAGTAAGTTCGAATGAATATTTGGATTTTCATAAGTTAAAATTATAATAATAATAATCCAGCAACCGCTCACGCAGTGTTGCGCATAGGCAGTTTTATTACTTTATTTTAATTTCATATATACGTAATTAAAGAAGAAATGTGTTAGATATCATTTGACTGTTATTTAATTATTTTTTCAGCGATTATTTATACATTTGCTTTTGTTTTCTTTTTTATTTATTCATTTTTTGATTTCTAATAATTTTTATTTTATATATTTTTTTTTGTCGTCACTTTTTGAAATGTACTAAATTATCAAGCTTTATTCATTTCAGTTTTTTAATATTCGAATTTTAACGATTGAGATTATATAATTATAAAAACCTCACTCGTTTAGGATGAAATTGGCATAATTGACCTTATACTGATTTTGTATATATATAATTTTTCCCCGCGTATAATATAAACTTTGATTGATCTTGTATTTATTTTATATATAAATATAATTTGTCCCTGCGTATAATATAAACTTTTCCTACAGAGTAAATTAAGTATTTTTTTCCCATTTCAAAAATAGATTATATTTCGATTTTCTGATATATTTTTTTAATTCCAAAAATACTTTTAAATAAAAAATAAAATTGCATGAATAATAATTAGAAATGAATTTTAAAGATGTAAAAAATACAACTTTAAATTTAAAATTGAGTAAAATGATTCACAAAGTTGTTATGCTAAAAAAAAAAATCCTAATCATTAACAAGGACAAAACTAAAATTATGATCATCAACCGTACAACGAATAACTGTCCACGCTACGAGAAATTGATGGGAGTTAAAGTGGTAAACCGGTTCACATATTTATATAGTGGAGGATAGCGGCGGCTGTAGAAGTGAGATAGCTCACACAGCCCACCTAACCCGAAGCCCAATGAAACCTTTGAATAGTAGCTTGACCGACTTCGCAGTTAGTAAAACTGTTAAAATACGAATAGTGAACTCCCTCGTTTTGTCGGTGTTACTATATGGCTCGGAGATCTGGTCAGTCGGATAATTTTCATAACAATCAAGCGATCCTTTCTTATGTAGGATAATATAGGTCGCTTTACACCACTCTTCAGGCTATTCTCCCGAAAATCAAATCTCATTACACATATGGTAAATTGCTTGTGTAATTTGTTTGTACGCGTCATTCCACTTCGAATGCGATTTAAAGTTTTCCATAAGTTGTAATTCAAATCTCTGCCTGCTGGATGTATATTAAGATGTTCGATCCAGTCTGGATTTCTTGGTTCCTCGGTTATCCTCATAAAGCTACATCTAGATTTTAGTCGTCTATCAACAAGTTACGTGTAGTCATAAAGTGGGTGGCGATTGTCACGAGATGTTTTCCACTTCTCTTTCTTTGCTGCCACATCCCTCCTGATATCTGGCGGATCGATGCCACTTAGTTCATATAGATGTCCTAATTGTGTTGGTTTAAGACAACCCGTTACGATTCTACACGCTTCATTAAGAGCAATATCGACTTTTTTAGCGTGTGCTGAACTATTCCATACCAGACATGCATATTCCCCTGCAAAGAAACAGAGCACCATAGCCGAACTTCGAAGTAACTGTGGCTTTGCTCCCCAGCTGGCGCAAGTTAACTTGCGAGTGAGATTTGTTCTGGCTATAACTTTCATTTTTGTGGTTTCGCAGTGTCGTTTAAACTTCAACGATCGATCAAGTATTACTCTTAAATATTTAAGATTGTCTGTATGTTTTAATTTCATGCCGTTCCATATGATTTTCAGCTGACGATTCGTTTCTCGATTACGAAATGAAATACACAGGTGTGCGTTTTTGCTGGATTTAGGTCCAGTTGATTTAATTTGTAATATTCATTAAGATTTTTTATTTCACTGTTCAAAGTTATTTCGACTTCTTCAAAGGTTTTTCCCTGTGTCGTTAAAACAAGATCGTCCGCATACAGGAAATGTTTTGTAAATTGGCCTATCACCGGTCGATCACTTGTATAAATATTAAAAAGTGTAGAAGCGAGCACGCTGCCTTAAGGAAGTCCATTCTTGTGTTTTATCCAAGCACTATTTCTTCCGTTATGTGTCACATAGTATCGTCTGTCTTTAAGTAGCATTTGGACAATTTCAGCAAACTTGAAATCGTTAGTGATTTGATATACCTTGTTAACAAGTGTGCGGTGGGTCACGGTATCAAAGGCTGCAGTTAGATCTACAAAAACTGCCCCTGTTACTTTGCCATTCTCAAAGCCATCTTCAATATGCTGCGTCAGGTGTAGAATTTGTCCAGTACAAGACCTCCCTGGTCTAAAACCACCCTGTTGAGGTATAAGTTTAGCATTAATCGTTTCATCCGTTCGATTCAATATTAATCTTTCAAATATTTTATATAGGTGACATAATTGCGATATGGGTCTATAGTTTTTAGCATCATTCGGTCTTTCCTGACTTTAACAAAGCAATAATATGTGCTTTTTCCACATGTTTGGCATTCTAATACTGTCAATGCAGTTGTCAAACTTTTTTTATAGTCAGGTTATTGTTTCTCTGTCAAAATGTTTTATTTGTTCTATGTAAATTCCATAGATCCCAGCTGCTTAACCATTTTGTGCTGCTTTAATTGCATTTATGACCTCGATTTGTGTAAAGGGGTCCTTAAAGTGATTTACTCCAGAGGGCTGGTACATCTGAGAAAGCATTTTATATTTTACCCTCTCTTTTGTCTTTCCATTCATCAAAAGTTTATGTGCGATTTGATTAGCTGTAATACTTGAGGCTGAAGCAGTATGCACATTATCACCATTTAGTTTCAACGGTGTCCACGGGTTTCGACTATCCTTACTGAAATCTAGATTTTCAACTAATTTAATTCAGTCCTTCCTCCTTTCTTCAGCTACCCCTTCAGCGATTTCACTTAAACGGATTTTTATTAAATTTCTTAACATATTCTTCATATTTCTTTTGATTACTTGATTTCATGTCAGGAATATATGACCTACGCACACTGTGCGGAATATGTTTCTTAAAAATCTTCTTAACAACATAAACGAAAGTGCCATATTCTTCGAGTACTGGTGATATGTTTTTAAATGCCTTATCCAGTTCACTAATCACCTTAACTCATTTAAATATTATTACACACATATTGTTTTACTATTTTTAATTTTACTTTAATTTATTGTAACTAAATTATAATATACTACTTATAAATTTTATTATGATAATAATGTTGTTTTTAAATAACAACCACAAATATTTAATTTTCGTATTATACACATAACAACACTGATTTCGATTAGTATTGTTTACAAATTTACATTTTTTGTTTATTATTGTTCATAAAGTTTTATTGTTTTCTGTTGTGTTCATATAGTTTTATGTTTTAAATTTTATATTCATAGTAATATTTTGATATTTTTATTTATAAAGATTTTGTATATTTTAAAATGAAAATAAATCGTATACTTAATGATCAAGAAATGATAAAAATTCTGAATAATGAATTAGATTTGAAGTCGAGTAGTAGCTCAAGAGAAAATATAAAAGATACCTACAATTCGCAGTGTGTTTAAAATACATATATATATGTGTTTAGAATGCTGTGTGGTAGAGCAGAATGGAAACCAGTTCTAAGTTATTATATAAATGTTTTTTTTTGTTTTTTTTAATAATGTACATCTTAGTAAATTATCATAAATTATATAAAAGAGAAATTGTAAATATAAAATACAGAATAATATTTTACACAAAAATAAAAAAAACGTAGATTAATTTAGATTGATTAACAAATTTTTTGTTTTGTGTTTATTTTGTTTTATTAATTTAAGGTTTATAAACGAATATTATTTGTTGTACCATAATACTTAGGATCACTGTGAAGCAAAGACTATATTCCCATTTTCCATATCCAAAAGTTATTTCCATCGGCTCCCAATTTCTGAATTCTATAATCCATTTTGTATTTTTCACGGTGAACGGTAAGTGATTTGATTATATTTATGTAACATTGTAGTGTATTACCTTTATACATTATAAAGTGCCTTCTAATATGTATTTATTCATCAATAATTCTATAGAGAAATCCCAAGAATCAAATTCATCTAAAATTTTAATATTTTTTATTCATGAACATTATGTGTAATTCACAACAGATGAATTTTTTATGAGCATCAAAATGACTGAGTACAAAAAGGTGAGAAAACGCTATGTGTGTATCACTTAAATATATATATTTAGTTGTACTAAAACATATTTGCATTAAAAAAATTAACCTATTAGTAAAGTAAAGGTGTCCTACTATATAACCATCATAACCGTAAACGTGTTAACGTAATGTTCCTATATTTGGCTCCGATTGTAAATTAACATGCACTACTAATAATTCTTGAATAAATTATTATTATTGATTAAATATTATTTGAATTTAAAAGTTTTGTAAATATTGTACTATGGATATAATGTATTTTTTAAATGTGTTAATGGAAATATAACACGTTAGTGTGTTTATGGTACATGTTCAATATTTAATATTGTATGTATAAATTTTCGTAGATACAAAAAAAAGGGTAGTATAACATGTGTATTTTATTTCAGATATAATTGTGTTGAAATGATAAAACAATTAATTAAATTGTACAAAGAAAACAGTAAATCTTAATAGGTTGTGGGTTCTTTCCACTGTGTTCATTTTAATTTAAGTGTTACTTTTGTATAATACGTGTAGAAGTGAGTTCACCGTGAAAAATACAAAATGGATTATAGAATTCAGAAATTGGAAACCGATGGAAATAACTTTTGGATATGGAAAATGGGAATATGGTCTTTGCTTCACAGTGATCCTAAGTATTATGGTACAACAAAAAATATTGTTACGAAAGCAGGTAAGCATATTATTTCTATGCACATATCTGATGATTTGCTTGAAACTATTATGGTTGAAGAAGATCCAACGAAAATGTTCAGTGTAATTTGTGCTAAATTTGATAAGAAATAAGATTTGTCGTTACACTTGCATTGTTGCTGTATAATAATAGGAGATAAGTGTAAAGACAATGAAAAGTTTTCCGATTATCTGAGTCGTTTTGAAGATAATGTAAAAAATGTGTACAAATAGAACAAAATGAAAAGATCGTAAGGCTTTAAATGATGTTACAAAATGTTTAAGTATTGTGTCGCAAGTACTAACTGATCATAAAATTAAACAAAAGTTGTTGTTAAAAGATACTAAATTTGCAACTAATAATAATGATAATACAAATTTAGATAATGAATTTTTAGCTGTCAAACGGTGTAAAAAGTGTGGTTAAAATAATCATAGTACTAATGAGTGCAGAGCAAATATTGTAATAAGCTAGGACAACTGTAGATTGAAAGGAAATAAAAATATTGGGAAAGTTTTTGATAACAAAATACGACAAAAACAGAATTCACACACTTTATTGATTAAAAGTACAACTGATGAGAACTATGAAAATAGTAATACAAAAATAATACGATTTGTCGCAGACTCTGGTGCTACACATCATACAGTAAATGATAAAACTCTTGTGTGTATTACCGAATTACAAACAGCGAATATTAGCGAAAATATAGTTTGTAAAGTACAAGGTAGTATAACATTAAGAAAAAATTCAGAGTTGTTTATGTTAACCAGTGTGTTGTTTTGTGAAAATGTGAGATTTAATATTTTATCTCTATCTACAGTTGATTGTAACAACAAAAGTATTACAATTAATAATGGTGCGATGAAAATAAACGATAACAATAAAGAGATTTTAACAGGATATGGAAATAATGAATTGTATTATATAAAATTTGAAGTTGTAAATTATGGCATATGAGACTTGGTCATACAAATAATGGTAATCTACAAATATGAAATAGATTGTGTTATATAGATTTTGTCGATAAAAATTCTAACAGCCCATAGCCAATAGGACTATAACTATGATACAATCTTAGCTGGTTAGCTAAATAATTATCTATGTTTATGACATGGTTACTTAATAATTAACTACTAACTATTAAGTACGAACGGGTGTGGAGTACGTAACCCATTGGCTACGCATCCATTATTCGCATAACGGTATTTATATATTTACGTAACTAAATCTAGAGGTTGACGACGCCGAAGTCGCCGAGTTTCATGTTTGGTGTCGAGCAGTTGTCTTGCTTCCACGTTAACATGACTGTGTAGTCGCTGCCTATGCGATTTCGCGAACTCCTTAATGACATCATTAAGGATCGGCACATGGAGATCGGAGTGAATATCGTCGTTACGCGAGTAGCGATATGCGTCGACTATTGCACGTAAGATGACATTTTGACGACGTTGTATCACGTTTCGATTAGTTGTGGCAGTACAGCCCCACATAGCAAGACCGTACGTCCAGATCGGCTTAATAATTTGCTTGTATAGCAGAAGTTTGCACGACACATCCAGCTCGGATTGTCTTCCCATTAACCAGTATAGCTGTCTTGTTCTGTGCTTGATCTGCTGAGCTTTCATTTTTACATGGACTTTCCAAGATAACCGAGAGTCCAAATGCATGCCAAGATACTTGGCTGAGTTAGCCTGCGGAACAGGTTGGTTTCCCAAGTATACCTGGTACATGTTGTCGGCATAGCGTAGCGTGAACAAAACGTGAACAGATTTTTGTTCATTTATTTGTATCTTCCAGTCCGTAGTCCACTTTATAATTCGATCAAGTCTACATTGGAGTTTATTCGTAGCGTCAAGGTGACTACTGCTGACTGCTAATATGGTAGTATCATCTGCGAATGTGGCTGTTGTTGTAGTGGCATCAACGGGTAGGTCTCTTGTATACAACAGGTACAGAAGAGGACCGAGGACACTTCCTTGCGGTACTCCGGCTTGTACACTGTAGAATGGTGACTTCGCTTCTTCATGGGTTACTCGGAATTTTCTATTCGACAGGTATGATTCCAGCAAGCGACAAATATTACCTGGAAACAAAGTACTCAGCTTTTGGATCAGGCCTTCATGCCAGACTTTGTCGAATGCCTGGGCAATATCCAAGAAAATGGCAGAGCAGAATTTCTTCTCCTCCAATGCTCTGTTATTCTAAAATCGAATTATGTGAAATTTGTGTTTCATCTAAATTGTGTAAAGTTGAACATAAATCTCAGACCAGACATAGTAAGTCACCTTTGCAATTGGTCCGTACAGATTGATACCGGGTGAAAGGTAATTTAAATATATGTTAACATTTATAGATGATTTCACTCATTTTACAATTGTTTATTTATTGAATACGAAAGGTACAAAATAAATTTCATAAAAATATAACAAGGTTAAGATGTGACAATGATAAAAAATATGTTAATAATGAAATATATAAACTATGTGAGGAATATCGTATAACAAGAGAACACACTTTGCCTTAGAGTCCTGAAAGTAATGGAAAGGCAGAAAGAATGAATCATAATATATTGAGAAAAAAATATGTTTAGTCAATCACGGGTGCATGAAAAATATTATAGTAATGCTCTGTACACAGCTTCATATTTAATAAATCGCTTACTAATTAAAGGTTTATAAAAATTAGATATTCCTCTGCAACTTTGTGGTATCGTAGAAAATAAAAGTTTGATGAAATTTATTAGGTGCACTAGCTTATATAATGCAGAATAGTAGACCTGATATCAGCTATGCTATAAATGTATTAAGCAGGTTTCAACAGAACGTCACAGCAGAGAAGTATCAGTATTTACAGAGAGTCTTAAAATACCTAAAAGGGACTAAACAAATGAGGTCCAATTATAAGCGAGATATCAATAGTGAACGGATTAAACTTTATGCAGATGCGTCTTGGGTGAAAAAATGAAGATCGAAGATCAACATCAGGAATATTGATAAATGTTTACGGAAACCCTATGTACTGGAAAACAAAAAAAAAAAAACAAAGTTTAGTGACGCTGTCAACTGCTGAATCCGAGTACCATCGCTGTGAGCGAAAGTGAAAGAGAAGTGTTGTGGATATCCGACGTCTTGGCTGATTTGTTAATAAAAATAGATGATGGAATAATAATAATACATGAAGATGGTTGAATTGCAGTTTATAACAGAATAATACCTATGTGTTTTATTGTACGAAAATTATGAAAACATTAATTTTGAATAAGTAAAAATACTTGCCAAAAATAATGTCTATTGAAATTTTACTCATAATTATGTTTACAAATATGAAAGTAGTTTCAGAGTTATCAGAGCTGTCATTTAGAATTTACAACTTCGTCGTTTACAATTTGTAATATAATGTTTTACTGTATTTATATATATAAAAATATATATATGAATATATATATGAATATATATATATATATATATATATATATATATATATATATAATATATATATGAATATATATATATATATATATATATATATATATATATATATATATATATATATATATATATATATATATATTCATATATATATATATATTCATATATATACAACAGGTCGAGAAGCGATATTAAGTTAAGTATATTTTTATAATTCAAAATTATTATTAAAATTAAAAAATATTTTTTATAATTTTTGTTATTTTGTTTTAAATTGTGACTGTTATTTGGATGTGTTGTTTTTGTTCCTACATGGCCATGCTTTCTAACTTTTGGCGTTGCTTCATTTCAAGGTTGGGTGTTTCTGTAGTCATTGTTCCATTGATTGTACGTGGATTTTGTTGGTTTTACTTGCTTTTTTTATATATTTTTTACTTTTTATATTTTTCATTATTTTTTAAAATGTCTACTGCTACCCTTGTTCCGTTTATTCAAAAGTGGGTGCTACCTGGTACCGTCATCATATCTAACTGCTGGAAGGCGTACAATGGACTTCATATGATCACTTGACAGTAAATCATTCAGTCACTTTCAACGATCCAGTAACTGGTGCTCACACAAACGGTATTGAAAGTACTAGGAGAGCCGCTAAAGCTATTACTCCATACATAAGACGAACCGAAGCCTATTTGCCAGTCAATTTAGCGCGGTATGTTTTTAACAAACGCTGTCGTTTGTTGAAACTGGAAACAACTGTCGAATTTTTCTACTACGCTGGAAAAGTTTATAATCCAATTTAGCCTCATTTTTGTGTTTCTCGTGAAGAACTAGATTATTACCATGATGATTCTACCGATGATTAACTAATTTAAGTATGTTATAATAATTTACTTATTTCGTATTTTTTGAAAAATCACATTTCAATATTTTTGATGGTAATGATAAATTTTTTTGCGGGAACTTGCTTCGTTATTTTTCTAATTGCTAGTATCGACACTACTGCTGTCTAGCGGAATTAAAGTTCACAATGTGTCCACAGATAGCGCCAATGTCCAAATTTCTAGTTACAACTAACATTTCAAAATTTTGAATTTCTCGAAAAATATTATTGGTTTCCGCAAGAAAACCATTTTATTACACATCATTTTTATCAAAATGTTATTTTTTAAAAAAAAACTTACTAATCTTGGACATTTCGTTAAAAACTGCTTTTCTTCCCATGAGGGGTTTTAATCAAGATTGTATCAAAGTTACTAATAACACAACAAATTAAAGTAGAACCAAACATTTGGACATAAAATATAAATATATCAATGAATTATTCGAAGAAAGTAAAATCAGACTGGAATATATTCCTACTGGAAAACAGAAGGCGAATATATTAACCAAAGGATTAGAAACCACCAAATTCGTCAGAATGAGAAGAACTTGTTCTCTGCGCAGAATAATAATTTTGGGGAGTGTTGGGAAATTATTATTATTGATTAAATATTATTTGAATTTAAAAGTTTTGTAAATATTGCACTAGGAATATAATGTATTTTTTAAATTTAAAACAAAAAAATGGTTCCCCATTCCGGACATAGTCGGTGAGGCAAATGTATTTAGTTAATTTGTAATTATAAAGGTGCAAGGAACTAGTGTGTTTAATAATAAATGCGTGTAAGTGTTGTGTAACGAAAACAGAGGAAACATATATGTACAATACAAAAGATAAATATGTGTGAAGTAGTTCCCTACAATGTGTAACTTGAAATAGGGTGGAAAAGGGATAAATAACATAGTGCCTTAGTTTATCATCTTTGTGTGTATGATTGAGTTTGTGAGTGCGTGTTATAAAATAAGTGGTGCAAATATTACATATAATTAGTGGGTACTAAAAATAATATTCATCTTAAAACAAAACATATTATATTATATTATATTAAACAAAAAAAAAAAGGATAGTATAATATTCTTTATATACAAATACACAAAAATCAATCAAGAAATTGTAAAATATTCTTTTATTGCACGTTGCACGTTGCACGATCGTACTATTCAACAATTTCACCTAATCTCTAACGATCTTAATAACTTTTCCCCTAATCCCCGGATCGGAAAACTTTTCAAACGAAAAACCTCCCTTATAACGGTCGCTACAATTTTAGCCCATAAAACCGCCGAAAACCCATTGATCGGTATAGCTGTAAATGGGCACCTAAGTGGGTCGAAAAAACCTGCAAAGTGTTTTGACCCTTTGCGGAAAAGTGGGGCTTTTACTAAGTCGGACGCGGGCTTTTTAACCGTGATAACCGTTTTCCGTCATATCGCATAATGGGCACGTCAGATGGGCTCAAAGTTGGGCTACAAAATTCACTATTTTCCGCTTAGACGCCTCTAAAAAATCGGCTATTCCGCGTATCGCCGTCGGACCGGCCTTTTTCGGAAAAAGATTAATACATCTCGAACGTTCGCAGAAGGGTAATTTTTCAAAGGTCCGACCTTTGGGTCGTAGCAAAAAGTCAAAGTCGAAATTTGGAAAATTTCCGGAAATGTATAAATTCGGGCGTTTGAAAATTTTTTTCCCCCCTTCAAATTTCTTTCGTCCGATAGTTCGTCCGATCCTACATCTATTACCTATACACGACTTTTACTTAGAAACGTCCTCTAACCGCCTTTACGCCCAGTCAAAGTGGAGTCGTTTTTCTAACGGCCGATGACATTTTTTTACCGAAATCCGGATAAAAAAATTTTCAGGCCCTAAATGAAAAATTTGGCCCGAGAAAAGTTTCTAAATGCCCCCGGCTACGTTTTAGTCTATTTGGTCGAAAGTTGTACGATCGAAATTTGAACATGTTAAATTGCTCCGAAAATGAGCTTTTTCCCCTATCCGAATGGTCTGGAAAAGTTTCCAGCCCTAAAGCCGCTTTCCTATTCGTATTTCAGCCTCCAGCCAGATAACCTTTTTTACTTATACATATATTAGCTTTAATAGGAACCTCATCTTAAAGTCGGCCGACCTACCGTACCCTCGCTGGAAAAGTTCCAAGTTCGATAGATTCCAGTCTTTTCTCGATTTTCGACTTTTCCATCGCCTATAGCTCCGTTACTTTTAAAGCTATACAATTAATGTACATAACCTTTTCTAAAGTACTCCTTAAGAGCTTTCTATCGATATATATACCGCCCCACCCGGACTAAAGCGGGCCTTGGAATTCCAGATTTAAGAGGTTTCCGATTTTGGAATTCCTAATAAAGGGCCTGTTTCGAAGCTTTCGGGAAAATTTTTTCGCAATTGCCCCACTTTTAAACGGTACCTATACGTAATACGTAGCATATTAAATACGGGCGACAGTCGGCCGCGGGGCCGTTGGGGCCGGGAAATGGAGTTGAAAATGGTCGAAATGGAATAGTGCCGATATTTCGATAGGTATTTAAGGTAGCGTGTTCGTCTTTGGTAGTTCAGCTATTTAGGCAGTCCGGATATGGTTAAAATGATAAAAATTTTCAAAATCCTCCCGTAAACCGGTCGTTTAATGGCCGTTAACGAAATTCGGTATATCGTCTTTAAATTATTTATAAATTATTATACAAATCCGATCCGGGGGCTAAATTGAAAATTTGACCCTTTCAGGGGCGGCCAAAGGGTATTAGAAAAATGGAAATTTAATTTTTTCGAAAACTTCGCCTATAGAGATTAGAATACGTGTTATAGCCTATCTAAAGTGTACTCGGCCATTTTTCAATCCGACCGATAGCCCGCGAGTAATAGATGTGGAAAGTTGGGAAATCGGCAACTTTGACCGGCTATTGCGGAGGCTGTATGAACTTTTAAAATAATCGGTTCGTAATATACGTACGAATATGTAAAATCTATCGTACGAAACGAAAAAACCCGAAAAAAAACGAAAAAAATTTCAAACCCTCGATTTATGATTTTAATGCTAATACGACTATAAGGAAATCGGTTTTAGCCCCATAAATCGCTTACGTTTAGTCGTACGAAAAAAAATCGTACTACCTTATTAGATATACGTTCGCTAACCGATTAAACGAAATCGTCGTCGCAATTTGAAAATTTATATAAGAGGGGGTTTGGGGGGGTGACTCATTAAAATTTCGATTTTTGAAAAATTTCGATAGAATCGATTTGGTAGATATTAAAATGACCAATACGAAACAGAAAACCGTTTTCAGTTATTACGGATAGGTGTCGAGCTACGAATTTTCGAAAATCGATGACCTGCCACCTTTGGCAAGGCATAGCGAGCGACGTAAACATTTTTAAACGATTCCGACTTTACAAATAGTCATTTATATATAAGATATATAGGATCAAGCGAAAAAACCGCGAAAAAAAATTTCAAACCCAAACTGAAAATTTCGAAAGGGGGTCATCCATCGATTTTTTCAAAATTCCGATTTTTTCGCAATAATTCGCGAACGATTCGAAATTTCGAAAAATTATTTAAACGAAAGTTATTTGTCATTAAAATACGCGTCTAACGACGGTAAACGCGTATTTTTATATCGAATAGTCGCCGAGATAATTGGGCTTAAAGGGTTTTGGGGTTTTGGGCCCTTTTTGCGGCCCCTATAATACATTGGGGGTTCGGGTTGGGCTTAAAAGAAAGTAGACGTGGAGATCTATAATTTATGTCATATTGAAAATGTTTTAAAAATTAACCGGTAACGAGAAATCGCGAGTTGAAAATTTCATTTTCGATTTTTAAAAATTTTCCTGGCGATTTTTGGACGGCCGAATCTACAATGCATTTAGCACGGGCCAATGTTAATTATATATCTATATATCTGTATATATATAAATTTATATAGCGAATTTGTTATCGACTATAACTCGCTTACGTTTAGAGATACGAAAAAAATTGTTATTACCTAATTCGATCGTCGTAAAAAAATCTATTAAACCGCGTCGTCGTCGAAATTCAAAAATTTACAAATAGGGGGGTTTGGGGGGGTGACTCATTAAAATTTCGATTTTGGAAAAATTTCGATAGAATCGATTTGGTAGATATTAAAATGACTAATACGAAACAGAAAACCGTTTTCAGTTATTATGGATAGGTGTCGAGCTACGAATTTTCGAAAATCGATGACCTGCCACCTTTGGCAAGGCATAGCGAGCGACGTAAACATTTTTAAGCGATTTCGATTTTATAATTTGTCTTTTATATATAAGATCTATATGATCAAGCGAAAAAACCGCGAAAAAGAATTTCAAACCCAAACTGAAAATTTTGGTCATCCATCGATTTTTTCAAAATTCCGATTTTTTCGCAATAATTCGCGAACGTTTCGAAATTTCGAAAAATTATTCAAACGAAAGTTATTTGCCATTAAAATACGCGTCTAACGATGGTATTGCCGTATTTTTATATCGAATAGTCGCCGATAAAATTGGGCTTAAAGGGTTTTGGGGTTTTGGGCCCTTTTTGCGGCCCCTATAATATATTGGGGGTTCGGGTTGAGCGTAATAGAAAGTAGACGTGGAGATCTATAATTTATGTAATTACGTGAATGTTTTAAAAATTAACCGGTATAGAGTAATCGCGAGTTGAAAATTTCATTTTCGATTTTGAAAAATTCTGCCGGCGATTTTTGTCCGGCCGATACTACAATGCATTTAGCATGGGCAAATATTAATTATATATCTAGATATCGATATATATATATTTATATAGCGATAAATCGCTTACGATTATAGGTTATCGATCGTCAAAAAAAAACGTATTTTACCAAGTCATTGTCATATTTTTTTGGAATTAAAAACAATGCATAAGGGCGGTATGATTTTTTTAAGTAAATGTCACACTGTAGGATAAGTTTAAATATTTTATTTTTCTAAACGAGACGTATAAATTATTTAATGTTTATTTTCAGAGTAGTTTTAAAATAGAATATACATTATTAAATTACGAATACAAATATATCTATATATAATTTTATGATTATATTTATTGACTGAAATGTTATGTTTGTACATTCTGCATATTTATACGTAGTTTTAGTATTAAATTAATTTACGTTTAATGTAAATATATTTGTTTGAATAAAATTGTGTATTTAAATTGAATTTTTCAATTAAAAATAATGTTTCTCCCACTGATTCGATAACCGTTATTTTAATTGCGTTATAACATGCAAGTTCATCTAGACGCCATTTTGTTTAAAACTTATTTTTTATCCACTGTTGTTTCTTTTAAATATAAAATATTTAGTAGTTTGTATTATTATTATTATTTTAAAATTCAGAATTAATTTTACATATCATTTGTAATATTTATACGTGAACGTGATTTCGAGATAAAATAGGTAAAATTGTAACTGATTATGTATTATAATTTGCTTTTTGTTAGTCGTAATTAATGATGTCGAAAAGTTACTTCGTTTAAATTGTTATTCGTATTTTAATATTTAGTTAGAATTTTTATTGTAAATTTATTAGTAATATTTTGTTTTATGTAATACATTTTTGAAATGTTAAATAACGTTTTCGTATTTAAAAAGTATTATAAGTGTGTATAAATCGTTTCAAAAACTTGAATTTGGAATACAGCGTTTCAATGAAGTTTGAAACATAATTTTAAGATAAATGAGGTAAAGCTTAAAATTTTGTATTGAAGATGTACATGTAAAATAATGAACATATTTTTTAATGTGACGATTGCGTTGTTTTCTATCTAATATAATCGTCATTTTATTATGAGTGTTTACACTGAGCAGGCATAATTAATTTTTTATATGTGATAGCATATTTGAACAAATGTATAACGGTGTATATTATGTTAATTTAATTATGAATTGCTATGCTACAGTCAATATAATAGAAAAGGTGTTAATATTTAGTTACAATTTTTATTGTAAATTTTGTATGATTTCATGAATGTGTGATTTGTAGTTAATATGCTGTTTATATATTATATTTTAAGTTGAATATGTTGTGTTAATGATGTTATTTTTTCTTAATTTCATGTATAATGTATAATGATTGCGGCGTCGCTGATTTTGTTCGGTTTCAATTTATATAAAAATTACAGTAACTGATTTAAGTGGATGTAGACGATCGGCGGTTTGATTGTAAAGTACGCAGTGAAGTTTTAATTACGATAATTTTTAGTATGTAAATTATTAAAATTTATGTATTTTCAAATTAAGTTTGTAATTAATGAAAACACGATATTATCTGATTGGTTTAGTTTAAAATAAATCTGTTAATATTGAAGAAATAATGTTGATTGTTTTTAAAAATGTGTAATTATGAAGAAACGACTATATTTTTATTTATCACATACAACTGTACATAACGTGAAAATGAATGAATTGCAAATGAACGTAATTTTTATATTTATTAAAAAAACATTTTCAATTTTAAAAACTTTCCTTACATCAAACTACTTTTAACACATTCTACTGTTTAATAACTTATAATACATGTCTATCTAAATTACGAAAACATTACACAATCACATACTTCATTTCTACTTTCAAACATAACGCTCTTATCTAAACTATACATAACATTATATTTTTACAAATCTATCGTTAATGTTTATTACTGTATATCATTTAAACATTTCATGTAACATGCGACACAATTAAATGATGTTATTTTTTCTTAATTTCATGTATAATGTATAATGATTGCGGAGTCGCTGATTTTGTTCGGTTTCAATTTATATAAAAATTACAGTAACTGATTTAAGTGGATGTAGACGATCGGCGGTTTGATTGTAAAGTACGCAGTGAAGTTTTAATTACGATAATTTTTAGTATGTAAATTATTAAAATTTATGTATTTTCAAATTAAGTTTGTAATTAATGAAAACACGATATTATCTGATTCGTTTAGTTTAAAATAAATCTGTTAATATTGAAGAAATAATGTTGATTGTTTTTAAAAAAGTGTAATTTTGTTGAATTAACTGTTGAATTGATGTTAGATTGAAAGATGAATGTTTCAAATTTAAAAACGGTGATTTCTACGTTTGTATACAATTCAGTTAAAGAATTGAATAAGCATCCATAATTAAATTTTTATATGTAATAACGGATTTGAACAAATGTATAACGGTGTATATTATATGAATTTAATTTTAAATGGCTGTAGAACAGTTCCGCGCATAGCAGGAGAAAATATAACAGTTGCGCGCCAAATGCTTTTTAATCAGATAGCAGTTCCGCGCGGATGGTTTTTAGGCTACAGAGCAATTCCGCGCAGAAGGTATTCCATTAAAAAATACAGTTCCGCGTTTGAAATTATTTATTTTACATCAGAGCATATAAGTATTGAATAAAATACATAAATAATTTTTTTTTGAATGCAATAAGTAAATGAATTGAAAAAATTAATTTATATGAGGTTATTAATAATTAAAAAAAAAAACAAATTGAAAAATTATGCAGCATAATGGTGACGCAATTGTTCCACTAGTCTCAATGCTGATATCTGCCCATTATTATACATCCCCAAACAGGTTTCCAAGAGGTTTTTGTGTTGAATTTCTTTTTTTGATTTTCTAACTTTCTTCGGGATTTCAAGGCTGTTGAGAATTGCTTCAGTGCTCACCTGAGTATTTTTGATAGCTTCTAAAAATGAGAACAAATTGGGATGGGCAGAATAAAAATTCTTGCTGAAAGCAAGGTGGAATGCTTCACACGCATTAGTTGTCCTCTGAGACTCTGCAGTAGCTGCTGCCCATTGAGATGGTGGAAAAGTACTGCTGTCAAAAATATAGTATTCTAGTAGATACTCAGAAAAATCAAAAACATGCAAATCTATTGGCATAGCAGGCAGGATATCGAGTACAAAGCAATCAGCAACCTCTTCAGGATTCAGGAAAGGGAGTCCAAAAATTAAACGTAGCCATTTACTAATGTCATTCTCTTTCTCTTTGTATTTGCTACTCAAACCTAAACTCTGGATATGACGATACCATGCTTGAGTGAGGTGAAAACGGCAACCAACTATTTGAATATTTGACCATATTGATTTTGAAGCATTTCGAATGGCTATTTCAAAGTCAGCAACAAGAGTTGAAGGCTGAAAGTTTAAATTTTCTGCAGCACAGGCATCTACAAGATGGCGAAATAGTTGTACATATATTGCTTCCTTTTTGGAAGGCAGTAATGCCCACACTAAAGGAACGTAGTGGCCATTTTTCACAATATGAAGGGTGAATAGTTGACAAAAAATTTAGTACAACTATCAAAAGTTCCATCGACAAGAATAGTATCACCAGAACAGAGGTATTTCAAATTACTTTTTGGCGCAAAACACACTATATTATGTACTTCGTCATTAATGAGTAATAAAGGTTGGTCATTGTGGGTAAGTACATTCATGCTATTGAGTGCTACATGAACTTCAGCAATATTCTTTGGCAGGGTTGGTAAAATGGAACGCCTTTTGCGATATATACTAACACGAATACTGTCAATATCATTACCGTTCATTTCAGCAGTGGCATTTTGCTTGACAATTTCTTCTCTTATTAGCTCGAGTGGTCGTCTGGAAATGTCATCCAAAGCCTTCATTTTCACAGCATTCGAAATTTGTTGCCTGGATGTAATAACAGGTTCTTCATGATTATGAAGCACTGGTCCACCTTCAAGAACAATTTGACCATTCACATCAGTATAAATACGAGCACGACACTTTTTAAAGGTACATCTCCAAGATATTCCTGCTTTAACAACACGATCTTTTCGAAATTTAAAGCCATTATAAACTTTTAATGTTTTACCTTTTTCACTGATTGCTGACGCAGCTTCCATAATGAAACGTTTACCAAATACACGTCAAGAATAAAACTAAACAACTTGACACTGGCACGAAACTATTTTATCTTGATATAGGCTGATTTTTACTGCGCGCAACTGTCTTATCTTGTTGAGATATGCTGCGCGGAACTGTCATATGGGGAATTTACGCATGGCGCGGAACTATCTTATTAATAAATTAGCTGATAAGAGTTCGCGCGGAACTGGTGTAATGCGTTTTAAATTGTTATGCTGCAGTGAATCTAATAGAAGAGATATAATGTATGATAGGTTATATAAGGTATAAATATATTTGCTACATTTTGGCTCCTCTGTAAATTAGAGGATTATCAGGTTGCACCACGTGAAGGTATGTAGCTTCGCAACCCAGGGCCTATCGAGAAATTAAAGAAAAATTTGACTGAAAAGCAAGAGTGAAAATGTAGTACGAATATATTTGATAATTTTTAGTCATGAATATTGTTGAAAATTTTAAAGAATGTTTCGAGATAATGAAAATCGAATATATGTTTTTTAAATAACGAAAATAAAAGTTTGATAATAAATGTGATTAGCTTTACTGCTAAAACTGAAGTGTGTTTGCTGAATATTCGAAATGTTTCGAGATAAAATAGATTAAACGTGTTTTAAATAACGAAAATAAAATTATGAAAAATGTGTTTAGGTTTATGACAATATGAATTGTATTTGCTGAATGTGTTTAATGTATTTAGTATAATAATGCATGAAATACATAAGTGACGATAATCATTTATAAATGTTTATTTTATGAAGTATTTTATAAAATATATATAATATGAGTAAAATGTAATTAAAAAATAAAATTAATTAAAATAATATAAATTAATATACATAAATAGTTAATTAAAAGTTATTTTATAATATATATATTAATCTTATTGTTATTTCTTCTCCTGAAACATATAAAAACATTTAAATTTATAATTTAATAATATGTATAAATGCGTTTATATTGTAAAGTATACATGTTTTTAACAATGTTGCTTTATAAAAAGAATTATAATGTATATATACTTACCGATAAGCATACATCTATTTGTTTCGTCAAAAACATCGTTTGTACGTAATTCATATTTAATATGATCTAAAAAAATTACATATGTATTAATATATATATATACAGATATATAGAATTTTTTGTTTTGTTTTGTGTGCGTGTTTTTTTAAAAATATTACCTGTTCTTTTTCCGATAATGATTTTTTTAAGTTAATATTTTCGTTCGATAATTCCTGTAAAAAAAGGTGCATAAACAAAAAATCGGAAATTGTTAAACGTTTAATATGTATGAAAAAATTGTAAATTGAATTAATTTTTTATAATAGTATTATTGTAATAAAAATATTGAATACTCACAGAAGTTGTAGTTTGGTTCCGACTTGATTCGGTGTTTTTTTCCTATTTAAAATAGTTAAGGATGTAATGAATAGATGTAAAATATATATATATATATATATATATATATATATATAATGTGTGTGTGTGTATATATATATATATAGATACATACATATTGCGCGACGATAAAGAATATAGTTTATTTACCTGATTGATTTTTTCGATATTCATTTTTAGATTTGTGTTTTCCTACAAATACAAAACAGTAAAATAATTAGCATATAATTAGTGTATTAATTGTGTATGATGTAAGATAGTAGTAAAGATAAAAAAACATTTGTGATTATTATTGTACCGCACGTACGTTTTGTAAACTTATGATGTTCCGCTTCAAATCTTCAATTTTCCCTTTTTGTTTTTTCGTTTCCTGGAAAAGTGTACATGAAATTAAATAAAATATTTATGAATATAATATACTTTTTCAGTTTTGTTATATGTATGTTTTTTAACATGTACATATATCTTTAGAAATGATTTATTACTGTAATATTGTTATAAATAATAGAATGTTTATATAATAATTTATAATAATGAATTTATAAATAAGGATAAAGAATACCTGTTCCAAATGTTTAATTTTAGTTTGAATGTTACGAGCGTTCTGAAAAAAATCATTTTAATGTTAAGTATATGCAATAGTTACAAATATAATTTACGTTAGTGTGGTCGTTCGTTTAATTTAAAGCCTAATATACTATTATTTGAGTGT
Source organism: Coronaproctus castanopsis (assembly GCA_032883995.1). Taxonomy (NCBI): domain Eukaryota; kingdom Metazoa; phylum Arthropoda; class Insecta; order Hemiptera; family Monophlebidae; genus Coronaproctus; species Coronaproctus castanopsis. Next base: position 3,432,474 of record CM065054.1, read on the forward strand.
TTGCATAATATAGAAATAAACTTTAAAATTAGGAATAATGTTATATAGAGTGTATGCTTACATTTACAATATTATTTGAATAATCGTTTCTTGAAGTCTGTAAAAATATTCAGAAAGCACAGCATTAATGAATAGGTACTGTAAAAATATATACATATATGTGTGTGTGTGTGTCTGTTGTAAATTTAATACGAGTGTGAAAAACTTGTATGTTTTTATAATTGTATAAAATAAAATGTGATGAAAGCATGGTTACATTAATAGCATAAACAATATTAAACAATTAAAAAGAATTGAGTGTTATGTAATAAATAATCGTGATAGATTATAATGTTAGTTATTATGCATACTTTAATTAAAGATTGTTAAACAAATATATGAAAATTTAAAACGATGTATTGTGTTTCTTAATTTATGAGATATAGATGTTAATGTTTGATTTGTTTTGTTAAAAATTTGCCTTAATAATAGATATTCGTCAACATATGCATATACAAATAAATAATTACACATACATTTCGATTTTCTTCGTAACGGTTTGTGTTATGTTGTTGCCATCTTTTTGAATGTTTTGCATTCTGTTTGTAAACAAAACCGTATTTATATGATTATAAGTAACATTTTAATTTTTAAAAAGCTTATGTATATATATATATATATATATATATATATATATATATATATATATATATATATATATATATATATATACTAGATTGGTAAAAATTCGAAATATATTTTTATTATATGTCTACATAAAATTAATTTAGTTTATTTTTTTTTTTTTTTAAATATATATTGTGTAATGAATCATGGAATATTTTGTTTTGTATGCATTTATAGATTTTGATATTGAAATGAATATGTGAATTTTAATAAGTAATTATTAAACAATTTAAAAGTATTGAGTGTTACGTAATAAGTAATCGCGATAGATTATTAAATTTTTAATTTAGTATTAGTTATTATGTATATTTTAATTAAAGAATGATATAGACATTGTGTTTCTTAATGTATGAGAAATAGATGTTAATGTTCGATTGGTTTTGATAGAAATATACAAATAAATAATTACACATACATTTTGATTTTCGTGATATCGGTTTCTATAATATCCTTCTTTATGCCATCTGTTTGATTGTTTTCCATTATGTTGCTAAACAGAACAGTATTTATATTATTATAGATAACATTTTAACTTTTAAAAGGTTTTATATTCAAACATAAATATGTTCCAAAGCGTATATAAATTGTTTAAAAAATTGAATACAATGATTTTGATTATAATGTTTTAATACGTGATGCAATATATGAAATTTAGAAAATGCATAGTTTTTTAAAATATATATTTTGTAATAGTTTGTTTTGTTTGCATTTATAGATACTGAAATTGAAATAATTACATGAATAAAACATTAAAGATAATGTATATGTGTACTTACAGGTTTGTGTACTGTTTCGGTTGTAGTTTCGGTTGTAGTTTCGGTAGTATCCATCTAATAGAAAATCAAAGACAATGTATAATAGAACTATTATGAGAAACACTTTTCTAAGATGCGATGTTTTAATTGTAGTGTTTTAAATACAAACGTTATAATAGTTGTGTGTACTTACAGGTTGATTTAGTGTTTTGGTAGTATCCATCTAATAGAAAATCAAACAGAAGGTTGTTTTAAAATAATATAATTATTATAAGAAACACTTTTTAAACATGCGATATTTTCATTGTAATGTAATAGTAAAATTAAAAACAATGTATTAAGTATACTATAAATTTAAAGAAGAAATAGGAAAAAGCGGGAAAATTAATATCTTGGAAGGTTAGAACACACACAAACAACTAACTGGAGACTGAAATAAGAAAAGGCGGGAAAATTAATATCTTGAACGGTTAGAACAGACACAAACAACTAACTGGAGATTGAAATAAAAAAAAGCGGGACTAAATTAAAAAAACCGGGTGAATTAGTAAAGATTAAAATACAAAATTAAAAACTTTTTTAAATAGATCATTTTAAAATGTTTATAAGTACATTAGTGTAACTGTAATTAATGGATATGATGCTATTAAAAATGTAGTTTATATATTTATATATATATGTAATATTTAAAGAGAGTGTTAAATATATTCGTTATATAAGTATTAATCATCAGTATAGATTTGTTTAAACACAACACAAACATACAATGTTAAAGACCAAAAAAAAAGTATGATAAATCTTAATAAAAGTATATTTCGTTTTGAAATTTATTAAAAATTATTAAAAAACATTAAAAAAGGTATAAATTTATAATGCCAATAAGAGTCATTTTTAAAATATTTTGTTTTAAAAAGGTACTAATCTGAAAAATATTAATAATTTTCGTCATTATCGAATCCTTCGTAATTATGAGAGTGAATGAAATTGTATAAATTTAGAAAAGTACAAGTTGTAATTAAGAAATATTGATAGATAAATAGGTATTATACGATATTAATGTAAATAAATGCGAAAAATTAAATACGTACTTGATTATTTCAAAATTAGAAAAAATTGTGTATGTAAATTTATAATTATGTGACGAACAGCAAAAATTAGTAAGTTGACGTTAATAATGTAGAAAACAGACTGGCAAGTAGTGTTGGGAGAAAAAGAACTGAACGGTTCAGTCAGAACTGTTATTATAAGCGGAATGAATGAACGGTTCTGTAGAACAAAAAAGAACCGTTCTTTTAAAGAACGCATTTTTTAAAGAACGCCTTTTTTAAAGAACGCCTGCCAGTTCAGTAAAAATACAGAACGTCTTTCTGTACCTCTCGGCTATTCTCGGCTAATTTCTCGAGTTTGTTCGAACTTTCTCCTTGTCTTACTGCGCTTTAACTATATTCTACTTCATTTTAATTTTACTTAGATGCGTTGTTGTGTTGCGCACGTCCGGAAATAAAACACTGCTCTTTATATACCAGAGGCGCACACACATACATAAGTATATGAAATGTATACAACGTCAATGACGAATTAGAACCTAAAATTTAAATACTTCTATAGTAAAGTACTATGGCAGTGGTCGGCGGTCAACTGTTTTTTTATTTTTATTTTTTACTACATCAGCAGTTTCTCCTTGTCTAACTTATTTAAGTATATTCAATCTCATTTTACCTAGAAAAGAACTACAAATGTTAACAGATTGCCCCGTTCATTGTTTTAAACGTAAAACAAATCCAAGGCCGTATATATTTAAAGCGTTCTTTAAAGAACCCACCGTTCGACCACCCGTTCTTTAAAGAACCTACGTTCTTTTAAAGAACCTACGTTCTTTAAAGAACCCTCCGTTCATTACGGAACCACTGAACAACCCGTTCTTTAAAGAACCGTTCATTAGAACCGTTCTTTTTGAGGAATAGAACGGGCGTTCACATTCTTCTAAAAGAACGGGAATGCCCATCTCTACTGGCAAGTAACTGGAAACAGATTAGAAATAGCGGGACTGATTTAAAGAAAAAGCGGGAAAATTAGTATCGATTAAAATATAAAATTAAACTTATTTCAAATAGATAATTCAAAGTTCGTTAATGTATAGAAACATGTTTTATTCTAAATTAAAATATATTAACATATATTTATTTTAATAAGATTATATTTTTTAATTTTACTTAATGTCGTGATAATGTTGATTTTAGTTTTTTCTAAAATATTTTTAGTATCGTAAATAATATATATATTTTTTATATATATATATATATATATTATTTATTAATCTGCTTTAGTATTTTTTAAATTTTATAAATAAACTTTTATTATTACGAATAGATGTAGAAAAAATTTTTAATTTTATATTTCAATTCGTACTAATTTCCCGCTTTTTTTTTATAAGTCCCGCTATTTTTAATTTCAGTTTCCACTTAGTTTTCAAAGTGTATTTTTGAACTGTAAATTTTGTTTTAATGCGATTGTGTAAATAAAATTTTATATTTGCATATAATATTTATTGTTTAATCTGTTTTTATCATTAAACTTAGTAATTAAGCTAAAGAAGTTATATCGAGAAATATATTGAAGGGTAAGTAGTTGCTGTTTTTGTTAATTAATAAATAAAGTTGATATAAGTTTTATATAACAAATTGTGCGTGTAAATGATAATCATTGAAATTTATTGAAAACAATGTCTGCCAAAATACATAGAAATCTATGAAATATAATTAAAGTCATTTTAAAGTTGATATACGTCTTATAATTACAAATTGTGCGTGTAAATGATGATTATAAAAATTTATTGAAAACAATGTCTGCCAAAATACATCGAAATCACTGAGTTTAGATAAATTAATAATTAATGATAATGGAGGAAATTGGTTTAAAATTTAAAATTTCGTTAGTTTCATTTCAAACGAAAAAACATTTCTGAATATACATAAATTTGTGTTAAACTAATTTTAGAGTATTAAATGTAAAAATTATACATTAGGTTTACATGTTGTCTATCTAAACGTTACTTCTTACATTCATTTATAAAGTTTCAGAATAGTTTACTAAAATATAACTTTTAATCTGAAAAATGTTATAGACTTTAAAATGATATAATATGCCGAAATAATTTTAATTATTTAGTTTTGTGTGTTATGTATTTAAAAGACAGTTGAAAAAAATTTTTCGTTTTAAAAAATTTTGCGAGTACATTGTAAAAGAAGTACTTTTAATGTGAAAGTTACAAAATGATGCATTATGTTGAGCTCATCGAATAATTATTCTTTATAACGATAATTGAAAATTTAGTCGTCTACTTACACATGTCGAATAATTCAAACTGAGAAAAGTAATAATTTTTTACATGTTATCTGAAGTATCAGTTTTGAAGGTAATTAATATATATTCATGTATACATGATCACTTATTATTAATAATGTGATGTAGGGAAAGTTTGTAAAATTAGAAACTATGTTGATTTCATAGTAATATTGAGGGGTATAAAAATTACGTACGTTAAACCATTATTCGGTGAAAAAGTTATATTAAGTTTTCGTTATGTATTGATTGTATATATCATTATTCAAAGTATAATGAATTGTTAATTTTAATGAAAAACATTTAACTACAATTTATATATAGTACAATTCTGAAACAAATTTAAAAATGAATTAGTCATTACATTCCGTATGAAACATTCAAAAAGATTAATATTTTTGTCTTTTCAAATCAATGTAAACAGCGATGTATGTAAGCATTTCGAATTATTTGAAGTTTCAATTATATTCGTACATTTTTTGAAGTGTAATTATGAATATGTTTGTATATGAATTTTACAACGATTTATAACTAGCTATTGAATTTAAATTGGAGATAGTTATTGATAAATAATAAATTTTTTCGTAACATTGAGATAATTATGTTTTATACTTCTTCAATATAAATAAACAGTTATTAACTTTTAAAAATAATTCAATGTGAACGTAATATTTAGTTTCATTTGTTCTATTTGTCGAAGTATATAAACGATAATTACAAATATTTTCATCTATACATAAACATTCAGACTACGTTGCTAAAAATGTAATAGCAATTATATTGATTTTGGAAAATATTTTGCAAATTTGAAAGCTATATATTTTTCAGCGAAGTTATGATACAAAAAAAATACGTTTATATTCGTTATTTTTTATATACGTTAGATAAAGAATGTAAAAGTCAAAAAAAGTTTTGATTAAAAAATATTTACGATATATCATCAAAAATGAAACAGTATATTCTAGGCATAATGTGAAGGGAAAGATTTTGTTTTGAAATTTAAATTGATTATGCTAGCTGTCAGTAATATTATAAAATACATAATTACGTTCATTTAACAGTTATTCTATGTAAAAGTTATAATCCTTATAAATTTTCGGGAAAATTATGAAATTAGAAACAATGTATTTTGACAATTATTCTATCAGATTGAAAATAACATTCAGAGAGTAATGTTTTATCGTACTGCGACAAATATAAACAGTCATATGGTATTAGGAATTGGAAAAAAATGTGTTATTCTAATAGTTTTATTAAATATGAAATCAGATTTATTTAACAAAATCTATATGAAAGTTATATATTTTATAATTGTGTCGCATATTACATGAAATGTTTAAATGATATACATTAAGAAACATTAACGATAGATTTGTAAAAATATAATGTTATGTATAGTTTAGATAAGAGCGTTATGTTTGAAAGTAGAAATGAAGTATTTGATTGTGTAATGTTTTCGTAATTTAGATAGACATGCCTTATAAGTTATTAAACAGTAGAATGTGTTAAAAGTAGTTTGATGTAAGGAAAGTTTTTAAAATTGGAAATGTACTTTGTTAGTTAATTTAATAAATAATTTGCAAATTGATTCATTTTCACGTTATGTACAGTTTTATGTGATAAATAAAAATTAGTCGTTTCTTCATTTTGTACATATTAAACAATGTCAATTAGATATAAGATTTGTTTTTATTTTATGTTTGAAAAAAAATCGAACTAAATGGAGTAATACAAATATGTACATCAATACATTACTATTCTGAATAGCTACAAACGTTACACTACTTATATTTATATATACTTTGATGGGTGAAATGTTTTTAAAATTTGAAACGATGTATTTTTGTAATAAGTTTATAAAATGGTAATTCATGTTTACGAAATTATGAAACAAACATAAAAATTGAAATCTTTTTTTTTTACGTTTAATATGAAGTATGTAAACGATAATTAAAAAAACATTTCGTGTATAAAGATTTACGGAAGCCTATTCAAAATGAAAAAATTATATTGTATATAATTTAATCGAGATCTTTTGAAAATTGGAAATAGTGTATATTGTGAAGAATTATATGAAATATAAAATTAAAGTTTATGAAACAATTCTTCAATGTGATAGTTAACATTCGTTTTTCACACGATATATAAATACAGTAATAAGGAATACGTTAAAAATTGAAACATTAAAATTTAATATAACATGTGATGTATCGTTTAATAGGGGAAAGTTTTGAGTTTGAAAATGATATAGTTTGCCAGTTGTTCCGTTACGTGCAAAATAGCATTGAAAAATTTTAATAATTTATACTTTTCAATGTTAATAGATAGTAATTAAACAATTTGAAAATATTCAGCGTGAAAGTTATTTTAAATAGCGTTCATTTGCAATTCATTAATTTTCACGTTATATAGAGTTGTATGTGATAAATAAAAATATAATCGTTTCTTCATTCTGTACATATGTCAATTAGATATAAGATTTGCTTTTATTTTATGTTGAAAAAAAAACAATAACTAAATGGAGTAATACAAATATCTTCATCAATACATTACTATTCTGAAGAGCTACAAACGATACACTACTTATAATTATATATACTTTTGATGAGTGAAATGTTTTTAAAATTTGAAACGATGTATTTTTGTAATACGTTCATAAAATGGTAAATCATGTTTACGGAATTATGAAACAAACATAAAAATTGAAATCGTTTTTTTTTTTACGTTTAATATGAAGTATGTAAACGATAATTAAAAAAACATTTCGTGTATAAAGATTTACGATAGTTTATTCAAAATGAAAAAATGATATTATACATAATTTAATCGAGATAAATCTTTTGAAAATGGGAAGGTTAAAAATGGAAACATTAAAATTTAATATAATATGTGACGTATCGTTTGATAGGGAAAACTTTTGAGAATGAAAATGATATAGTTTGCCAGTTGTTTATTATCTAACAAGCTTAATAAAAATTGGAAACATTAAAATTTAATATAACATGCGATGTATCATTTAATAGGGAAAAATTTTGAGATTGAAAAAATGATATAGTTTGCCAGTTGTTCCGTTTTAAATAATTTATACATTTCAATACTAATAGATAGTGATTAAACAATTTCAAAATATTCAGCGTAAAAATTATTTTTTACGTATTGTATTTTATAAAATAATTATAAAAATCTCATCTATATATAAATATTCGAAATAAATACTAAAAGTATGAAACGTTTCTTATATTTCATTGAGGAAAAAAAATGTTTAAAGTTTGAAAACGATGTATTTCGTCATTAGGTTTATGAAATACAAAATGACATTTATCTAATAATCTAATATGTATTCGTTATAATTTTTGGATGTTACACTACATATATAAATAAACGATAATTAAAACACTCATGATATATTATTAAAAATACGATATAGTATTCGATATATAGTTAAATTCGGAATATTATTTTGATATTGAAAACTATGTATTTTTACAGTCTTTTATTATAGAAAAAATTATATTCAGAACATAATGTTTTATTCTTTTGAATATGAATAAAGAGTGATTGACGTATTTTAAATTATTCAATTTGAAAATCACATTTTTTTTCGCATTATTTTATAAAATAATGTATACAAAGTTTGTAAAATTGGAAACGATGTATTTTGATAGTGATTTTGTGAAATATGAAAATCGTTTTTAACACTTATTCCATGTGAAAGTTAGATAAAAGTTATATTTGAATTTACATATTACATAAAGCATCCAAACGGCATAATTGTAATTGTTTTTGTCTATACAAAAATGTTTAGAAATACTTACTAATACTAAACATTTAGCACGATTTATTACATTGTTCAATCGAGAAGAAATTTCTACAATTGAAAACCATGATAGTGTATTAATAAGTTTTGGAAATATGAAACATATGTTTATAAAACAGTTTGCGTGTATATAGGATATTATTTATATGTATATGTTACATGTTATAAAGCAATTTGAATGTTTTAGCGGTATTACTAATAATGGTTTTTATTAATATTTATATTAATTTATGTAATATTTATTTCGTAATTGTCGTATTTAGAAAATGGCATTGAGAAGAAGTAAAAGGGGACAGATTGCAGATGAATGCAGTATTCGTAGCGGGAAGTCGTTAGGAGTTACATCAAAGAAGGTTAAATGTGATCATTCTGCGGATGATGATAAAATTTTGGTAACATCGCAGTTACTCATGCCTGCTCCAGGACCTTGTAAAGGTAAACGTGGTCGTCCTAAGAAGACGAATGATTATAAAAATTTAAAGAAAGGTGTTGAGAAAAAAGGAGATACAACACAACCTTCTACTTCTACAAGTAGAATAGGAAGGCCAAAAAAAGTATCAAAAGAAACGAGTAAAGTGACGAATGATACTCAGGCCTCAGATGAGATATCTGATAAGGTTAGTGATGTATTGGCAACACCGAGCCTATCTGTTTTGGAGCAGGAAGAAAAAATGTTAAATATTTCATTATGGCAAGAACAGATAGGTGATGAATTTCAGATGAACCTTGACTATAGTTGTATAGATGGCGCGTTACTTCTCAATGAGATTGAGAGTAAATGTCCTTCGATGAGTAATTACTATACAGTAATGATTAAAACGGCGGTCGAAGAATTGAAATGCGCGCCATATTTAGAAATGGATGTCGAGTCGTTATTTGGATATTTGTGCTATATTGCGCAAATTTCGAATAACAATGTGTGTGTAGTTTCACCACATTATACATCCCCCTATGCGAGAGGTTCATCTGTTTTTGAAGGTATATGGAATTATACCGCTGATTTCAATATAGCCGTAATTCCAATTTATTTTATTGGTCATTTTGGGATTATATTTCATTTCAGAGGAAGAAATGAAACTTTATTTTATGACCCGTTGCCAAACAATAGGCTCTCGAATGATTCGATTGTATTACGCGTAAAAGCTGCAATTGTTGAATTGAGGCCGCAAATAAGTTTGGGTGAAGTAAATATCACTATCCCTGACCCGTGTACGTATAATGTACAGCAGGCGGATGATAGTGTGAATTGCGGCTTCTATTGTTGTATATATGCCGAAGCCGTTGTGATGGGAGATACTCTTCTAAGTGATGGTTTTTGTATTACGTTGGAACGAGAGCGTATTTTAAGTTACCTAACAGATTTAACTGTTGGTAAACTTCCAAATTATATGCCTCGTGATATGTATAACGTATCTGATGATTCAGATAGTTATACACACGATGTAAATGATGAAGCAGTATCACTTACTGGTAGTGATAAGGAAACTGTTTGTTCGAAAGTATCTGCAAGTAGCAGTACAAAATCGAATAGTTCTAAAGGCTCTCGAAGGTCCAGTAGAACAAGTTCGGTGATTTCACTTGGCTCATGTAAGAGCGTCTCTAAAAAAGAACCGAAGTATACTGAACTATATCAGTGTCGTAAAAAACACGGATTGTTTGGATGTTTCGCTATTGATGGCAAACATTTGTATAAATATTACGATAGTGGTAATTTTGGTGACAATATTTGTCGACGTTGCGATGCTTTACTTTTAAGTAGCGAAAGTTTAAATACGTGCTGCTGTAAAGGAGAAATAAAATTACCACATGTACGTAAAATGCCAGATGATTTAGTGAATTTGATAAATATGCCTGAAAATAAAGGCGGAATAAAAAAATTATTCCGTTTGTATAATAATGCGTTACGTTTAGGTTCATTCGATATGGGTAAAAAGAAAGCGCCTGGTCGTGGACCCCCTGTAATACTGATGAATGGTGAAATGCAACGCACCATTCGTAATGTGTTTATAAAAGATGGGGAGAATCCAGCATTTGGTCAGCTATATGTAATTGATCCGTTACAAGCTGCAAAGGCTATTCAAAAAATTCCCATATATAAAATGTTGAATGAACGGACGCTCAAAAAGATAATAAATATTTTAAAACGCACGCATTCATTATGCGAAACATATATGCACGTTATAGACGAGTACAATTATGTACTCTCAAATGCAAAAAGAAAAGGCATAGATGGTGTACCAGAATTAAAGGTAATGCTGGTAGATCAGAAAGATATACCAGCTACACTGTGTGATAAAAATTTACATGCTAGGCAAGTAAATTTGCCTGAATATAATGAAATGTGCGCAATTTTTATCACTGAAAACGAGCAGATACCGCCTATACGATATTCGTTCATATTAAAAACAATGGGGTATAAAGATGTTAAATTACACGCATTTGATCGAATTGCCGATCCTGCATATTACCCATTGTTATTAGCGCACGGAGATTACGGGTATCATTTCGGTATCGAAAAATGTTTGCCTTCTAAAAAAGAAAAAACCATCGATAAAGATGATGAGTTTGTTGATGTAACAAATGCTCCGGATGATGATGTGGAGCTAGATATCGATGAAGGCCATAAAGAAATGGTATCTATTAGAGAATTTTATAGATACCATTTAGCTTTACGCGGTGAATGTACTGGTAAAGATCACTATTTATGGCCGTATGGGCAAATTGTGCAAGAATACCTGATCGATCAGAGTTATAAAGTTGATCAAAGGGTATACGAGCATATGCGTAGTCAATGCAAAGAAGGTGTGATGTGCGTAACACCTGCAGAAATAAGAAAAGCTATTGAAGCTAAATTAAAAGATGGCCAACAGTTAGGTTATATCTTCCGCTTGCCTTTTACATTAGCCGGGACACCGTCGTATTATCAGCAAAAGTTTCATAATGCTATGGCGTTATTCTTTCAATTAGGAAGGCCAACATTTATGATAACTTCGACGGCAAATCCAAGTTGGCCAGAAGTGAAAAGACTTCGAATGGCAGGGCAGACAATACCGGATAGACCGGATGTAACGAACCGGATTTTCTTCGATAAAATACGCTATATGCGAAAATTGATCGAAGTAAAGTATTATTTCGGAGTTGTAGAAGCGATGGTTGAGTCTCTGGAGTACCAGAAACGTGGACCACCGCATACTCATAAGCTGATTACTGTGCGCGGAGCGCAGAATACATCAGCTTATGTCGATAACATAATATGTGCAGAAATTCCGAAATTACCGGATATTACTGATACATCCGAATATGCTAATATGCAAAGGGAATTGCGAAAAGCAGTTCTTAAATATCAAGTTCATTTTTGTAATGATCATTGTCGTCATAATGGCAAATGTAAACGCCATTTTCCACAACCTTACTGTAAAAAAACTGTGGTGCACGAAGATAGGCCCACATTATACAAGCGTTTATCACCAGATGATGGTGGTGAAAAAGTAATATTGCATGGTAAAGTAATTACCAATGCTAATATAGTACCGTATAATCCGGGCTATTTGTTAATGTGGGGTGCACACCATAATGTTGAATATTGTTATGGTACACTGGCCTGTAAGTACGCTATAAAATATCATTTTAAAGGTGGTACTTATGCGTATGTACAACAGGAACAGTCGAATGTAAACATAGTTGATTACGATGAGGCGAAAGCGTTAATGAAAGCGCAATATCGTTCTCCGCATGAAGCGCATGCGAGGTTATACGATCAAAAGATTGTACGCATGTCGCATCATGTAATGGCGTTAAAAGTTCATTTGCCTAAGCAAGGGCTAATGTACATGCATAAAGATACCGTGCAGAAAGCCATAGCTGGCAAGCTGCAGATAGATGATGTAATGTACAGTCCATTTGAACAGTTTATGCGACAATGTAATGAAGAAAAAAAAGGAAAAAGAAAACGGGATATTCGTAGATTACTATTCGAGGAAGTTCCGAAATATTTTACATGGAATAGAAATATTCATGTATGGGAAAAAAGAAAAGAATCCTGGAAAGTAATCGGAAGAATATACCCTGTAGCACCAACAAATCACGAATTGTTTGCGCTATATCAGTTGGTGCTTCATAAAAGAGGTCCCTGTAGTTACGATGATTTAAAAACATCGGCAACTGGTATTGTTTTTGATACGTTCTCAGAAGCTGCGGTAACTATCGGTGTTATCGAGAGCCAATTAGTGTGGGAACGAACACTAGAAGAAGCTGCTCGTGTTCTTTCGCCGCGACTGATGAGACGTTTATTTATGCAAATTCTCGTGTCTGGCTATGCTGTAAGCGATGCCGACGGTTTATGGTTGAAATTTGTCGACCATATGTATAATGGCAAAAATATAGCTAATGCCGCTGATAAACAAAGAAGAATCGATATCACATTATTTTTGTTGGATCAAATGCTGGCACGACATTGGAAATCTAATGTCGACTTTAATTTACCAGCACCGAACCCTGCTATCGTATTAGAATTTTCCAGGAAAGACGAAGATGATAATTTCTTCTTCGGATTAGATCTATGCGATAATGATGATCGGGAAGATCCGACGTACGCGGATAGAGCATACGATGAAAAGCTGTCTGATATCGATGTAGACAGAAGCAAATACGTCGTCAATGATAAATATGTCAGCTTAAATGTTGAACAAAAGAAAATCATTGATTCGGTATTTGCGGCGTTTGACGCTAATGTAAACGATAAAAATGTACCGCGTCTTATATTTATGAATGGACCGGGTGGCGTTGGTAAAACACACGTATATAATGTGTTGACTTCGCTTTGTATTAAATTTTATATAAGGGCAATGGTAACAGCAACTACAGGTGTAGCTGCGACGTTATTACCTATGGGCACTACTTTACATAGTGCGTTTAAATTGCTGGTGAAAAATATAAATATTGAAAAATCAGCTTCAATTTCGTACGAATCGACTTTAGGTCGAAGAATTCGTAAAACTGAACTTCTCATTATCGATGAGATTACAATGCTGAATAAAGAATATTTATATATCGTTGATAATACTTGTCGCGATTTAGCGATAGTTGATTATCAACAATGTCCATTTGGCGGTAAAGTGGTATTAATTGGTGGCGATTGGCAGCAATTGTTACCTGTTGTAGAACATGGAAACATTGCTGATCAAGTACAAGCTTGCGTTAAATTTACCGAACTGTTTCATACATTTACCGTCATGAAACTGACGCAGAATATGCGTGTCAATCCGGGAGAGATTGAATTTATGAAAATGCTCGAATGCATTGGAACAGATTCGACCAAGTCTGGTCAGTTTGAAATACCGGATTCAATGCTGGTAAATAATTTAAGTGCACTCATATCGTTTGTATATGACGATGGCATAAGTTTAAATAATCCGGATTTACTTCAGCATTGTCTTTTATTAGCTGCAAGGCGAATCGAGGTTCACGAGTTAAATGAACAAATACTGGACATGCTTCCAGGCGAAACTAAAAAATATTTATCAGCTGATAAATCACTCGTCGATTCGCCTTTAGATACATACGCGGCTATGCACGAAGTTAGTGCTCTTAATAAAGAAACTCCATCCGGTTTACCACCGCATGAGCTTAATTTAAAAGTCGGTTGTATCGTTGTTTTGTTAAGGAACATCGATGTATATACCGGATTAAGCAATGGTACTCGTATGGTTGTTGAGACCATGGGCGAGTTTTTTATTAAGTGCAAAATAATTGCCGGTCCTCATTGTGGAAAATATTGCGTATTGCAAAATTTCCGTTTCGAATACGAAGACAAGAGGATAGATGCAGGTGGAATGCGATTTACTCGGTTTCAAATACCGGTACAATTAGCATTTGCGATGACTATAAATAAAGCGCAAGGTCAGACAGTGAATAAATTAGGTTTATTCCTGAAAGACCAAGTGTTTAGTCATGGGCAATTGTATGTTGCATTGTCTCGTGTACGAGACTCTACCTCTATCAAGGTATTTGCTCCCTGTTCTGATACAGGCGTAGTTGATAACATTGTTATAAAAAATCTATTAAAAGAATAATGATTATTATTTTATAATAATTATTATTATTTTTAATCGGACGTAATAATTAACAATGTTTATTATTATCCGTACTTAGTATGGTTTAGCTGTGGATCTTTTTATTACTTTTTTTCTCTCCGTTACAGCTCGTAATTATGAGTAAAAAAAGTATTTTACACATGTGCATTATCCATACGTTAGTATGGTGTTGCTGTGGATCTTTTTTATAACTTTTTTTCTCTCCGTTACAGCATGTAATTAGAGTAAAAAAAGCAGATTCTATAAAAAAAAAAAAACTATAGTTAATCCTGTCAATTTTCGATTATTATAATTCCATTTAAATTGAATTCCTGAAATGAAATGATTCGTGTTTTTTTATAATAAATCACTTAAAAATGAACCAATAGAACAAATTACATTAATATATAGATATATATATTTTTGCATTTGATTTTGATATATTTTTCCAATTCAAAAGTTTTTTAAAAATAGGATATTCTAATCTGTTCACTCCGTCAATGTCAGGTTGAGCTCGGTATATTTTCCCAGTTCAAACCTTTTTTAAAAATAGGATATTCTAATCTGTTTACTCCGTCAATGTCAGGTTGAGCTCGGTATAATTTTCCAGTTCAAACCTTTTTTAAAAATTAGATATCCTAATTTGTTCACTCTGTCAATGTCAGGTTGAATTCGGTATATTTTTCCAGTTCAAACATTTTTTAAAAATTGAATATCCTAATCTGTTCACTCTGTCAATGTCAGAGTTTAACTTCTTCATGATTATTAGTTAGGCCACGGTTGCTATGCTACATATCTTCATGTGGTCCTACCTGATAATCCTCATAAAATGAGTTGAAATGTATCAAATGATTTTCTTTCAGGCACACACACAAAAAAAGAAATATTTCAATGATTCTTTTGCTTACTAATTACCTAGAAAATTTATATTTACTCTGGATTTCAGTCTAACTTTTCTATATTTTGCACAAAACAATGTGTATTATCCATACATTAGTGTGGTTTAGCTGTGGATCTTTTTTATAACTTTTTTCTCTCCATTACAGCTTGCAATTATGACTAAAAAAAAGGTTTTTCGTTTGCACAAAACAATTGTATTTACCCATACATTAGTATGGTTTAGCTGTGGATCTTTTTATTACTTTTTTTCTCTCCGTTACAGCTTGTAATTATGAGTAAAAAAATGTTTTTTTTTTGTTTACACAAAACAATGTGTATTATTTACCCATACATTAGTATGGTTTTGCTGTGGATCTTTTTTATAACTTTTTTTCTCTCCGTTACAGCATGTAATTAGAGCAAAAAAAGCAGATTAGACGAAGAAAAAAACAATAGCAAAATCTTTGAATGTTTTCATTATTATTATTCTATTTAAATTGTGTGTCTGAAATTTTTCATATTCTTTTATATATATATATATATATATATATATATATATATATATATATATATAAATTCATCAAGTTATCCATATTCAAATATCTTATTAAAACTTCATTTCTGTTTTGTCTGTCTTTTTTGGGGTCTAACTACTTCATGATTATTAGTTAGGCCCGGGTTGCTATGCTACATACCTTCACGCGGTGCAACCTGACAATCCTCGTAAGAGGAGCTAAAATGTAGCAAATGATTTTCTTTTAGGCACGCAAAAAATACATGCTTCAATGAATGATTTAATTACTAATAACCAGAAAATTACCTAAACGTCTTATTATATATTTATTCTGGATTTCAGTCTAATTTTTCAATGATGTTCGGTTTGGCCTGGGTTGCTATGCTACATACCTTCACGTGGTGCAACCTGATAATCCTCGAAAAAGGAAAGCTAAAATGTAGCAAACAATAATTCAATAATACATTTCGTTTTTTATATTACTCCAGTACATCCTTGCATATTATAATGGGTTTTTTGCAAACATTTTTTGTTGTTCCTATTTATCAACACACACACACACACACACACACATATATATATATATATATATAATTTATATATATTGTAACAACCATGCTTGTTACATTGTTAGTAGTAGTGAGTGACTAAAGTTGGTAAATTGAAATTTGAGTTAAAAGGTATATTTGGAAGATTAAATTTAATAATATGTACGTAAAAGGTGATGAAAGAAAAAGAAATATTATATATATATATATAGGTATGTGTTTATACATCCGGTCGGCATTGCGAACGTGACTTTCCCAAAGGAAATATAATAAAAAGAAATATAATAAAAAGAAAATAGAATAGTTAGACTGATATAAATATAGAGATATATGTATTGGGGAAAGCACGCTGGCGCCGATAAGATTAGAATTGTAAAAGATCTGTCAAAGTTAATATATGAAAAATGTCGAAAGGACATATATATAATAAATCAAGCGTTGACATGGCGAGAGCAAAAAGAAGAAGATAAATAGCATATAAAATGTATTCAGTCGGTATTTTGGTCAAACACCAAAAGAAACAACTCCGAATTTTCTGATTGGCTAGCCAAAAAGAGAAATCGGAGGGTTCCACCGAAAACCGTCAATTTAGGAATTTCTATATCTGTAGAATTCCTAGAAAGCAAGTATGTGGAGTGTATGAGTATATGTATATGTTACCTGATGCTGGCTGCCGTACTAATAACTAGGTATAAGACTATATGTATATATGTATAAGTATATAACTTAAAAATAAGGGACAATGGAACTTGTCCTTGGTTCAACTATGTTCGTCGAAAACAGACAAAAACCCATTATGGAGGAGAAAAAGATTTAAGAAAAGATCAAAACAATAATTGCAAAGAAACCGGCATTTCGTCGACAGTAAAGTACATAATAAGTATAATAATGCTAAGATACCTGTGTCGCCTCCAGAGTCCTGGAGTGTAATAAACAGACGAGTTTTGTCGGAGTTTTTAGTTCACGAATTCGCCAGTGGAGTGAGTTAAGTGAGTTGAATCTGGTCAGTCGAAAGACAGTTCAGTTGAATTTTAGTCGAGCTGGAGAAAAGTCAAGTCGGATAGTTTTCGAAGAAGTTAGGATGGATCGTCGGGACTTCGACCGTGAAGTTGGTCCATCTAGGCTAGGGACGGTTCCGTGTATTATACTAGATTAATAATCGTTCGAAAAGTTTCAATATATATATATATATAAAAAATTTTGTATACTAAAAATAAACGTAGCCGGATATCGCACGCGTTCGATTCGTAATTTTATTTCTTCCGAAAAGTAATAAATTTTCAATAAAATAAAAACCGCATTTTTATTTTTGTCATTTAATTTATTTTATTATAATAATCGGTCATGGGCCTCTCCCATGTGGCATCCCGGGCATACCTCGAAACCAGAAGTCGGTAACGTTATATTTTAATATTTATATCCCTATATTTAAGAATATAACGTAAAATAAATATATGTTAGCGATCTGCATGTGTATATGTATTTATAGGTATATATCGTACAGGTCGCCACATAAATTGGCATCCCTGGTGGGGAACAATTATTTATAATTGTTTCTACGCGGGATCGAATATACGACATCTGGATTAGAAATCCGAAAATATTTTTAAAAATTTTTTTATTATTTCAATTTAATATTTTAACGTAAATATGTGTACAGATATATAAATTTTTTTTATTATACTATAGATTATTAATTTTAACGTATATAAATATAAACACAGATAAAATAAAAATGGAGGGAGAATTTAAAGGTTTTTTTCAGAGGATTTGGAGAAAGTAGCGAAGGAGGAAATGCTACAATGATGATAAATATGATGAAAATGATGATGCAACAATTTGCAGAAGAACGGGAAGAGAGGCGGATTGAAAAAGAAGAACGAGACAAGAAGGAGGAAGAGAGAGAAAAGAAATATGCAATTGAAAGACAAGAAATTAAAGAAAGTAACAGGAGATTTGAGGAATTTATGAAGGAGTGGAAAACAGAGAAGAAGGAGTTGACAATCCAAATGGAAGAGAGTGTGAAAAAGGTGCAGAAGGAGGTTAAGGAAGAAGTGTACAAAAACGTTATGGAAAGAGTAGAAGTAGATATTAGTGAAGGGTTAGCAGATAAAGCTGCGGAATATGTTGAAGAGAAAGTGAAAGATTGTATAGAAAAGGCCACGGATGGTGTGGAAGAAAGGGCTATGAACAAGTTGAAAGGGAAATTAACAGAGAATATAGAGAAGATAAGGGGAGAATTAAAAAAGGAAAGTGAAAAGGCAAGGATATGGTGGACTGAAGAGACAAAGAAAGTGAGGATGGAGATAAAAAACAACGAAGCAAAAGAGGAATTAGAAGCTCAAAGACAGATGTTAGAAGATCAAAGTAGGCGGCAAGTAGATACAGAACGAAAATTGAAGGAAGAATTGGAAAGGGTTGTAGTAGACATACGGGAAGAAGTGGACAAAATACGTAATGAAAGTGTCGCAGAGCAAAACATATATATTAGAGAACTAGAGGATTTGCGTCGCGAAATTATAAGAGAAAAGAGTAAGAAACCAATGTATGAAACGCCGATACATATCGATCGAACTTGGAAGCGTTATGACGGGAAAAATAATAATGTTCATGTAGTCGAATTTTTGGACGATTTAGATGATTATTATAATAAAACAAACTTAACTGACCGAGAAAAAATAAGAATAGCGCTAAATTATATGGATGGTGGAGCAAAAGAATGGGCGATAGTAATGACCAGTGGGGTAATATTTTGGGAAGAGGCAAAATTACTGATTAAAGAGCGATATTGGAATCAAGACAAGCAGGAAGAATTACGAAGGGAGTTTTGGAGTATAACCGCACCGAGTAATGTACGGGACCTTGAGAGATTTACTATTACATGGATCAAAAAGCTGGCCTATTTAGATGAACCTATTCCCGATTATACATTCATAAAAGCCATGACGAGAACGATGCCATACGAAATTAGGACGGCAATCAGGCAAAGGACCATAAAAGATAAGCAAGAGTTTCTAAATACAATTGTGGAGTTAGTGGAAGAAGAGGTCATAGCAGTGAACACCTATCAAGTGAAAGAAAAACGAGAAGGCAATGAACGACCAACATTTCCCAGAGGAAATACACATTTTAATAATACGCGCATGGAACGACGAGTGAATAGCATTGCAACACAGGAGGTAACACCCATATATCGAGGATATCAACTGTTAGGTGATTCAAATTTTACTAGGTTTTGTAGAACCATACTGGGGAAAGAAGCAGTTAAAGTATGGGGGAAATGGACGGTTGGGCAATGTATCGGAGGACAAAAAATATCAGGATTAATCGCCACAATTAAGAACAAACCAGAATTGATAGGAAATAAATTAATAATAATGATTGGGACAAATGATATACTGCAGCATAGGGAGATGAGCGATATAAAGAAAGACTTAGATGAATTATTAAGATTGTTGATAGAGAAAGGAGTAAGTAACATAATCTTAGTAACCGTCCCGCCAGTAAAAGAATGGGCGGGAAGTAATTATAATAATGCAATTAAAGAATATAATGAGTACATCAAGGACAAAGGGACAGAAAGAATTAAGATAGTGGACACATGGGAGAAATTAAGCTTCCAGAATAGAGGAGCTGATTTGAGAATGATGGAGGCAAGCGCTGGGTTAAGAATTCATTTGTCACCGAGTGGGATAAGAGTCTTGCGCGAATGCATAGATGCACAGGGTTTCGGGGCGAACTGAGTGAAAATAGTCCCCTACGCTCAGTCATGTCCATAAGGGGACACACAAGAATTCATTATTTAGACGAGAGATTAAACATCAGAATCCTACGATACTGAAGGAAAATGATACTGTGATGCTAAAAAAGCACACTCTGTCTAATAAAGGAAAAGGATTGATGAAAAAATTGGATCGATTATATACAGGCCCCTATAGCGTTTGTCGAGTCTTTAACAATAATACATATATGCTGAAAGATCAGAATGGCAACGTAATAAAGATACAACGTACGACAGCTGAAGCGATTCAATAAATAAGCAACGCATTTATAAATATATATAAATAGGTAGGTAGGTAGGGTAAGGAATAGGAATAATTTAGAATAGCTGAATAAAATGTATGACCATAATATATATATATATATATATATAGATAGGTGCAGGGGAATTATATAAAATAAGAAGAGTGGTATGGATAATGGTAATAAACAAAATTTAATCAGTCATTGGTTTGGTGCAAATACGAGGAATTAAGATAAGTAAATATAAATATTAAAAGTAATTATATAAAAAAAAAAAAAAAAAAAAATAATTGTAAAGACGTTTATAAAATATGTGTACGTTTAAATAGTAGATATAGGAATCCGCGTTGTTATATATATATATATATATATATATATATATGTATATATAAAGTAAATTAAAAGTGAAACGTATAAGAGGATGTATGTGTTGGTATGCGTATAAATGACGGTACATGTGAAAAATTTTAAATACACCTATGAGTATAAGTCGTAAACATGTAAATATCGAGTATATTAAGTTGGGGTAGGATTAATTACGTTATCAATGATATAATTTATGCACATAAATGCATGAGCTATTAAAACTTTACGAAACGTTTGAATGTGTAAAAATTAAGGTAGATGATATAAGTTAACATGTATATATCAAGTTAAAAAAAAAAAAAAAAAAAAAAAAAAAAAAAAAAAAATTAAAATTATTTATAGCAATATAAGTCAATGATCCCAAACGCCATCGACATCACCAGCATGACAACTAGCGACAGACCAATATAACCGCCAGTAGGGGGTGGGTGATTTGGTTTGTGTGCAGGATGTGGGGATGCTAGGTCGCCGGAAGAAGTAACAACCAAAATGTCGAAATAATAGTAATAATAATAATGAAAAAAAAAAAAAAAGGAAAAAAATCCCAGATGAAAATAAAAAGGAGATGGCAATATTTATATAACGAAGATACGATATATACCAAAAGGTTGTCCTTTTGTCCAAGGGACGGGTCGATAACCTCCCTATGGTTACCAAAGTTCGAAAGGAAAAGAAAAACCGGTTATTGTGATCGTTCCGCATCCGAATAGCTTAATTCGATAAGGTTGCCGGACTACTATGTATATACTAGCAAGCGGTACACCTTCTCGCATTCCATGCACGCGGCCAGTCATCCCTCAACTACGAGAAAAGTTATATAAACGAAGAACACGAATGAATACAAATTGAACGCGAAATTATTGATAAGTATTATGTAAATAGTTATTTAAGAAAAGTCGGATGTCCGGGTCAGTGACCCTCTCATCCAATTTTTATTTAGTGCGGCGGGGCATATGTAACAACCATGCTTGTTACATTGTTAGTAGTAGTGAGTGACTAAAGTTGGTAAATTGAAATTTGAGTTAAAAGGTATATTTGGAAGATTAAATTTAATAATATGTACGTAAAAGGTGATGAAAGAAAAAGAAATATTATATATATATATAGGTATGTGTTTATACATCCGGTCGGCATTGCGAACGTGACTTTCCCAAAGGAAATATAATAAAAAGAAATATAATAAAAAGAAAATAGAATAGTTAGACTGATATAAATATAGAGATATATGTATTGGGGAAAGCACGCTGGCGCCGATAAGATTAGAATTGTAAAAGATCTGTCAAAGTTAATATATGAAAAATGTCGAAAGGACATATATATAATAAATCAAGCGTTGACATGGCGAGAGCAAAAAGAAGAAGATAAATAGCATATAAAATGTATTCAGTCGGTATTTTGGTCAAACACCAAAAGAAACAACTCCGAATTTTCTGATTGGCTAGCCAAAAAGAGAAATCGGAGGGTTCCACCGAAAACCGTCAATTTAGGAATTTCTATATCTGTAGAATTCCTAGAAAGCAAGTATGTGGAGTGTATGAGTATATGTATATGTTACCTGATGCTGGCTGCCGTACTAATAACTAGGTATAAGACTATATGTATATATGTATAAGTATATAACTTAAAAATAAGGGACAATGGAACTTGTCCTTGGTTCAACTATGTTCGTCGAAAACAGACAAAAACCCATTATGGAGGAGAAAAAGATTTAAGAAAAGATCAAAACAATAATTGCAAAGAAACCGGCATTTCGTCGACAGTAAAGTACATAATAAGTATAATAATGCTAAGATACCTGTGTCGCCTCCAGAGTCCTGGAGTGTAATAAACAGACGAGTTTTGTCGGAGTTTTTAGTTCACGAATTCGCCAGTGGAGTGAGTTAAGTGAGTTGAATCTGGTCAGTCGAAAGACAGTTCAGTTGAATTTTAGTCGAGCTGGAGAAAAGTCAAGTCGGATAGTTTTCGAAGAAGTTAGGATGGATCGTCGGGACTTCGACCGTGAAGTTGGTCCATCTAGGCTAGGGACGGTTCCGTGTATTATACTAGATTAATAATCGTTCGAAAAGTTTCAATATATATATATATATAAAAAATTTTGTATACTAAAAATAAACGTAGCCGGATATCGCACGCGTTCGATTCGTAATTTTATTTCTTCCGAAAAGTAATAAATTTTCAATAAAATAAAAACCGCATTTTTATTTTTGTCATTTAATTTATTTTATTATAATAATCGGTCATGGGCCTCTCCCATGTGGCATCCCGGGCATACCTCGAAACCAGAAGTCGGTAACGTTATATTTTAATATTTATATCCCTATATTTAAGAATATAACGTAAAATAAATATATGTTAGCGATCTGCATGTGTATATGTATTTATAGGTATATATCGTACAGGTCGCCACAATATATATAGAATATATATATATATATATGTATATATATATATATATATATATATATATATATATATATATAATATATATATAATTTATATATATATATATACAATCTATATATATATATATATATATATATATATATATATATATATATATATATATATATATATATATATATATATATATATATATGTATATATTTTTATTTTTATATATATATATATATAATATATATATATATATATATATATATATTTAATATATATATATATGATAACACGTGCGTATAAAAATAACGTTTTATAGCTATCGTAGTGGCTTAATTTTCAACAGGAGCAGTGTGACGTCATTTCGACGTTCTATAGCAAAAATTAATGTTAGAAAAATATTATTTGATCGATCTTCTTTTTAAAAATAAATAAATATACATATAAATGTGTGTATGTGTGTATATACAGATATATTTTATATTTTATATATAGGTCAATAATTGCCTGCTTTTTGCAAACCTTTTTTTCGGCAGATGTAGTAGAAGTTTTGCAAATTTAAGGATGTGAAAGTATGATTGAACAATATTTTTTAAAAGATATATTTCGTTTTTTATATTACTCCAATTTATATATATATATATATATATATATATATATATATATATATATATATATATATATATATATATATAATGGTGGATTTTTTGCAGACCTTTTTTTTTATCCTTTTTATAAATATATATATATATATATATATATATATATATATATATATATGTATGTTTATATATATATATGTGTGTGTATATATATGTATATATATATATATATATATATATATATATATATATATATATATATATATATATATATATATATATATATATATAAGTAGTAAGTGGGCTACTTCAGCCACTTCTGTCAACTTGCCGTTATATTTAATCCCTGTCAACTTGCCGTTATATTTAATCTCTGTCAACTTGCCGTTATATTTAATCCCTGTCAACTTGCCGTTATATTTAATCCCTGTCAATTTTCCCTTATATTTAATCCCTGTCAATTTTCCCTTATATTTAATCCCTGTCAACTTGCCGTTATATTTAATCCCTGTCAATTTTCCCTTATATTTAACCCCTGTCAACTTGCCGTTATATTTAATCTCTGTCAATTTTCCCTTTACCAGAATGTGAAACAAATATTTTATTAAAATATCCACATACACTTATTTTTAAAGGAAAAATGAATAAAGATCTGATTGAAAATTTTATTGTAAATCATTTTTGCAATTAAGTTTTATAAAGAAAAATTTTTCTTTATAAAATTTCAGTCAAAAATTTGCCTATAAATATTTGAAATCATCAACAATTCTTTCACTCCTTAATTGTATTATTAATTATATTATTGTGTAGTATTTTTTCGGATACTACAATAACATAAGCAATAACATTTGATGTGTTAATAGACTGAGAAAAGTCGACATTAATTAATATATTTGATTTTCCACTATAAATATATTCAGGGTGTTTTGTCGTGTCTATTACATAAACGCATTTATTTCCAACGAATTCTCCAGGCTCGTAAATCACATCGCTATATCCGTAATAATAATTCTGAAAATCTTTGTACATTTCGAATAGAATTGCGTAAATTCCTTCATTAATATCTATATTTTGTAATTCCTCAGGATAATTTGTATCATTAATTTTCACACGAATATTTTTGACTTTCATAGAGTCAAAATAAGACGGATCTTTTATTTGTTGTTCACAACGATCGTCCTGAAAACCTACAATAATAAATTTAGGATTCTCAATATTTCTGTAAATATTTGTAATATCATAATTTAAAGTCGATCCTGTTACACTACGTTTTTGAATACATTCCCATTTATTAAATTTGTAGGTTATATTTTGCAAATTTGTCAACTCACTAATAAGTTGAATTTCTTGCGTTGGGCGATAGTTAATTATGGGAACTCTAATCACAAATTCTTTTATCGTTATTTTCCCCTCAACAGGTAAACTTGCCTCATCGTGTGTGCCATCCGCTTTTTTTGTTTTCCATCTGAATAAAGCATCTTCATCGCTATTTCTGGTAAAAGTTATTGTAAATCCACCTTTGTAAAAAATTGGTGTACTATTATTGTTACTGAAAAAATCCAGTCCTAATTGTGATAAATCACCGATAACGCAAAATTTATTAAACGAACCTTCGTGTTGAGAAATAAATCCACTATTTTTAAACGAATTTTTATCAGATTGTCTGTACGAAACGATTCCTTTTACAGTCGATATAATTCCAGGATTTTCAATGTTATCTATTATTTGGTTATGTTTTTTCACAACTATTCCAGAAAATAAAAATGGAATAAAATTATCGATTAATTTTACATTAGATTTTGCCGGAAAAGTAGTGCCATCTTTTTTCGTAAATTCACCAGTAATATAATACTGATACTTTGACGTTGAAAATGAGTCACCGTAATCAATATTAAAATCAATTTTTTTGTTGGGCGAATTAAAGTTTAAAATGCTCGTAGGGTTATAATTTTTGTATTCGTGCCGAATAATTTCATTATAATATTTTGAATAAATTTCATTTTCCATTTTTTATTACAGCAAAAAAAAAATTTTTTTAAATTACGAATATTTCTTTTCCTTCATTATAGATGGAAGACCCGACTTTTTCTAACTATCTAATATTTCTTTACAATGATTAGCAATAAAAATCTTTGAAACATTTTGATATAAAATCACATAATCCCAATCGACGAAATCTTTATAAAAGTCAATAAACTTTTCCGACAAATTCTGATATTTACTGATTATATCCCAATCAACACGATCGTTAAATTCTTTGATATTATTTTCCGTTAATTTCTGAAATTTAGAAATCTTGGGCCAATTTACTTTATTTTGAAAAATACGCAAATGGTCGATAGTTAAATTCTCGTGTTCAGACACATAATTCCAATCAACATTCGGCGAAAAAAGATTAGTTTCCATTTTAGGAACTTCAACGCAATTTATTGCTGAAACTAAATATAACAAAAATAACTTCATCATGTTTACTTATTAATAAAACTCGTTTTTTTAACCCCACACACAGAACATTTACTTTCCAAAATAACTTTTCCGTTCGATGTTTTCCTTTTTTTCTCGTTAAGAGATTGTGTTTTCTTTTTACATTTTAAACAATATATTAACGTCATATTTATTACATATAAAATAAAAATTTTTATTGTTTCTTATTTAGGGCATCTTTAATACTTTGCTCCATTTGTTTTTTATTTACAGCATCTTTTTCATCTATTCCTGTTGAAACTCCAACTAATCTTCGATTATTGAAATTAACGTAATTTTTCACAATATTTAATTGTTGTTTCAAATATTCATTTGTTAAATTTCCAACATAAGTTTTCATTTCGATAATAAAAGGTATTAATATTGCGCTCACTTTTTCGTTAATTTCTTGTTTATTTCTGCTTGAAATTGTCGATTCTTGTTTTTCGATTTGATTGCCGAATTTATCAAATTTATTCATTTTTTATAATACGTAATATTTTATTATATTTAATTCCTTGAGACAATTTTTGTAAAACATCTAGACATAAATAACCACAAATTGGTGGATCGTCAAATTGCTGAATTTGTTCGTAATTATAATACAAATTATCGCTTCCTAAATATTTCACTAATTGGATCGGTGGATTCGCATTTCCGTACGAATCGAAATAATATTTAATATCTTTTTGTTTAAAATACGCTGTCCAATGAGAACCAATTTGATAGGAATTTTCTAAGTTAATAATTCCACATTCATTTTCCCAAGGTTTCCCTAATAATTCATCTTTCATAAAAACGCCTCTAAAATTTTTAATTTTCAATTTTTTAGCGTACTTTTCTAACTCTACGTTTGTTAGCGCTTTTTTTTAACGTTACTTAAGCCTGAGCCTTGATTTACACCGTGAATCACTTCCTGAATTTTTTCTAGCGCTTTATTGTGTCGAGCCATTTCTTCGCGTTTCGCTTTTTTGTCTTTATAATCAACGAATGTGTTTGCAACAGCAGCTGCACCACCACCGACTCCACCGATTAAAGCTCCAATAGCTGCAAGTAAAGGTAAAATTCCACCTTTGTGATTTTCCTGTAATTGTTTGTATGTTAAAGTAAGTCTGACGCCAGTGTTATTTTTACGATGTTTATCAATGGCGTTTTTTTGCCTATCATTTAATCCAATTTTGTCTTTTCCTGATTTTATTTGATCAGAAGATAATTGAATTGTTATGTTCGATTTTCGCTTATAAGCTCTCTGAATTTTTTTTTTTTGTCCATCAGTAAGATTTATATTGCATATATTCATTTTATAATATAGAAAATAATTTTTTAATTTAGATTTTTAAACCTAGACCAAGATGCCTTTTTGCTTTCATTGCATTTGTCGTTAAATATCCCCAAAATCGTTCATTTAAATTTGCATCATTTGACTTAAATCTTTCCCACGCTTTGTGTTCTAAAATTTCATCAGCTTTGTGTCTATTCGCTGTATCTTTATATTTATGGTAAAATAAATCATGTTCTTTCGCTGCTTCGTCTAATGGATTTATACCTATATTTCCATCTTGAATTCTTTCTTGTAATTTTGTCCCTGGGCCTAAATAATTATATCCTGGTGCGTGAATTTCAAACGGCAAATTATTCAAAATACCGTTGAATAAACCTGATCCGATCTTTTCACCACGTAATATTTTTGAAGGTAAAGATGACACAAATTTAATTAAATATTCAATCCCCTTATTTTCGTCGATATGTGCTTCTAATTGTTCCTTTAAAAAATTAATAACTCCAATTTTTTCGTTATGAAAATTATTATTACCGGCTTTTTCCTGAGCATAAATATAATACAATCTTTGTAATAAATTTTGTAAATTATCGACATATTTATACTCGACAGAATTATCGGAATATTTTATTAAACCTTTTCCTTCGTGTACCTCTTCATTCTCTATTTTTGCCCAGGGTGGTACAATATTTCTGCTTTCAGGTTTTTTTACTTTATTTTTCCAAATTGGCTTAATTATTGTGTTGTATTTTTCACCTTTGCTCGATTTTGGTTTATTGCTATTTTTATCATTATTATGGTATATGCAATCTGTCGTCAACAAAATTTCCTCATAATTTGCATAATCATCCGGTGTGAAAGAATTAGGATCAGGTTTTTTCGATGGCTCTAACGTTAATAATTTCCATAATCCTTCAGTTCCTTCGTACGTTTTTCCTGCTACAATAATGTCGTTGTTATCTAAAGTAACTATTTCCTTTCCTATCATATAATTTTTGTTTTTTTTATCATAATGTATACCAAAAGTAGAATCTTTAGCATCAGGTAAAAATTCCGTTGTTATTTTTCCTAGAACAATATTTTTTTCATCTTGAATCATACGATTTTCAACGGGAGATTGATCAATGTAAGAAGGCACAATTACAGGTAAAATTTTGTTTTCGTTTAATTTATTAACAGCATTTATAATCGGTTTAAATTCCTCTTCTCTTACCTTTTCAATATTTTCCTTGCCTCTACGGGCTTGTAGAAATTTTTGTTTTAATTGTTTTTCAAGTTTACTTAATTTAATTGCTTTTTCAACAGTTATTTTTTCCATTTATATGTAACAAATATAAAAATTTTATTAGTTAAACACCCACTTAAACCTTCGTTGAACATGATTTTACGTTCATTTTACGTTTCTTTAACGTTGGTGAACGTTCATCAAATTGTTCTATCATTTTAAATTGATTTTTATATCTCCCAAAATCTCGTTTTTTAGTTAAATCTATCGTAATAAAACCAAAATCTTTTTCCCAACATTGGTTACAAATTTTACAAAATTTATCGTAAGACATATCCCCCATTACATTGTCTTTATATATTTTTCTCAAATAATGGTCATTTTGTTTAAAAATACACAGAAAATTAGCGTTACTACGAATTGTTTGCAAATTAACCAAAGTATAGCATTGTGTAATATAAATACAAGATATATTTTTATGTCTTCCACTTGTAAAATATTCTTTAATTATTCTCTGATTTTTTTCCATAATACAATCGTCAAAAATAACGAGAGAATTTGGTAAACATTTATCTACAGAAATTAAATCATCGTAATTATCGCAAAAATATGCAATTTGTTCGCCAACATTTTTTTCAACATTTTCGTATCTTTCCTGTAATTTTTGATATACCGGTTGTTCTAATGTTTTACTGAATATATAGAGATTTTCAAATTCTAACCAATTTCGGTATATAAAATTTAGTAATAACGTTGTTTTTCCACAGCCGCTAGAACCTATAAAAATGCCTCTAATAACTGGTTGAATAGTTCTGTTATTTTTATTGTTATTTAATTTTTTGTCAAATACGATAACATACATTTTTATAAATATATTTATATTTATAAAATATAAAATGCAACTTTTTAAATTAAAAGGTGATAAATCAACTTTAACACTTCGTCTTGAAAATCCTTTACATTTAGATAAAGAGAAAAATTACAAATTAGGATTAGTCGCTTTTTACGGTGATAATTATATTCCTAATATTCCGCATAATTTATATGTAGAATTAAACATATTAACAGAAACATACGGAGTTAATTTTCCGAAGGGGTTTTATTCGTTATCAGATATAGAGGAAATAATACAGTTAAAATTAACGCAACTAAAATCTCAATATGATAATGAAAAAATAAAAGTTAATTTTTTGACTGAAAATTTTGGATTAAAAAGTGATAAAATTAGTAACAAAATTCGAATATTTTCTCCCGTAAAAATTAATTTAGGTACGTTAGGTGAATTTTTAGGATTTGAAAATCACGTTAATTTAGAACCTAACACATTATATAGTGCGTCTAGTTTTCCAAAATTAAGACCGTTAGATGCAATAGAAATTCACTGTAATATTGTCGAACCAGCAATTTTAAATCATTCATCTAATCCTCATTCTCACGAAGAAGCCGATATTATTTATACATTTTTTCCTGAAATAATTTATGGAGGAAAAATATCGGAAAAAGTTTCACAGATTATTTTTGTTCCTATTAAAAATCATATCGAAAAAATTGACACAATTATTGTTCATATTACCGATGAAAACGGAAATATACTAAATATGGCGTCATCAAATAATATTATATATCTCGGATTAATTTCATCCGAACCTATATATAAAAATGAATCTTAAAGAAGCGAAAGAATTGCATAAAAATGTTAGAAAAAAATTTGAAAAAAGACACATTGTAACATATGGAATTGACGATTTATGGGCAGCAGATTTAGTAATTATGTCGCATTATGAAACAGAAAATAAAGGATATAAATATATACTAAATGTTATCGATACTTTTTCGAAATTTGTTTGGTCAGAAGCTCTAAAGAAAAAAGACGGAATTTCTGTGACAAAAGCTTTTGAAAATATCGTAGAAAAAGCGAGAAAAGTAAAACATGATACTCCAAAATTTTTACACACCGATAAAGGTCTAGAATTCAGGAATAAAATATTTTCTTCAATGTTACAAAAATATAGCATAAAATTATATCACACTGAAAATGCTGAAAAATCTTCGATAATAGAAAGATTTAACGGAACTTTAACCAGAAAAATGAAAGTTCTCTTTGAATGTCAACAAAATTTTAAGTGGATAAATATATTACAAAATTTGGTAAATGAATATAATTATCACGATTTTCACAGAACAATTCAAATGAGGCCGTGTGAAGTTAACAAAAGTAATGAACACGAAATTTACACAGTTTTACCTATTAAAAAAGAAATACCGATATTTCAGGTTGGAGATCGTGTAAGAATTAGTGTAAATAAAAAAACCTTTCAAAATAAATATAAAAATAATTGGTCCAAAGAAATATTCGTAATTAAAAAAATTCTGTTTACATCGCCTATAACTTATAAAATTCAGGATTTAAATAAAGAGGAAATTATCGGTAGTTTTTACAGACAAGAACTTCAAAAAACAATTTTCTAAAAATTTTTTTTTTTTTGTAATAAACGAAAATGGATCACGAGCCTTCGGCACCAGAATCTTTATTTTTTCAGGCTTTATATCCGAAAATATCGGCGCCTGAATTTAACTCCAACAATTATAAAATTAACCACATAATGATGCATTATGATTATTTACAAAAAGAAATGAAAAATAGATTTCAACAAAAAAAGAAATACTTAAAAATAGCGAAAATTATGTATGGAACAGAATATGTACTTATTTTGTCGGATATCGGAACTTTGACAACTTCTGTTTTTGTCCCCGTCTTGATCCCCTTAAGTACACCAATTTGCGTTGGATTTACAACTTTGTCAATATTAGTAAGAGGAACACACAAATTTTGTACAGAAAAAATTAATAAACACGCTGCAATCGAATTATTAGCACGCACTAAAATAAATTCAATAGAGGAAAAATACGCTAAAGCGATTAAAGATGGCGAAATTACTGACAGTGAATTTGATGATATTGTACAAGAAGTAAAAAATTACGAAAAATTAAAAACCGATATTTTAAACGAATATAATAAAAAAGTAGAAATCAATAATAATTTAAAATTATCGTTAATAGAACAAGGAAAAACAGAGGCGAGAAATGAATTGAAAGAAGCACTGTTAAAACACTGTTAATTAAAGGCGACACCAGTTCGTAATATTATTATTTTGAAAGAAAAGAAGTATATTTAAAAATTTTATTTTTTCTAATATAAATATGAATACTGAAAATAAAATAAGAAAAAACTACAATTCAGAAAAAAAGTATTGCAAGAGATGCGATAAAAATATTTTACAGCGTTATTGGTCAAGACATAAAAAATCGAATTTACATGCAGGAATTAAAAAAATAGAAAATAAGTATTGCGAGAAATGTGATAAAGAATTTTCGTATAAAAATTGGGCGCGACATTTAAAGGCAAAAAAACATACAGGAGTCGAGAGAAAAATGAGGGCAAAAAAAACATTGTGAAAAATTCGATGCTCACACATTAGCGGCAAAATATGTATTATTTGATTTTATTGATCTTTAAGTTAAAGATAAATAAATTTATATATTGAAGATGATTATAGAAAAAAATTTATCTTTTTCTAATATAAATATGAATACTGAAAATAAAATAAGAAAAAACTACAATTTAGAAAAGAAGTATTGCGAGAAATGCGATAAAGAAATTAATTATAAAAATTGGGCGCGACATCAAAAAACAGATCTGCACACAGGAATTAAACAGCAAAAACTTGGAAATATATTTCCGGTTAAAAGTACTTATTTTGAAAAGGAAAAGAAATATCAATTTTGCGAAAAATGTAACAAAAATATTTTGCAGAATAATTCAACGAGACATCAGAAATCAAAATTACACACAGAAATTAAACAGCAAAAGCTTATTGATATATTTCCGTTCAAAGATATGCGTGTTTTTAAACAGAAAAAACAACAAAAAAATGAACTTTTTTCTATTATACAAGGTAAACACGAATATTGTAAAAAATATAGTAGTTGGAATATAGATTATGCCGTCAAATTGAAAAAATTAAGAAATAAAAAAGGCGAAAAAATAGTTAATGTTAAAAGTATGATGGATAATGTCAAAAAAATGATAGGAAAATTAATTCAAATTGTCAAAGAAAAAACTCATTTCAAAAATGACGATAAAATAAATATAATCGTTAAAAATGAAAATTTTAAAACAACGGTAATATCTACAGGTTTTCAAAATGATATAAATGCTACAACACTTTTAGATCATATAGAAAATATTTTGACATCTGATGAGAAAGTTGACATAAATAAAACAACGTTCAATTTTCAAGTAATTAATATACCTAGAGGAAAAGGCTATATAGCAAAATAATAAATATTACTAAAGATAAACATACAAAAAAATGCATCACTCAAATAAAAAATAACGATAATTTATGTTGTCCTAGAGCAATAATTACAGCTTTAACATATCATACGGATACTATTTTAGGTAGAAAATTAGAAGGACGAGATTCGAAAAGTATTCGACAAGGTAAAAAAATACAGGGAGATTTAGCGGAAAAGTTATGTCAAAAAATAGGGTTTTGTAATAGTGAAGGATTTACGTTAGAAAATATAAAAGATGTAGAAAATTTATTAAATATTCAAATTAAAGTTATTTGCGTGGAAAATTTTAATAATGTAATATATTCGGGTAAAGAAAATGAAGTAAAAATTTATCTATATAAAAATGGAAATCACTTTGACGTAATAAATAGTATGACAGCTTTTTTTGCGACATCTTATTATTGTGAAAAATGTGACAAACCTTATCAAAATAAAAATATGCACAAATGTAAAAGTGAGGCAAAAGTATGCGAATTATGTATGATGAAAGAACACAGTGAAAAAAATAAAATTTATTGCAAAAATTGTGACAGATATTGTTACAATCAAGAATGTTACGAAAATCATGAGAAAGTTTGCGAGCAAATATATAAATGTTTGAAATGTAAAAATATATGTAAAAGAAACGAAAATCACGAATGTGGATATAGAGTATGTAAAAATTGTGGTGAAAATGTAAAAATGTATGAACATTTATGTTATATGCAAAAAATAAAACAAAAAGGTGCAATTTGCGATATTCCTTGTCTTTGTAACGAAAGTATGGATGAAAAGGTCGGAAAATGCACATATTCTGAAAAATATATTTTCTACGATTATGAAGCAAATCAAGAAACTGGAACTCATGAGGCTAATTTAATTGTTGCACAATATTTTAACGGTGAAACTTTTATCTTTGAAACGAACGATGAACTTTGCGAATGGTTAATTTCTAAAAAACACAGTGGATTTACAACAATTGCTCACAACGCAAAATCTTACGATTTGCAATTTATCCTAAAATATTGCGTAGAAAATTCACTGAAACCTTACACAATTTATAGTGGTGGAAAAATAATGTTTTTAGAAGTTGCAGGAATTAAATTTATCGATAGCATTAATTTTATTGCGTCACCACTCTCAGATTTCCCGAAGATATTTGACTTAAAAGAAATAAAAAAAGGATATTTTCCTCATTTATTCAACACAAAAGAAAATCAAAATTATAAAGGGCCAATTCCTGATAAAAAATTCTACGGTATAAATACGATGAAAATTAACCCTAGAAAGGTTTTTCTTAAATGGTATTCTGAAAAAATTAACGAAAATTATGTATTTGATTTTCAAAAAGAATTTGTAGAATATTGTAAATCTGACGTAGATATTTTACGTAGAGGTTGTGTAGAATTCAGAAAACAATTTCTAGAAATTGCAAATATCGATCCTCTTCAGTACATTACAATTGCAAGTACATGTATGTCTATTTTCAGGTCAAAATATTTACAAGAGAACACTATCGGAATTATAAAACAACCTAAAAAAGAAATGTATAGTAAAGATTCAATTTCATGGTTAAATACATTCAAAAATGTACAACATGCAGTAAATGGTGGAGAAATAGAAATTTGTGGTGCAAAAGTTGATGGTTTTAATGAGAAAACAAACACAATTTATCAATATCATGGTTGTTTTTGGCACGGCTGTCCGAAATGTTATAGTGAAAATACAATAAATAGTATAAAACGTGAAACTATGGGTGATTTATACGAAAAAACTAAAGATAGAAGTAAACAGATAAAAGATGCTGAATATAATCTGATAGAAATATGGGAATGCCAATGGAAAAAATCGAAAAAATATCAAAAAGCTTTAAGAGAAAATACCCCCGTTATTGAACCGTTGAACCCGCGAGATTTTTTTCACGGTGGAAAAACTGAAGTTTATAAATTAAAAGTAAACAATAAAATATTTTTTTCGCAATAATTCGCGGACGATTCGAAATTTCGAAAAATTATTTAAACGAAAGTTATGTGTCATTGAATTACGCGTCTAACGATGGTATTGCCGTATTTTTATATCGAATAGTCACCGATAAAATTGGGCATAAAGGTTTTTGGGGTTTTGGGCCCTTTTTGCGGCCCCTATAATACATTGGGGGTTCGGTTTGGGCTCAATAGAAAGTAGACGTGGAGATCTATAATTTATGTCATATTGAAAATGTTTTAAAAATTAACCGGTAACGAGAAATCGCGAGTTGAAAATTTCATTTTCGATTTTTAAAAATTTTCCCGGCGATTTTTGTCCGGCCGATACTACAATGCATTTAGCATGGGACAATGTTAATTATATATCTATATACCTGTATATATATAAATTTATATAGCGAATTTGTTATCGACTATAACTCGCTTACGTTTAGAGATACGAAAAAAATTGTTATTACCTAATTCGATCGTCGTAAAAAAATCTATTAAACCGCGTCATCGTCGAAATTCAAAAATTTACGAATAGGGGGTTTGGGGGGGGTGACTCGATAAAATTTTGATTTTGGAAAAATTTCGATAGAATCGATTTGGTAGATATTAAAATGACGAATGCGAAACAGAAAACCGTTTTCAGTTATTATGGATAGGTGTCGAGCTACGAATTTTCTAAAATCGATGACCTGCCACCTTTGGCAAGGCATAGCGAGCTACGTAAACATTTTTAAACGATTCCGACTTTACAAATAGTCATTTATATATACGATATATAGGATCAAGCGAAAAAACCGCGAAAAAAAATTTCAAACCCAAACCGAAAATTTCAAAAGGGGTATCCATCGATTTTTTCAAAATTCCGATTTTTTCGCAATAATTCGCGAACGATTCGAAATTTCGAAAAATTATTCAAACGAAAATTATTTGTCATTAAAATACGCGTCTAACGATGTTATTGCCGTATTTTTATATCGAATAGTCGCCGAGAAAATTGGGCTTAAAGGGTTTTGGGGTTTTGGGCCCTTTTTGCGGCCCCTATAATACATTGGGGGTTCGGGTTGGGCTTAAAAGAAAGTAGACGTGGAGATCTATAATTTATGTAATTACGTGAATGTCTTAAAAATTAACCGGTAACGAGAAATCGCGAGTTGAAAATTTCATTTTCGATTTTTAAAAATTTTCCTGGCGATTTTTGGATGGCCGAATCTACAATGCATTTAGCATGGGGCAATGTTAATTATATATCTATATATCTGTATATATATAAATTTATATAGCGAATTTGTTATCGACTATAACTCGCTTACGTTTAGAGATACGAAAAAAATTCTTAATACCTAATTCGATCGTCGTAAAAAAATCTATTAAACCACGTCGTCTTCGAAATTCGAAAATTTAATAAAGGGGGGGTTTGGGGGGGTGACTGATTAAAATTTCGATTTTGGAAAAATTTCGATAGAACCGATTTGGTAGATATTAAAATGACGAATTCGAAACAGAAAACCGTTTTTCATTCCGATTGATAGGTGTCGAGCTACGAATTTTCTAAAATCGATGACCTGCCACCTTTGGCAAGGCATAGCGAGCGACGTAAACATGTTTAAACGATCCCGACTTTACAAATATTCATTTATATATAAGATATATAGGATCAAGTGAAAAAATCGCGAAAAAAAAATTCAAACCCAAACCGAAAATTTCGAAAGGGGTGTATCCATCGATTTTTTCAAAATTCCGATTTTTTCGCAATAATTCGCGGACGATTCGAAATTTCGAAAAATTATTTAAACGAAAGTTATGTGTCATTGAATTACGCGTCTAACGATGGTATTGCCATATTTTTATATCGAATAGTCACCGATAAAATTGGGCATAAAGGTTTTTGGGGTTTTGGGCCCTTTTTGCGGCCCCTATAATACATTGGGGGTTCGGTTTGGGCTCAATAGAAAGTAGACGTGGAGATCTATAATTTATGTCATATTGAAAATGTTTTAAAAATTAACCGGTAACGAGAAATCGCGAGTTGAAAATTTCATTTTCGATTTTTAAAAATTTTCCCGTCGATTTTTGGACGGCCGAATCTACAATGCATTTAGCATGCGCCAATGTTAATTATATACCTATACATCGTTATATACATAATAGTTTTAGCATAGGCAATGTCAATATATATCGTTATATATATGTATATATATATATATACAGTAAGCACAATGTATTAGCCTTTTATATATATATATATATATATATATATATATATATATAAATATAAATGTTTTGGGGATAACTTCTTCAATAATGGAGGTATTTTGGCAAACCGTTTTTTGTTTTCTTCGTAGTCATCAAAATATATATCTAATATATAAACATCGACGCTTTCGCGATAATCGTGTGGTAGCCAAAAAAATTTGATCGATCTTTTTCATTATAAATATATATATATATATAAATATAAATATTTTGGGGATAACTTCTTCAATAATGGAGGTATTTTGGCAAACCGTGTTTTGTTTTCTTTGTAGTCATCAAGATATATATCTAATATATATACATCGATGGTTTCGCGATAATCGTGTGGTAGCCAAAAAATTTGATCGATCTTTTTCATTATAAATATATATATATATATAAATATATAAATGTTTTGGGGGATAACTTCGTCAATAATGGAGGTATTTTGGCAAACCTTTTTTTGTTTTGTTCGTAATCATCAACATATATATCTAATATACATACATCGACGCTTTCGCGATAATCGTGTGGTAGCCAAAAAAATTTGATCGATCTTTTTCATTATAAATATATATATATATATATAAATATAAATGTTTTGGGGATAACTTCTTCAATAATGGAGGTATTTTGGCAAACCGTTTTTTGTTTTCTTCGTAGTCATCAAAATATATATCTAATATATATACATCGACGCTTTCGCGATAATCATGTGGTAGCCAAAAAATAAGATCGATCTTTTTCATTATAAATATATATATATATATATATAAATATATAAATGTTTTGAGGATAACTTCGTCAATAATGGAGGGATTTTGGCAAACCTTTTTTTGTTTTGTTCGTAATCATCAACATATATGTCTAATATATATACATCGACGTTATCGCGATAATCGTGTGGTAGCCAAAAAATTTGATCGATCTTTTTCATTATAAATATATATATATATAAAAATATAAATATTTTGGGGATAACTTCTTGAATAATGGAGGTATTTTGGCAAACCGTTTTTTGTTTTCTTCGTAGTCATCAAAATATATATCTAATATATATACATCGATGGTTTCGCGATAATCGTGTGGTAGCCAAAAAATTTGATCGATCTTTTTCATTATAAATATATATATATATAAAAATATAAATATTTTGGGGATAACTTCTTCAATAATGGAGGTATTTTGGCAAACCGTGTTTTGTTTTCTTCGTAGTCATCAAGATATATATCTAATATATATACATCGATGGTTTCGCGATAATCGTGTGATAGTCAAAAAATTTGATCGATCTTTTTCATTATAAATATATATATATATATAAAAATATAAATGTTTTGTGGATAACTTCGTCAATAATGGAGGCATTTTGCAAAATTTTTTTTTGTTTTGTTCCTAATCATCAATATATATATATATACATATATATATATATATATATATATATATATATATATATATATATATATATATATATATATATATATATATATATATATATAATAACACGCGTGTATAAAAATAACGTTTTATAGTTACGGTAGTGGCTTAATTTTCAACAGCAGCAGTGTGACGTCATTTCGACGTTCTATAGCAAAAGTTAATCTCGGGAAAATATTATTTGATCGATCTTTTTTTTTAAATAAAATAAATGAATATACATTATATATTGAACAATATTTTTAAAAAGTTATACTTCATTAAACACTAACAGCTTCCCACTTGCGTAGACCTAAAAGGGCACCCCCCCCCGGTTTGTAAACATAACATGCGCCTGCAAAGTTTAAGTTATGCTTTCGCCCTGAAAAATTTACCATACTAATGAGCGCAAGTTGTTGCGTATCCAGTGGCGCCTGCAATGTTTTAGGTATGCAACAAAAAGCGTTTGGTGCGCTTTTTAGCAGATCAAGTACATAGGTTTGGATATTCGTGGATAACTCGGCGAATTTTGGTCAGATTTGGGCAAACCTTTCTTTATTTTACTCGTATTGAGCCCCCCCATCAATACCGGTCCATGGGTAGCCCCTAGTTAAATACCTATAAGAAAATTTAACGCTTTCTCTTCGACCCCCGATAACTTTCGTCGCCGCGGTCGGATTGAAAAACACGTCGTACGAAAAACACGCCAAATCACCGTCGCTACAAATCTGGTCGATCGTCGAACGTGCCCAATGGGTCGAAAAAACGTCGAAAGTGTTACGTCACCCGTCGCAGATTTGTCCTTTTCACCGAGTCGGACGCGATCTTTCGAACGGTGAAAACCGTTCGCGTCCATCTAGTAAAATGGGCCGGTTAAATGGGTTCAAAATTCGGGTCGAAAATCGACTTTTTTCCAGATAAACCGGTCTAGACGATCCCCCTTTCGAGCGAACGCGTTAAGGGTGGACTTTTTCGAAAGTAAACTCTCGACGCTATAACGTTCGTAGAAGGTGATTTTTCGAAAGGTCCGACCGTTAGGCCGTTAGCAAAAATCAAAGTTGAAATTTCGTTTTTCGGAATTTCGTCCATTTTCCGGAAAATCCGCTTTTTCCGACGCATTTCTCTAATTAACCGCGATCGAATTCGTTATCGATCGAAAGCCGACTAAATTCTCCGTCGAAATGATATGTATGAAAATTTTCGCCAAACGTCGAAAACCGACCTTTAGGCGAGGTCGAAGTTGGCCATTTTGCCTTAGTCGAAATTGACTTTTTTCACCGAAATCGCTGTAGAAAAAAAAACAGGCCCTAACTCGAAAAAAGCCCTCGTCATTTTGTACCCAACCCTATCGGCTATCTTTTCGATCTCTCGGTCGATAGTCGTACGATGCGCCCAACTTCCGGAACAATTCGGTTTATCCAGCATGTTCCTATCGCCAGCTTTGGCGAGGCATAGCGAGCGACGTAAAGATTTTTAAACGATTCCGACTTCGGAAATAGTCGTTACCGTATAAGATGTATGGTAAAAAGCGAAAACCCCGCGAAAAAAAATTTCGCCGAAAATTTCGAAAGGGGGCCCCCTTTCGATTTTTTCGAAATTTCGATTTTTCGCAATAATTCGCGAACTATTCGTAATTTGAGAAAATCATTCCAACGAAAGTTACGCGCGACTAAAATACGCGTCTAACGACGGTAGTCGCGTATTTTTATAGCGAATACTCGTCGAGTAAATTGCAGTTAAACGGTTTTGGGGTTTTGCGCCCTTTTTACCGCCCCTATGATAGATAGGCGGTTCGGGTTGGACTTAGAAGAAAGTAGACGTCGAGATCTATAATTTATGTTCTACGGTAAATGTTTTAAAAATTAACCGGTAACCAGGAATCGCGAGTTTAAAATTTGATTTTCGATTTTTCAACATTTTTTCAGGCATTTTTGGTCGGTCGGTTAGTAGCTATATATGTACGTGTATATATATATATATATATATATATATGAAAGTGTATCGGACCATATTTCAATCCGACCAATAGCGGCTTAGTAAATAAGAAAAGTTGGAACGATGAAATTTAAAGCTTTCTCTTCGACCCCCGATAACTTTCGTCCCGGCGGTCGGATCGAAAAACACGTCGTACGAAAAACACGCCTAATCGCCGTTGCTACAAATCTAGCCGATCGTCGAAGGTGCCCATTAACCGGTAGACTACGATATGGGCCGTGAAATGGGTCGAATAAACGTCGAAAGTGTTACGTCATCCGCCGGAGATTTGTCCTTTTCACCGAGTCGGACGCGATCTTTCGAACGGTGAAAACCGTTTTCGGCTATCTAGTAAAATGGGCACGTTAAATGGGTTCAAAATTCGGGTAGAAAATCGACCTTTTCCCCTATAAACCGGTCTAGACGATCGCCCGTTCGAGCGAACGCGTTCAGGGTGAACTTTTTCGAAAGTAAACTCCCGACGCTATAACGTTCGTAGAAGGTGATTTTTCGAAAGGTCCGACCGTTAGGCCGTTAGCAAAAATCAAAGTTGAAATTTCGTTTTTCGGAATTTCGTCCATTTTCCGGAAAATCCGGTTTTTCCGACGCATTTCTCTAATTAACCGCGATCGAATTCGTTATCGATCAAAAGCCGACTAAATTCTCCGTCGAAATGATATGTATGAAAATTTTCGCCAAACGTCGAAAACCGACCTTTATGCGAGGTCGAAGTTGGCCATTTTGCCTTAGTCGAAATTGACTTTTTTCACCGAAATCGCTGTAGAAAAAAACCCAGGCCCTAACTCGAAAAAAGCCCTCGTCATTTTTTATCCAACCCTATCGGCTATCTTTTCGATTTCTCGGTCGATAGTCGTACGATGCACCGAACTTCCGGAACAATTCGGTTTATCCGGCATTTTCTGGTAGCGAACTATCTCCATGTTTGGCGTGGCATAGCGAGTGACGTAAACATTTTTAAACGATTCCGACTTCGGAAATAGTCGTTACTGTATTAGATTTATGGTAAAAAGCGAAAACCCCGCGAAAAAAAATTTCAAACCGAATCCGAAAATTTCAAAAGGGGATCCCCTTTCGATTGCTTGCAAATTTCGATTTTTCGCAATAATTCGTGAACTATTAGCAATTTGAGAAAATAATTCCAACGAAAGTTACGGGCGATCAAAAATACGCGTCTAACGACGGTATTCGCGTATTTTTATAGCGAATATTCGTCGAGCAAATTGAGGTTAAAGGGTTTCGGGGTTTTGCGCCCTTTTTACGGCCCCTATGATAGATAGGGGGTTATATATAAATCATCAATATATATTAGGTTTTTTGCGCGATAAATCGCTTAAGAATGGGATATTCGACGAATTTAATTTATATATATAACACGCGCGTACATAAATAACGTTTTATAGCGGCGGGCGTGTCTTAAGTTCAACAGCAACTGCAGTATGACGTCATTTCGACGAATTTGGTTTTATCCGATGGCAAATTTCTATAGCAAAAATTAATCTCAGGAAAGCGGGCGTGTCTTAAGTTTAACAGCAACTGCAGTCGACGAATTTGGTTTTATCCGATGGCAAATTTCAGGAAAAATATATATAAATTAATGATATTTTTGTTTTATGTAGACTTCCCACTTGCGGAGCCCATTCAAAGGGCGGGTTTGGCGAATTTTAGTCGAATTTGGGTGAAACTTTTTTTGTTTTACTCGTCAGAGCCCCTGCACTATTTGAACGGTATTTAATCACAATTAATCCCCAACAGCTTCCCAAAAATAGGCACTAGCCCCGTTGGGTAGCAACCCCCTTGGGTAGCAGAGGCGGATAAACCCCTAGTTTTATATAAAAAGTAACAACTAACAATATAAATGATAGTGCAGACCATAATATACACATGAGGATGACGGTTGAATTAATAATTATGACTTAAGAATTAAGACAGTTTTCAATGGCTACTCCTAAATTTTCTATATATTTCCGACTCCGTATACAGTAAAAAGTTATTCGAATTTTCTTTATTAAAGATAAGTGATTTACAGTTGTCAATCTTATGCAATAACCTGAGATCAGAAAGTTCTGGGCAATAGAGCATAAAATGCTCAATATTGTCAACAGCACCAGAGTTACACAGTGTGCACTTAGTGCCGCTGGCTAGATGGAACCTATGTAAATATGAACCAAACTTACCATGTCACGAGAGTACCTGTGAATTATAAAAGTTTATATTTAAATTTTTGAGTTTCTGTCTGTCAAAAATAAACGGGAAAAACATGTGTGTTCCTCCCGGCGGTGTAATTATACCACCTCGCTTGCCAAATTTCCATTAATAAAGTTTTTAAAAAATTTGATATTTGCGTTAGAGAGCAAATTTGTATAATCAATATTTAAAAGGTTTAAATGTATTTATGGAAATATAACACGTTAGTGTGTTTGGTTCATGTGTAATATTTAATGTTGTATATATAAATTTTCATGGATATAAAAAAAAGATGGTATAACATGTAGTGTATTTTATTTCAGATATAATTGTGTTGAAATGATAAAACATTTAACTTGTACAAAGAAAACTGTAAATCCTAGTAATGAACATTATGTGTGTAATTCACAACAGATGAATATTTTATGAGCATCAAAATGACCTCAGTACAAAAAGGTGAGAAAACTTTATGTATGTTCACTTAAATATATATATTTAGTTAATATAGTACTAAAACATGTTTACGTAAACAACAACAAAAATATTATAATAACCTATTAGTCAAGTAAAGGTGGACTTCTATATAACCATCATAACCGTAAACGTGCTAATTATCGTAAAATTCCTATATTTGACTTCGATTGTAAATTAAATTTAATACAATTATCAAAGCCTGAAGCGAGTTAGGATAAACAGAGATACACTACTAATAATTCTGAAATTCTATTCTTCTTCAGTCGTATGCCCGTTTGCAGACGTCCTGACCGACCATTATAAATCAATGGATTTAGTGGATTTGAAACCACCTGTCGCCATTTTCCCCTGTTTTTTACAGTTCTTATTAGTTCTGGTACTCGTAAGTTCGTAATTGCTTTGATATGATTTATAAATCTGATCGGAGGCCATCCTCTGGTCCTTTTGTCATTTATTTTCCCTTGTATAAGTGTTTTTTGCAATACGTTTTGTCTTATTACGTGACCGATAAATTTTATCCCTTGTATTATAATAGGTAGTAATCATTGTCTCGCAGTTCTATGTATAATTGTTCTTGAACCGAAGGAAGTAGTTCTATGTTCAGTCCGGAGTATTCTTAGCATGCGTCTATAGCAAGTCAGACTTTAAACCATATCGAAATATCCAGTGTATTAATGCTTGTATTAATTTCTTTTTAGTTAGCACGTTATATGACGATCCTTTCATATTTTTGTAAATTCGCCAAAAGCGTTATTTTGGCATACTCTTTTAATTTCTGTTTCGCAGTTTCCGTTATTTGTTATAAAAACACCGTTATAGAGATCTCCAGGTGGCTGGTTAATATCAGTTACTGAATCAAATCTTTTGGGTAGTATTCTTGTTCTATCAACGGCCATTATTGTGCATTTTAATTGGTTTAATATGAGGTTAACTTTTCGGTAGAAATTTTTGAAGAATTCTATACTAATAGGATAAATAAATATTAATTGTCGAAGATGAAATATTTTGCTTAAACCAAAGTCGATATACACCAATACGGCAGCTGCACAAATCTAGCCCGAACAAGATTTTAAATCTATGTATAAATTATTTATTATTAAGTACGAAAGGTTTAATTCGAATTGTCTTACGTTAATATTTATGTCCATAAAATTAAATGATATTATTAAAAGTGGAAGTCGATCGTAAGATAATATACTAACTCGATTTCAATTGAATTCTCTTATCTACGTTGCCAATGAGATAACATAT
The DNA here is from genome assembly GCA_032883995.1 of Coronaproctus castanopsis. Taxonomy (NCBI): domain Eukaryota; kingdom Metazoa; phylum Arthropoda; class Insecta; order Hemiptera; family Monophlebidae; genus Coronaproctus; species Coronaproctus castanopsis. The sequence goes on from CM065054.1 coordinate 3,477,284, forward strand.
TTCTATAAATAAGTTAGAAGGTAAATGTTTTTAAAATCATCAACTATAAAAATTGATAAGATTTATCGAATTTTTTAATACGCTTTTATCGATATATTATGTTTAATACATTATCAAAACAAACCTGTTCTTTTTGTTTTGTGATGAATGTTGTTGACGCAATGATATTTCAATTGTGGGACGATAATCCTAATTTCGATACATCAACCGAATACTTGGTGATGCATTCGAATGAAAGAGTATTAAAATTATAAACGTGTTTAAATAATATAGGATAACAAGGACAAACGTAAATCACATCAAATAATAAATCGTATGAAGATATACGAAACACATTACGCCATCTGTACGTAAAGTAGATACATCAGTACACTTCGATTCCGGTGCTCAAAATAAGTTAAGGACAAACGCGTATGTCTGTGTGTGTCTAAAAGGTATGTAGAGGAATGTATAAATATTTACCTTTTACCATATTCCAAATATGAAGTTACATTTTACGTGTGACTTGTTTGCATAGAATATGTTTATTATTAAATAAATACGTTAACATTTCTAAATTAAGCAGAAGTGTCGAACTTGTTTTTTATCTATCATCTCTATTGAGTTTCTATTTATTAATGATACATTATATAAAATACATACAATTAATAGTTATTGTAACGGGACATTAATATATTGCAATTTGGTAAATTAATTGATGAAATGTGCCTAAAGTCTTTCCTGTACATATATCGCTGATTTAATGTACGTATTACTTCATAATTGACACTTATTTTATTTACAAAATACGAATATTAATGCATTAATTATTTTATTCTGGTGACACTATCTAATGCATGGTATAATAAAAGTTTTTAACGCTTTTTAAACATTTTATTTTACGTACAACTTTTTTTTTTTAATGACTATCGTATCATTTTTCTTATTTATTATTAATTTTTCTCAATGTTTAAAATTTTAACGTCATTAAATTTTAGTTGTATACAAGTATATATTCGTACTTACGTACGTACATACATCTCGCAAATTAGTAAAATAAAAAAGCGATAAAAAATACTGAAAAATGGCAATTCTCTAAATGAAGACGTCATTCGGACGGTACTCAATTTTACTGTAAGTGAACACGTCATTTGACAATATTAAATTTTATATGACTTATACGTAAACTAGATAAGAAGATATGAACAACGAAGTTTGTCATAAATCAATTCTAAAACTAAATTATCATGTGTACGAAAATTAGATCTATTACAAACTGAATCAATTAGCACTTATAAAAGTTTTTAGCAAAATATTGGTCAAAAAGGAGTTACTACGGAAATTAATAGTAAATATCGTATCAGAAACGAAGTAATTTTTAAAACTAACAAAGGGACAACATATACGATATGTATTTTAAGCTAAGTTCATTAAAAACGAACAAAAATGTGAAAAATTTGTTAGTATTGGGCATTCGATTTACTAAATGGAATAAATAATTCCGCAGATATACAATCGCTGAGGTATAGTAACTCATGTGATTAAATTTTATTTCAATGATTTTTAAAAAAAACTTTTATTACAAAAAAAACGCGTAAAGTTTTAATATGAATATTATTATTCGTTTATTGACTTGCATATTCTATAGAGTGACCCAGAAAAGATTAGCGTGTTGTTTTTTTTTTTTTTATAACGCGGTTGGACTGCTACAACGCAAACCGCATGCTCCAATTGTAGCGTACACGCGAGAGATTAGTTTTTGTCCAGTTTCAATTATCATGGCTTTTCGACATGAATAGATCAAGACAGTGCAAACAGAGTTTCGAAAAGAATTAAAAGTTACGCGGTGTAAACCAGTACCATCTCGCCGATTCAATTTTAAGGTGGTTAAAAACTTTCGAGAGATAAAAAACGGTTCCTCGTCGTCACACTCTTTCTTTAAACTTGTCGAGATAATCTATTCATCGTATATTGCTTAAAGACTTTAAATTTCATCCTTATAAAAAAAGTACTGACCTTACACAACGAAAACTTTTTGCTGAAACGATGCTAAGAAGCTGAATACGAAGAGATCGATTTTGTTGAGCGATGAAGCTCATTTTCAGCTATGATTCGTAATCAAACAGAACTGCCGCTACTGGTCCGAATCATATCCGAATTCAATCGAACAGAATCCCGTCACACAGCGAGCGAATAACCATCTAGGCTTTAGTGTCGAAGTAGGAAATAGTGGAACCGTTTTTGTTTCCTTCACTTCGTCGTCGTGGCCGTACATGATTTCAACAAGGTGGTGCGACGTGTCATTGACAGAAACGTTCATAGTACTGAAAAAAGCGTTTAGTAACCACATGTCGCGTCGCACGGGTTTCGCTTGTTTGCCGCGGTCGTCAGATTTGATTTTTTTGCAGGGGGAATACCTTAAGAGCCGCGTTAACGAAACACATCCACGAGATTTGTAGGACCTGAAAACTCGGATTTCTAAAAGAATTTCAAAAATTCAGCGACCTATGCTCGAAAAAGTGTTCGAAAATGTTGCAAAAAGACTGAATGAATGTTTTTTGCAAATGGTCATCGGAACGATATCGTGTTCCACAAATGATTGTAAGCTAATCTCTCGTTTTCTCATTTTTAAATAAAATTTGATTCAGAAATTTTGGTCGAATAGTTTTTGAGTTATTCAAAAAACAAAACCGTCAGTCTTCTCTGGGTCACCCTATACGAAAACTCTCGTTATAGTATTAATTTAAAGTATTATTTTATGTTACGTAAAGTAATCAGAAAATATTCTTGGGTTTTTTGTCCGTGATAATGACTACACGATATCTAGATAAGTTAAAAGGTATTTGGTAGTGTTTTTCAAGAAAACTAAAATTCTTTAACAAAACGAGAAGTTGAGTCTGTCTGTTCCGATTTAACTACAAAACTATTAAAGCAATAATGATGAAATTCGAGCACAGCTTATTGCATACATTATCGGATTCGTTATAAGCTTTGTTTCACATTGATATCACAAATAGGACAGAAATTACATGAATTTAAAATTTTAAAAAGTAGTAAACAGCGATATCTCCGCCAAATCGTTTAAAATTTAAAGGCCGCCTGAAAACAGGTAACAGTAAGCGAAACGACTACGAAACAGGCAACGACCTTCACTAACCGAACATAATATATGTATATCCGTCCGTTCTGAATTTTTTGCTTTCGCGTAGTAAAAGAAAGAGACAGCTATATTGTATTAAAAAAATAATTACACTAGCGAAGCCGTGGTGTAACTGCTAGTATTAATATAAGAGCACTTAAAATAATTCTAAATAATTACGTTTGCGTCGATAAATCAAATGAATGTCTAACATATAACCGGTTTAGCTAATGAATACGCCTGACTTATTAAACGAAAAGTAACGGCTGTTGGCAGATAAAAATGAAGACTTTTTCTGAATAAAGCTGATTCAATAATGTTAAACCGGAGAACATAATCGAAGCTACTAATCAATTAAGCAAAACAAAAAACTTGCAACGACACGAGGATGTTTCAAATATCAATAATTAATCCTATTTAGATATGAAAATATATCGCTTTAATACTTGTAATTTATAGTATAAATTCTGGCTAAATTTCCTTTCAGCAATAACGTTATATAAAAAAAAAAAGATTTTATAGCATAACATCACGCATGTAAATTATACACTACTCAACAGATTGTTAATCAATTTTTCTGCAAGGACAAACTTGTTGACAAAAAATAATAATAATAATTAAACCTCGACTTCATTATCAGTGTTTTATAACGAAAAAGTCATGTTCGATGTAATTTTAACTTTCTTATTAGAAATGGTAACGTGTAGGTGTATATATAATGGTGAATATATGTTTTTCAAACGTAATTATCTATATTTTAAACGTATCTCAAGTAGTAGCACTATCGTGATATTAAATTTTCATCATGCATCGATAAAAAATGACAAAACCCAATTACAAAAAATTCTAATGTTTATTATATGTTAGCCGAATATCGTCATGCCCCCTAACTTTTACTGTAAGACCGTTTATTTTAGTAACTGATGGTCTGATATTGAAAAATATTTTCATACACAGCAATTCAAATTTCACTGAATTTTTCGTGAGAATTTGTACGTTTTTTCGTTTACCAAATAAACTACATGTTTAAATAAAGTTTTGCTTGCATCGAATCAACTGAGTTGAAAGAAAATCTTTTGCTTAAAACAGTGTATTCTTTCGCAAGTCCAACATGTTTTGAAAGCAAAAAAGATCAACTAAATAAATTATGTTAGCTTTTGATAAACTAAAAATAATAGGCCTTAAAAATCATTTCTTGCATAACATTGTTAATTATGTTTCTTTTATACTTTAATAATTAGACATATTTTGAAAAATTAACATAGGGAAGAGTACCTTAACGGAAGCTTAGACACAGTTTACAGTTAGTATTACCGGCCCCACTTATTTTCCAACACGCCCCAGTTAAGAAATTCGGGTGTATCCAACAACATCAACTCATGGAATTCTAAACATACACCACACGAGGACGAACTCTAAAAAATATTTTAGACAATAAAAATGTATGGTTAACCAACTTAGTCCAACTGACCATATATTACCCGACCTACTGGATTTTTATATTGCAAAAGGTACAACATACCAATATAATGATATTCACTCTCCTTTCGAACTCTGATCATTCGTCAGTTGTTTTAACCCTAAGTGATGTTGAAGACAAGTCAGTATCACTTTATAATTCAAATACAGACTGAGAGACTTATAGTGAATATTTAAAATCTAATTTAAATCTAAAAGTTCCACTGAATAGTAACGAAAATATCGAGAACGTTATACAATACCTACACGTAAAATGCAGACTGAAACTATCTTAAGTACATCTAAAAATGAGCGAAAAAAAAACTTTAATAATGATTATTCTAGGTCAGTTAAGGAGCTTGTCTTGGAAAAAAGATGATTAAGGAAAAAATTGTTCCGAACAAGGTATCCGATTCGCTAAATAGAACTAAAAAATTATCGAAAAATTAAAAGTAAAACTTTCAAAAATTATTTGTCTAACCTATTGCCACTATCCACAAATGATTATTTTTATTTTAGAAATGTTGTAAAAACATGAAAACCCCTATAAAAAATATACTGCCGTTAAAAGATACCAATGGCACCTTTCATGCTAGGACTGAGAAAGAAAAAGCTGTTGCGCTTATCTATCAAATGTATTCAGATCAGTAATTGTGCCTAATACAAAATAACTTCGATTGTGTTGCGAATAATTTAAATTATTAAATTTACATCATTTCAAGAGGTGAAGTATATTATAATGTTATTGAATGATAAGAACGGTCTAGTTTATGACCTAATAACAGCGAAATTATTAAATAATTGCATAGAAAAGTTGTTATATTGTTTACGTACATCTGTAATGCTATGATTCGCTTGCGTTATATAGCATATTTTGATTGAGATGGGTGCTCCAAAGCACCTCGTGTGGAGGCGTTTATATTCCGCGTGAATCATTCGATATACTTAGATAACTTTCATCCTGAACGGGCCGTTCGCCAAGGATGCATATTATCCCCATTATTATTTAATATATATGGAGAATGGGTAATACGTGAAGTTATAAAAGAATTTTTAGACAATAATGTCGGGAATAAAGTTGAAAAGGAGAAAAAATATGCCATTTCAGTTGGAGGAATACGCGTTGGAAACCTTCGATATGCGGACGACACTACACTAATAACAACAAGTTTAGAGAGCATGACCAGTTTAATACACCAATTAGAAATAACCAGCGCTAAGTACGGCCTGATAATAAACAAATCAAAAACAAAGATTATGATAATAAATCGGCCCAAGAACAACACGCCAGAAATTCGTGAAATAGCCGGCTACAAATTTGTAGATAGGTTCACATATCTGGGATCTATAATAGCAAATATTGGTGGATGCGAAACTGAAATCCGTCATAGAGCACAAATAACACGCAGTGCGATGGGACGACTGAAGAAAGTCTGGCTTGATTCAGCGATAAGTAAAACGTTAAAGATACGTTTAGTACAGGCTCTCGTGTTCTCGGTATTTTTATACGCTTCGGAAACATGAACAATCCAAAAATCGGATATGAAGAAAATAGATGCGTTGGAAATGTGGTGTGGAGGAGGCTGCTACGCGTTTCATGAACCGAGAAAAGAACTAATGACTCTATTCTGTTGGAAGTTGGTATACAGAACAGATTATCAACAGTGGTTCGCAAACGGATACTAAAGTATTTTGGCCACAGCATCAGAGCAGGAACGTTGGAAACAGCTATTATACAAGGTATCATGGAAGTAAGTCGAAGATGAGGCCGGCCTTCTATGAGATGGACTGACATGGTCTGCAAAACAATGGGTCGAAGTTTCCTTCAATGCGTTCGTTGTGCGCAAAACAGAGATCTATGGCGTAGACTCGTGTTTCAAAAGACAAAAAATAATGGTCACGATATCCCAAATGGGGATGAAACGGATGATTGATTGATCGATTGATTTCCTAATACAGTGAAAATATGCACAAACATAATTATTTCTAAGCCCGGTGAAGATCTGCGTTTTGTTTTCATATTACCGATTTTGTCGAAAGTAATGTTAAAATTTGTATCGAATAGATTACGTCCTTACTTACGTTACAATGATATAATACCAGCTAATCGATTGACTTCTAGGAAGCAAGCTTCAAATATAGAAAACAGTCTAAAAACGAGGTGGGTTTTGCGTTTATTAATGTTGCGCAAGCCAGTGTGTGGCACGAAGGTTTATTACTTAAACTGAAGTCGTAACTTTCGCTAATTTATTATGTTTAATAAATTCTTATATCCATAACAGAGACTTCCAGATACGTTATGAACAAGCGCTTTCTGACCGCAGGGTTTAGTGTTGAGGCCCACGCTGTTGTGTGCTGTATACTGCAAATTTTCCACCAACCAAGAATGTGCATGTGGCTACTTTTGTTGATGATACGGCCCTAACCGTTTGTAGTAACCTGCAAGAAGCGCTAAATAAAATGGATAACTGATTCAAAATATTGAAAGTAAGTGTTTACGAGAACAAGTCCTTCAATATACAGTTTACCAAAAAGAAATTTGTAGTCATATCCGTTAAAATTAACAATGTAGTGATGTCAATTCAGCTGAGTATTAGATATCTGAGTATTCACTTGGACAGTGGGTTGACATAACCATCATCGTATAGTTACGACAACAATAAAAATGAATTTAATAAACGAATTCAGAAAATGAACGGGTTCATAAGCAGAAATAGTGCTTGGTCATTTAACTTGAACTGTGGGGTCGTGCTAAAGATATAAATATTAGAATAATATAAATATCTCAAAATAAAATCTTAAAAATAATTGCGAAAGCAACCTCATACGTAACAACGCAACTTTACATAAACATCGTACGTATTACGTATATGATATAAAGCAGTATGAGACTGGAAAGCCATCAAACACATACTATACACGACGTGAGAAGATTATGGTGCTTAAATCATTAGACGAAGTTTAGGGTCAGAGCTACCGGGTGAGCACTATCCCCTCATGACAGTTAATAAAAAATAAAAATATCGCTAAATAGCCATGCTTGGTCAGATTGTGAAGAAAATAAAACGTAAAAAGATATGATTCTTTTTGCATTTATAATATGAAAGGAGGTGACAGTGAACGTATAAAGTATAATAAAGAATAACTCAACCATACATTACGAACAACAAAAAAAAGGTTATAAGGTTTCTTTTTTAATTTGTTTTTTGACATAGTGGTATTGTAATCATTATATATAGGTGTGTTTTGTGATTATTAACTTAATTATTTTATGGATAATGCTTTCACGATATACAAAGTTATTTTGGAAATAAATATTTTATGAATGCTTGATTTTATAATTATAATTTTTTTCAAATAAAAAATTATTGCAATAAAAACAGATTATATTAAAAATATCTTAATGTAGACATAATAATTTGTTTCATGTAGATTAGAGTATCTAATTTTAAATTCTAACAAAAGTACACTCTCAAATTTACAGAAATAATAAAATATTTGACACTTTGGAATTATTGTTCTACAATATCAATTTGCTTTTTTATAAAAAATGGATTCAATTAGAGTTTGTCACAAAAGTTATCAATAATTTGAAATAATGTGTTATCACAACATCGCTCCGGGAGAAACATGTAAACAAATAACTTTGTAACTATTTGTGTTTAAACTGTTGTGATCTTACTATTTTATATAATATATAACGTTTAAATTTATTTATTGTGTTATTTATAAAATGTGAAACAGCTTTGTACAATGAAACGACAGTTAAAATTTAACCGCGAAATTATGACGGGTGAAATAACTTTTTTATATAATATTGAGATAACAATTTTTATCAATTCAAGGTGATCCGGTATGAATCCTGCAGGTTATTAAATAATGAATACTATTTCGTATATGTTATGCACTTAAAAAGGTTTTTGTTTTTAATATACACATAATAGGTTTTATACGTTTGGAAAAAATGTCACTTTTGTTCAACAAAAATATGGAGCTTTTGATTAATAATGTTATTGTCCTGTACATTATTCTGACGGTATTTAATATCCATATAATAAATATATATGCATTTATATAGATGTTTATGAATGTGTTTTTTCGTATGTCTTGTATTTGTGAAGTATGTGATTTGATACAATTTGTGCGAATATACGATTTAGTTATTGTTTACATGTATTTTATCAATATGTTCAGCTTGCGCATTGCAGTTGAAGTGACCATTCGTAGAAATTAATACATTTAACCTCGTTAACAATTAAGAGCAATTATGAATGATTGATGTGTTCAACTTATCTGTCAGCTGATAAAGCTCTTTAATTTTATTAATTATCACTTAACGAGCTATTAACGATGTATGATAAAGAAGTGGACATCGAATTCAAATATACTATCATTACTGATGCGTCAAAAAAAAGGTTTTTTATTCGTTTTTATTTTTTGAATTATACGTTTAATTTGATTAAATTAATCAATGCTGATCTAAAATCAGTTTATAATGTATGTACATGTTAATATGTACGTAAATGACAAACGAATGTTTTTAGTTGATTGTTTTGTAGCGCTGTGATTTTTTTTTGATTTCTTAAAATATATTTACGGTTTAATTTAACATTATTTTTTTGTTTGTGGTTTCTAATTTTTTCGGTGTTCATCATTGGTTTTTTTCCTGTTATTCTATTTTAAAACAAAAAATATCATTCAGATTATAACAATTCGCACGTTAACATAACGTAAATTGTTACTTAGTGTTCATTTACAGTAATTATTTTATGATAAAATTAAATATATATAAATTTTCGAATTAATTTATGATCTAATTAATATTACCAAAATGAAAAATAAATGCAAGATATATTCAGATAAAAATTTTCTATGTAAAAAATGCATTCGGTAATAAAAAAAGAAACATATTTTGCATATGTTAATAACATTTTTTTAAATTTACGTTCTTTTTTTGTTGATTGATGTTGATCTGTTTTTATTCATCCTATTTAAAGATTACTATATAGTAATCTGATAATCTTTATTTAATACAACTGTTGAATAAGTGTCGATAAACTCAAAATACATCATTCTATTGTTTATAAAATTTTATATGCCATATTTATGCAGATTTGAATGACAACAATAATGTAATATATGCTAAAATTTCGAAGCTGAATTACTTCATGAAAATAATACCAAATTAATGTTTTCAGTCAAAGCTACTGACTGAATGTCTGTTAAAATATGATTCATTAATTAAAAATGAATCTCAAAGTGGAACGATTAATGTTCATAATAAAAAATAGAAAACTTACTCTCAGTATTACACCACTGGATAGTTTCGAATTTGAGAATGTTAACTAATACTACATTACATAATTAAACGCTATATTTTAAATTAAATTATTTTTTTTCTTTTCGTCAAAACTATTAGAACTATTCTCATATATATTACGTGCGTCTTTTTTTAACTTACTATTTTATTCGTTTTTTAGTTCTATATACTTTTTTTTTAATATTAAATTATGTTTTGTTCTTTTCACCTTTAACCTTATCAGTAAATGTTTATGTGGTCTATTCATGTGATTATTCTGAAAAAAACGCGTGCTTAGTTAATTTTACACAAATGAGATAACATTTATCACTTAACCTCTCACCATGTAACTTTGTTGAGTTTGTTAAGTTTACGTTTTTTTAACGGTATTCTAGTTTGAGCTTAAATCTTGCTATAGTGATAATTCGTGTTGCATTTATTGTATTAAAACGCAAGTGCGTGATATTTTCATTTTATCTAAGTTTAATTATTTAAAATTAATAGGTTTTTGAAACATGGAAAACTTGTTTTTTTTTCTATTTTATTAAAATTATCTTTGCAATAAAAAAAAACAACTACTTTTTCAAATATAATTTGTTATTGTTCCCATCAACTTCTGTGACTAAAAGTATTTAGATTTGTTTAACGACTTTAATCTCACATTAATTTATTTATGTTTATATGTACTACACTGGAAAATCCAAAACTCTTCAAGCCCAGTATTATATTCGATAATTCATAATTTTACATAACTTAAAATATGGTTTAATACAGAATTGTGTGCTGGTTTTCAAAATGGCCGGCGAAGTTATATTAGTCACTGGTGGAGCAGGTTACATTGGTTCACATTGCATAGTAACACTACTTGAAAATCATTACGAAGTTATCGTCATAGATAACTTAGTCAATGCGTGGAAAGGTAATTTGCACATACTATATTATTTTATACGTATTACTACATGCGCGTAGTCCTATATTCATATAAATTACATACTCCTTTCTAACAGTCACACAAATTATTAAACTGTTTAAAGACAATTGTAAAATGTTTATAAACTATTGATTGACAATTTCTTTTTTTAACAAAACAAAAATTCATAAAATCACTACCCTCCAATACAACAACATTTCTTTTTTTTCTTGCTTAGTCTGTTCAGTACTTTTTTCCAGTAGCTACTACTAGCTGGTAACTAACTGATGTGTATACTAACGTTAACGATCATTTATTTCATTTTGACTAAACCAGATATCAGAATATATCAAGTGTCCAATGGTAAAATAAATAATCCATATAATATAAATAAAGCATGCTAGTTTTGAAAATATTTTTTATAAATTGTTAGTACTTTTTGTTTGTTCGTAATAGTAAATCATAAGATGGGTTTTAATCTGCATTTTTGAAAATCGTGTAAAGAAAAATCTGATTTCTTTTAGGTGATTTAGGCAGCTTCTAAATAACTGTAAGTTTTTTGAATTTAGTAGGTGTTTTGTAATCACGTTGGTTTACAAATTGTAGTTAATTCTGGATGAGTCTGAAACAGTGCAAAAATTTCGCCGTTTCTAAAAATTATTAATAAGATTAATTATTTATCTGAAAAATAATAAAATAATCTGAATGATAATTGATCCAATGTGAAATTTGTAGTTGATAGTTCATTAAGCTCACTTCTGAATTTTAACCATGTTGTAGTTCTGTCTGGCCCAAGTGATTTATCTCAGCCTAGCTTGTCAAATCACAGTTCTTGTACAAGAATTTTAGCTCTTATGGCACACGGTGATAGAGGGTCAAACAGTTGTGAAACTTTTGAAATAATGGTTTGACATAAATAAATCATGAAAATGTCACCACTCAATGTAATTGGACAAAGATTTAGGAAGCTCCATTCTCAGAATTTTGGACACATGATACGCATCAATCAGGGAGATACTTGCAAGATCTACACCATTTTCAGGCTTTATAGCTGCTTCCAGTGCTGAAAGACGTTCATGTAATGTAGCCCCTGCATTTACATACCATTGTGTTACAATATAATGGGATTCCTTTCTAAAGTACTCTTGAGTGAAATCAGTTACAGATCTCTTGGCAGATATAAGTCGATCATGCTCGTTATCAATTTTATCCTTAACATTCTGAGTGTAGATCGAACTAATGTATACATATTAATTTTGCTACTTTCGGCATCATTGTTAACCCTTTCAATATACATAATGCGCTCGAGCTGTAACTTAAGAATACTTAGACAACATACTTTTAAACTTTCATAGTTTATATCCATATATCTACAATTTTTCTTCAGTGTAAACCATGTTCGTATTTTTATATACCCAACCTTAATAAAAACTGTTTTTAAAACGTTACGTGAAAAAATTACGAACATGGTTTACACAAAAAAATCGTAGACGTACATTTTAATAGTACATAAAAACGCCAAAAATGGAAATAAGAAAATAACCATATTAAACACTTACATCATGAAAATGTTTAGTTTTAATCTGAAATCCGTATCTCGGCTGGAGAAACAATAATTTTGTACAAAAAACTTGAACGGGAAAATAATGCTGCTATAAAGAATTCAACGAATTAAATTTAAACAGAAAGTATTGAAATAGCGCGCACAGAACAATGAATTTATTTTCAATAGTGAAACGCATAAAAATTATGTTAAATGAAAGAAAGACGATCACTTCTATATATAGATATATGTATATAAATAAATAAAGATTGAAAACAAACGGTCGTTTTCGTAACACGTCTAACTGCGAGAAGGGAAAACATAGTGACCCAAATTTGAATAACGCCGTTCTGTAGACTGTAGTGCAAAGCTGCATCATATTATTTAAACATATATATATATATATATATATATATATATATATTTCTTTAGTCACACAATTAAATTGTTTGACGAAACCAACGTCAACATTAATTTTACAAGTATTCATTTTTGCCAGTTCAATGTTCCAATTTAGGGTGACAGATTGCTGAGTATCCTCAATAAATAATGTACCATATTTTAATTCTATGTTTGCTGTCGCGCATAGTTGCATTATATTTTCTAAACATGTAGCTCATGTAAAGTTGCCATATATCGATAATATTATATAGTGTTTGTAGTTATTTTATATCATGTAAATCGTTCGATTCTAAAATTACATTTTTATAATTTTGACTTGTAATAAAATATTTCTTAGCGGAATGTAATTTTTTTTTTAAATATTAGTTTAATATAGTTGACTTTGAATTGCAATATGTATGAAATATTAAGCTAATAGGAACAGATACTATACTTTGATCTTGCTCAATAGCCCAAGAAGCGATATCAGGTTAAGTTAGAGGTGTATCACAATTCAGCTGATAAGAATAGATAGATACTTCACTTTGATTGTGCCCAACAGGCCGAGATCGGATATTAACTTCAGTTAGATATAAAGTTAAATATGTTTTGCAGAGGTAAAATCATTATTTTCAAATGTAGGAATTAACGCTGGCTCTCTCTATCAGAGGTAACAGTTTTGTAACATTTGTATTATTGTAATAGATAGCGCGGCACTAACAAAATTTATAGTTAGATGATTTTCAAAATTTTAATTTTGTTGAAAAAATTTTTTTACGTCTAGTAATTTTTATCGAAATGTGAGTTTGGAAACGAACAATTGAATTTTTCGACTCGTGCAGGGGATACAATCTTCCCCAGCACTCACATGTTATGAACAACACAACAAGAAACACCTATTCTACCGTGTCAAGTGTGTGTACTTCAAGGATCCGGTTACATTGCAACCAGCAGTCTCCAATATAGTTCCATGTACACTTTTTATGCGCCAAATTTCTGTATAATGATGTATGCAGCTTCGCGATGCCTTCTTTAGGTTGCTCGAGTGTGCAAACGTTCCATTGTAACTAGGCATTTCAAAGAACTTTAAAAGATTTCAACTTATTATACTCTATAAAAAATATATAATTAACATTTACTTATTTTGTTTTTATCTCTATAAAAAATGAGTAATTTTAACTATTTTATTACATAATCAATTTTTATGCTGTTCTTGATATTTCTGGTGAATGTGCAACCATGCAACCTTATGTGAAAATATATTTGGTGCTGTGCACCCATGCAACCTTTTTTCGAGTCGCTGTGCATTACGGAAATTTCGAAAATTCGCAAGGGGGTGCCAAAGTGAATGTCAAAAAGTAAAAAAAGTGGATAAAGTAAATTTTAATTATAAAGTGATTATTTTCTTCATAATGGGTTTCCTTGTCACTCGGATTGACGGAAATTTCATAAATTTACAAGAAACAAAACGAGGCAAGTTTAATTATAAAATGTTTATTTTCTTTGTAATGGGTTTTCTTGTCGATGGGAATGACAGAAATTTCATAAATTCCAAGGGGACTGAATGTGGCATCTCTCGGGAAAACTTTGAACTTCTAGTTCAACTATATAAAGATAGAATGCGCAGTTATTCTTTGTAATGTTTTTTTTGAATCGATGGCCTGATAAAGGCGTGGCCAAAGTGAATCATGATCGAAGGCGTGGCCAGAGTGAATCATGATCGAATCATGCGGCTCCTCTGATTGGTCGATCGTTTCCCTTACTGATAACAGAAAATAATTACCACATTTCAAAGTGATTCAATCAGTCTGTTGGAAGTCATTTGCAGGTAACGTTGCAGAAACGACCGGTTGTTTCACATTGCGTATATATTTGTGTGAAGTGATCGTTTTTTTGGTTAATTTAACGTAATTTTTGTAATTCTTTTACATTTCATTAATATACCAAACCAAATATTTTCTAATATTTCATTATATGAGTGTATAATGGACCGTGTAACATTAGTTCGATCGTTTTTAGTAATTACAATTTAAGAAAAGGTATGTCTCCTTTTTTCATATCATTTGTTTTTAACATATACTTTATTTAATCGTTGTAATAATTATTCTTTTAATGTAGATTGATCTTTCCAATCTAACAAAGTATAAAACATTTTTCATATATATATATATATATATATATATATATATATATATATATATATATACATATATATATATATATATATATATATATTATACTGTGCATACATATTTTACATATATATATATACTGTGCATATATATTTTACATATATATATATACTGTGCATATATATTTTACATATATATATATACTGTGCATATATATTTTACATATATACTGTGCATATATATTTTACATATATATATACTGTGCATATATATTTTACATATATATATACTGTGCATATATATTTTACATATATATATTGTATGTATATATTTTACACATACACACACTGTATGTACATATATATATATATATATATATATATATATGAATTAGCTATCAATGGACTACATTATCAACTGATCTTGCCATTTTTCTTTTTTTTTCATACTGCTTTCATCCTTTCACTGTCATGTATTTTGTTCTTTGGTCCACAAAATACCAGTACTTCCTCCCTGGTTTTTCATGAATTCTTTATAATTAAATAGTTTTTTCCGTAATATAGTTTCTCCTTTAATATTAATCGCTATAATTAACATAATTTTTGTAATTATTTTACCTTTTTTTAATATACCAAAAATAATATTTTCTAATATTTCATTATATGAGTGTATAACGTATCATATATAGTTCGATCGTTTTAGTAATTACAATGTAAGAAAATCTGATTCCTATATAGCTGGTATGTCTACTTTTTCATATCATTCATTTATAACATATATATATATATATATATATATATATATATATATATATATATATCATCATATTCGTTGGCTCGGTCCGAGCATCGTGAAATTATGAGTTCCAATTACTTTCAAACTTGTTCGCCATATGTCCCTATTTTCCACGAGTCTTATAACTTGCTGGAGCGATGAGGCCGCAGTTAATTGTTTAATCCTATCTGTGTACCTGGTTTCTGTCCTTCCGTGTATCCTTTTGCCTGCTACCATCCCTTCAAGAATTAATTTTTCTATTCCATTCCGACGTACCACATGTCCGAAATACCTCATTATGCGCTGTATTACTTACTATGTCTCGTAAACGTAGATCCGATCCTATATCGTTCAAAACAGAGAGGTTGGTTCGCTTTTCTGTCCACGAGATTCGCGACATTTGTCGCCAGCAGAACATCTCAAAAGCATCAATGCGCCGAATATCAGCTGATTTTAGTGTCCAGCATTCCGCAGCATATAGAAAAACAGAAGACTAGAGTATTCATTATGCGAATTTTCGTGCTCATTGAGATGTCGTGACTTTTCCATATTTTTTGTACTTGTCCCAATGCCAATTTAGCTGTTGATATTCGATTTTTAATTTCATCGGTAGATGCACCATGTTTAGTGATTAGTGATCCCAAATATACAAATTTATCAACTACTTGTATCGTATCTAGTTTTTGTATATGATGCCGACTGCAGTTATTCTTGTCGATAATCATTATTTTAGTTTTTTCTCGGTTTATTTTCAATCCAGCTTGTTTACATACATTCTCAAGCTTATGTAAAAGGGTGAAAAGTTTTTATTTTGATGAGGCGATTATTGTTATATCATCAGCATACCGTAAATTATTAATAATCTTTCCGCCTATTTTTATACCATCTTCCCATTTATCGAGTACTTTCCTAAGTATCCATTCACTGTATATGTTAAATAAAATGGGACTCAGAATACATCCCTGACGGACACCTTTTTCAGATTTAAATGCGTCGGTTAATTTATTATTGATTTTTACTTTTCCAATGTTACTGTCATACAGCGCTTTAATTAATGTTATTAAATGTTGCGGTATGCCCATTTGTTCTAATATCTGCCATAATGTCCTCCATTGTACACAGTCAAATGCTTTTGAGTAGTCTATAAAGCCAATGTATGCTGAAATATTAAATTCGCGACTTTTATGCGATACAAGGGCGATCGTTCTATAATTTTTGCATATATCTCGCGATCCCTTTTTATGGATTGGGACATATATTGATGTTGTCCAATCCTATGGCCATATGTTTGTACTCCATATATTTAGATATATGCTATAGAAAATGCCTCCCCTAAATATTTGAACATCTCCGATACAATGGGATCTTCTCCCGCTGCTTTAAAAGACTTTAGTTTCTGTACGGCTGAGTGTACTTCATCTGTTAATAAGAGTGGTTCCTTTTCAAAAGCGTTATTGAATGTTATGCATCTATTTTATTCACCTATCTCTTCCATTAAATTCTTGCAATATTCTTTCCACCTTGTCAATATTTCAGTTTCATTAGTCAACGTTATTCCGTTTTCATTTTTAATACCCAAGTGTTGCGAGGTGAATCGTCTCATTATTTGCTTAATTTTTTGGAACAGATCTTTTACTTCATTTTTATTTTTGTTTTCTTCTATATCCTTACATATCTTATTTAGAAAGTTGTTTTTATCCCGTCTACACTTTTGTTTAATTATTCTACTTATATCCCGGTATCTTTGTGTTGTTATTTCATTATCTAAACCTTTCTTTTTAATTTCTTTGCATGTGTTTATCTCTATCCATGCGTCTTCTGTAATCCAAGGTTTTCTTTTGTTGTACGGTATAATATTAGCCTTTTTACTAGCGTTTTCTAATACTTTTTTGGTGTATTGTCAGGTTGTATTGGCTTTCTCGAGTGGATCTGTCGATTGTGCAATGATTTTCAGCTCCATTATTGCTGTGTTTTTATATATAATATTGTCTTTTAAATACCATCTGTTACGAATGTTGTTCTTCATTTTAAACTTCTGTAGTTTTATTTTTATTTTTGCGACTAACATTTGATGATCACTGCCACAGTCTTTTCCTGGATATGTTTTTGTATCCTTTATTGATGATTTCCACATTTCATTTACCAATATATAGTCAATTTGATTTCTATATCCATCCCTGGAGATTTCCACGTATAAAGTCGTCTAGGATGTTGCTGAGTGTTGGGAGTGAGGAAGAGAGATTAAGGTGAGGGAGAGTAAGGTTGTGAGTGAGGAGAGTAAGTTGAGAGTGAGGGGAGAGTGTTGTGAGAGTGAGGAGAGGGCATGAGGTGGTGATGGAGAGTAGGGTGAGAGTGGAGAGAGATAGTAAGGTGAGAGTGGAGAGAGAGTGTGAGGTGTGAGTGATGAGAGAGTGAGGGGAGAGAGTGAGGTGTGAGTGAGTAGAGTGTGAGGTGAGAGTGGAGAGAGAGTAAGGTGAGAGTGGAGAGTGAGGTGAGAGTGGTGGTGATGGTGAGTAAGGTGAGAGTGGTGGTGATGGAAAGTAAGGTGAGAAAGGGGAGAGAGAGAGTAAGGTGAGAGAGTAAGGTGAGGGGGTGGAGAGATATTGAGGTGGGTGAGAGTGAGGTGAGAGTGATGAGAGAGGTGAGGTGAGAGTGAGGAGAGAGAATAAGGTGAGAGTGAGGAGAGAGAGTGAGGAGAGAGGTTAGGAGAGAGAGTGTGGAGAGAGGTGAGGAGAGAGTGAAATGTGAGTGAGGGAGAGAGAGTGAGGTGGTGAGAGTGAGGAGTGAGAGTGAAGAGAGAGAGGTGAGAGTGAGGAGAGAGGTGAGGAGAGAGTGAAATGAGAGTGAGGAGAGAGAGGTGTGGAGAGAGGTGAAGTGAGGTGGTGAGAGTGAGGAGAGAGAGTGAGGTGAGAGTGAGGAGAGAGTGAAATGAGTGAGAAGAGAGAGTGAGGTGGTGAGAGTGAGGAGTGAGAAGAGAGAGTGGAGAGTGATCTCTCACCTCACTCTCTCTCCTCACTCTCTCTCACCTTCTCACTCTCACCTCACTCACACCTCACTCTCTCAC
Source organism: Coronaproctus castanopsis (assembly GCA_032883995.1). Taxonomy (NCBI): domain Eukaryota; kingdom Metazoa; phylum Arthropoda; class Insecta; order Hemiptera; family Monophlebidae; genus Coronaproctus; species Coronaproctus castanopsis. The sequence goes on from CM065054.1 coordinate 3,495,963, forward strand.
CTCACTCTCTCTCCTCACTCTCCCCTCACTCTCACCTCAAAGAGTGGAGAGTGATCTCTCACCTCACTCTCTCTCCTCACTCTCCCCTCACTCTCACCTCAAAGAGTGGAGAGTGATCTCTCACCTCACTCTCTCTCACCTCACTCACTCTCTCCCACCTCTCCACCCATCTCTCCCACCTCTCCTCACTCTCACCTCACTCTCTCTCACCTTCTCACTCTCCCCTCACTCTCACCTCAAAGAGTGGAGAGTGATCTCTCACCTCACTCTCTCTCACCTCACTCACTCTCTCCCACCTCTCCACCCACCTCTCACTCTCTCTCTCTCTCCCACCTCTCCTCACTCTCACCTCACTCTCTCTCACCTTCTCACTCTCACCTCACTCACTCTCACCTCACTCACTCTCACCTTCTCACTCTCACCTCACTCACACCTCACTCTCTCACACCTCACTCTCTCACCTCACTCTCTCTCCTCACTCTCACCTCAATCTCTCTCCTCACTGTCTCCTCACTCTCCCCTCACTCTCACTCCTCACTCTCTCTCCTCTCTCCTCACTCTCACCACTCACACCTCACTCTCTCACACCTCACTCTCTCACACCTCACTCTCTCACCTCACTCTCTCTCCTCACCCCTCACTCTCACCTCACCTCACTCTCTCTCACCTTCTCACTCTCACCTCACTCACTCTCACCTTCTCACTCTCACCTCACTCACACCTCACTCTCTCACACCTCACTCTCTCACCTCACTCTCTCTCCTCACTCTCTCCTCACTCTCTCCTCACTCTCACCTCAATCTCTCTCCTCACTGTCTCCTCACTGTCTCCTCACTCTCTCTCCTCACTCTCTCCTCTCCTCACTCTCTCTCCTCACTCTCACCTCACTCTCTCTCCTCACTCTCTCTCCTCACTCTCTCTCCTCACTCTCTCTCCTCACTCTCACTCGTTCACTCCACTCTCACCTTACTCTCTCTCTCCACTCTCACCTTACTCTCTCTCCACTCTCACCTCACACTCTACTCACTCACACCTCACTCTCTCCCCTCACTCTCTCCTCACTCACACCTCACACTCTCTCACCACTCTCACCTTACTATCTCTCTCCACTCTCACCCTACTCTCCATCACCACCTCACGCCCTCTCCTCACTCTCACAACACTCTCCCCTCACTCTCCCACCTCACTCTCAACTTACTCTCCTCACTCACAACCTTACTCTCCCTCACCTTAATCTCTCTTCCTCACTCCCAACACTCAGCAACATCCTAGACGACTTTATACGTGGAAATCTCCAGGGATGGATATAGAAATCAAATTGACTATATATTGGTAAATGAAATGTGGAAATCATCAATAAAGGATACAAAAACATATCCAGGAAAAAACTGTGGCAGTGATCATCAAATGTTAGTTGCAAAAATAAAAATAAAACTACAGAAGTTTAAAATGAAGAACAACATTCGTAACAGATGGTATTTAAAAGACAATATTATATATAAAAACACAGCAATAATGGAGCTGAAAAACATTGCACAATCGACAGATCCACTCGAGAAAGCCAATACAACCTGACAATACACCAAAAAAGTATTAGAAAACGCTAGTAAAAAGGCTAATATTATACCGTACAACAAAAGAAAACCTTGGATTACAGAAGACGCATGGATAGAGAACACATGCAAAGAAATTAAAAAGAAAGGTTTAGATAATGAAATAACAACACAAAGATACCGGGATATAAGTAGAATAATTAAACAAAAGTGTAGACGGGATAAAAACAACTTTCTAAATAAGATATGTAAGGATATAGAAGAAAACAAAAATAAAAATGAAGTAAAAGATCTGTTCCAAAAAATTAAGCAAATAATGAGACGATTCACCTCGCAACACTTGGGTATTAAAAATGAAAACGGAATAACGTTGACTAATGAAACTGAAATATTGACAAGGTGGAAAGAATATTGCAAGAATTTAATGGAAGAGATAGGTGAATAAAATAGATGCATAACATTCAATAACGCTTTTGAAAAGGAACCACTCTTATTAACAGATGAAGTACACTCAGCCGTACAGAAACTAAAGTCTTTTAAAGCAGCGGGAGAAGATCCCATTGTATCGGAGATGTTCAAATATTTAGGGGAGGCATTTTCTATAGCATATATCTAAATATATGGAGTACAAACATATGGCCATAGGATTGGACAACATCAATATATGTCCCAATCCATAAAAAGGGATCGCGAGATATATGCAAAAATTATAGAACGATCGCCCTTGTATCGCATAAAAGTCGCGAATTTAATATTTCAGCATACATTGGCTTTATAGACTACTCAAAAGCATTTGACTGTGTACAATGGAGGACATTATGGCAGATATTAGAACAAATGGGCATACCGCAACATTTAATAACATTAATTAAAGCGCTGTATGACAGTAACATTGGAAAAGTAAAAATCAATAATAAATTAACCGACGCATTTAAATCTGAAAAAGGTGTCCGTCAGGGATGTATTCTGAGTCCCATTTTATTTAACATATACAGTGAATGGATACTTAGGAAAGTACTCGATAAATGGGAAGATGGTATAAAAATAGGCGGAAAAATTATTAATAATTTACGGTATGCTGATGATATAACAATAATCGCCTCATCAAAATAAAAACTTTTCACCCTTTTACATAAGCTTGAGAATGTATGTAAACAAGCTGGATTGAAAATAAACCGAGAAAAAACTAAAATAATGATTATCGACAAGAATAACTGCAGTCGGCATCATATACAAACACTAGATACGATACAAGTAGTTGATAAATTTGTATATTTGGGATCACTAATCACTAAACATGGTGCATCTACCGATGAAATTAAAAATCGAATATCAACAGCTAAATTGGCATTGGGACAAGTACAAAAAATATGGAAAAGTCACAACATCTCAATGAGCACGAAAATTTGCATAATGAATACTCTAGTCTTCTGTTTTTCTATATGCTGCGGAATGCTGGACACTAAAATCAGCTGATATTCGGCGCATTGATGCTTTTGAGATGTTCTGCTGGCGACAAATGTTGCGAATCTCGTGGACAGAAAAGCGAACCAACCACGATATAGGATCGGATCTACGTTTACGAGACATAGTAAGTAATACAGCGCATAATGAGGTATTTCGGACATGTGGTACATCGGAATGGAATAGAAAAATTAATTCTTGAAGGGATGGTAGCAGGCAAAAGGATACACGGAAGGACAGAAACCAGGTACACAGATAGGATTAAACAATTAACTGCGGCCTCATCACTCCAGCAAGTTATAAGACTCGTGGAAAATAGGGACATATGGCGAACAAGTTTGAAAGTAATTGGAACTCATAATTTCAGGATGCTCGGACCGAGCCAACGAATATGATGATATATATATATATATAATGTTATAAATGAATGATATGAAAAAGTAGACATACCAGCTATATAGGAATCAGATTTTCTTACATTGTAATTACTAAAACGATCGAACTATATATGATACGTTATACACTCATATAATGAAATATTAGAAAATATTATTTTTGGTATATTAAAAAAAGGTAAAATAATTACAAAAATTATGTTAATTATAGCGATTAATATTAAAGGAGAAACTATATTACGGAAAAAACTATTTAATTATAAAGAATTCATGAAAAACCAGGGAGGAAGTACTGGTATTTTGTGGACCAAAGAACAAAATACATGACAGTGAAAGGATGAAAGCAGTATGAAAAAAAAAGAAAAATGGCAAGATCAGTTGATAATGTAGTCCATTGATAGCTAATTCATATATATATATATATATATATATATATATATATATATATATATATATATGTACATACAGTGTGTGTATGTGTAAAATATATACATACAATATATATATGTAAAATATATATGCACAGTGTATATATATATATGTAAAATATATATGCACAGTATATATATATGTAAAATATATATGCACAGTATATATATATATGTAAAATATATATGCACAGTATATATATATCTGTAAAATATGTATGCACAGTATTATATATATATATATATATTATATATATATATATATATATATATATATATATATATATATATATATATATATATATATATATATATGAAAAATGTTTTATACTTTGTTAGATTGGAAAGATCAGTCTACATTAAAAGAATAATTATTACAACGATTAAATAAAGTATATGTTAAAAACAAATGATATGAAAAAAGTAGACATACCTGCTATATAGAAATCTGATTTCTTAAATTGTAATTACTAAAAACGATCGAACTAATGTTACACGGTCCATTATACACTCATATAATGAAATATTAGAAAATATTTGTTTTGGTATATTAATGAAATGTAAAAGAATTACAAAAATTACGTTAAATTAACCAAAAAAACGATCACTTCACACAAATATATACACAATGTGAAACAACCGGTCGTTTCTGCAACTTTACCTGCAAATGACTTCCAACAGACTGATTGAATCACTTTGAAATGTGGTAATTATTTTCTGTTATCAGTAAGGGAAACGATCGACCAATCAGAGGAGCCGCATGATTCGATCATGATTCACTCTGGCCACGCCTTCGATCATGATTCACTTTGGCCACGCCTTTATCAGGCCATCGATTCAAAAAAAACATTACAAAGAATGACTGCGCATTCTATCTTTATATAGTTGAACTAGAAGTTCAAAGTTTTCCCGAGAGATGCCACATTCAGTCCCCTTGGAATTTATGAAATTTCTGTCATTCCCATTGACAAGAAAACCCATTACAAAGAAAATAAACATTTTATAATTAAACTTGCCTCGTTTTGTTTCTTGTAAATTTATGAAATTTCCGTCAATCCGAGTGGCAAGGAAACCCATTATGAAGAAAATAATCACTTTATAATTAAAATTTACTTTATCCACTTTTTTTACTTTTTGACATTCACTTTGGCACCCCCTTGCGAATTTTTGAAATTTCCGTAATGCACAGCGACTCGAAAAAAGGTTGCATGGGTGCACAGCACCAAATATATTTTCACATAAGGTTGCATGGTTGCACATTCACCAGAAATATCAAGAACAGCATAAAAATTGATTATGTAATAAAATAGTTAAAATTACTCATTTTTTATAGAGATAAAAACAAAATAAGTAAATGTTAATTATATATTTTTTATAGAGTATAATAAGTTGAAATCTTTTAAAGTTCTTTGAAATGCCTAGTTACAATGGAACGTTTGCACACTCGAGCAACCTAAAGAAGGCATCGCGAAGCTGCATACATCATTATACAGAAATTTGGCACATAAAAAGTGTACATGGAACTATATTGGAGACTGCTGGTTGCAATGTAACCGGATCCTTGAAGTACACACACTTGACACGGTAGAATAGGTGTTTCTTGTTGTGTTGTTCATAACATGTGAGTGCTGGGGAAGATTGTATCCCCTGCACGAGTCGAAAAATTCAATTGTTCGTTTCCAAACTCACATTTCGATAAAAATTACTAGACGTAAAAAAATTTTTTCAACAAAATTAAAATTTTGAAAATCATCTAACTATAAATTTTGTTAGTGCCGCGCTATCTATTACAATAATACAAATGTTACAAAACTGTTACTTCTGATAGAGAGAGCCAGCGTTAATTCCTACATTTGAAAATAATGATTTTACCTCTGCAAAACATGTTTAACTTTATATCTAACTGAAGTTAATATCCGATCTCGGCCTGTTGGGCACAATCAAAGTGAAGTATCTATCTATTCTTATCAGCTGAATTGTGATACACCTCTAACTTAACCTGATATCGCTTCTTGGGCTATTGAGCAAGATCAAAGTATAGTATCTGTTCCTATTAGCTTAATATTTCATACATATTGCAATTCAAAGTCAACTATATTAAACTAATATTTAAAAAAAAAATTACATTCCGCTAAGAAATATTTTATTACAAGTCAAAATTATAAAAATGTAATTTTAGAATCGAACGATTTACATGATATAAAATAACTACAAACACTATATAATATTATCGATATATGGCAACTTTACATGAGCTACATGTTTAGAAAATATAATGCAACTATGCGCGACAGCAAACATAGAATTAAAATATGGTACATTATTTATTGAGGATACTCAGCAATCTGTCACCCTAAATTGGAACATTGAACTGGCAAAAATGAATACTTGTAAAATTAATGTTGACGTTGGTTTCGTCAAACAATTTAATTGTGTGACTAAAGAAATATATATATATATATATATATATATATATATATATATATATATATGTTTAAATAATATGATGCAGCTTTGCACTACAGTCTACAGGACGGCGTTATTCAAATTTGGGTCACTATGTTTTCCCTTCTCGCGGTTAGACGTGTTACGAAAACGACCGTTTGTTTTCAATCTTTATTTATTTATATACATATATCTATATATAGACGTGATCGTCTTTCTTTCATTTAACATAATTTTTATGCGTTTCACTATTGAAAATAAATTCATTGTTCTGTGCGCGCTATTTCAATACTTTCTGTTTAAATTTAATTCGTTGAATTCTTTATAGCAGCATTATTTTCCCGTTCAAGTTTTTTGTACAAAATTATTGTTTCTCCAGCCGAGATACGGATTTCAGATTAAAACTAAACATTTTCATGATGTAAGTGTTTAATATGGTTATTTTCTTATTTCCATTTTTGGCGTTTTTGTGTACTATTAAAATGTACGTCTACGATTTTTTTGTGTAAACCATGTTCGTAATTTTTTCACGTAACGTTTTAAAGACAGTTTTTATTAAGGTTGGGTATATAAAAATACGAACATGGTTTACACTGAAGAAAAATTGTAGATATATGGATATAAACTATGAAAGTTTAAAAGTATGTTGTCTAAGTATTCTTAAGTTACAGCTCGAGCGCATTATGTATATTGAAAGGGTTAACAATGATGCCGAAAGTAGCAAAATTAATATGTATACATTAGTTCGATCTACACTCAGAATGTTAAGGATAAAATTGATAACGAGCATGATCGACTTATATCTGCCAAGAGATCTGTAACTGATTTCACTCAAGAGTACTTTAGAAAGGAATCCCATTATATTGTAACACAATGGTGTGTAAATGCAGGGGCTACATTATATGAACGTCTTTCAGCACTGGAAGCAGCTATAAAGCCTGAAAATGGTGTAGATCTTGCAAGTATCTCCCTGATTGATGCGTATCATGTGTCCAAAATTCTGAGAATGGAGCTTCCTAAATCTTTGTCCAATTACATTGAGTGGTGACATTTTCATGATTTATTTATGTCAAACCATTATTTCAAAAGTTTCACAACTGTTTGACCCTCTATCACCGTGTGCCATAAGAGCTAAAATTCTTGTACAAGAACTGTGATTTGACAAGCTAGGCTGAGATAAATCACTTGGGCCAGACAGAACTACAACATGGTTAAAATTCAGAAGTGAGCTTAATGAACTATCAACTACAAATTTCACATTGGATCAATTATCATTCAGATTATTTTATTATTTTTCAGATAAATAATTAATCTTATTAATAATTTTTGGAAACGGCGAAATTTTTGCACTGTTTCAGACTCATCCAGAATTAACTACAATTTGTAAACCAACGTGATTACAAAACACCTACTAAATTCATTAAACTTACAGTTATTTAGAAGTTGCCTAAATCACCTAAAAGAAATCAGATTTTTCTTTACACGATTCTCAAAAATGCAGATTAAAAACCATCTTATGATTTGCATCTCAACTTGCTAGGGTAGCAGCTGTATATTTAATGACAACCTTTCAAATAAACCACCGTTGTTAATCTTATTTGTTCAAAAACAAAGGCTTATATATCTCTAATGTACCAGGACTAACTCATCAGTCACATTGATGTTGATTACAAGAACATTCAAACCGTTTGGAAGAATTCATTTGCAACAGGGTCTCTGCTATTCAAGAACTCTTTCCTGATGCATGGTTTCGTTTTATTTCTGACAAGCAAAATCCTGCTGATTGTGCATCTCTTGGATTTAGTGCTTCTCAATTATTAATCACGAATTATGGTGATATTACCCTCACTGGCTGCATCAATCATCAATGCATTTGCACAGTTCAGTATTCACCTCAAGCAGAAATAGAAGCTAGAATTTGAGGAGCAAGGACACAATAAAAATGTGACAGTATGCTTTATACCATTATTAGTTTTTGGACACACTGGAATTGACTATGCAGGTTCAGTCACCCTTAAGTTTTATCAAGGATGCTGTACAAAATTTTATAACGAATGTATAGCAGTATGTTTTTCATTATCACCTGTTTATATAGAGGCTGTTGCCGATTATTCAACAGCGTTTTTTTTCGACTGTTCACCAGTAGACGAGGTATTTCCATCACAGATCGATATTTCCGCAATGACGATATACATCACAATCTTCAGATGTCATAAAGGATATAGCAACTAAACATAAAGGAGACTACAACAGTACACTAATCAGAAAACCTAGTCTTATAATTCTTATAATTAATATGTAGTTATAATAAAAATATATTTTAGGACCTAAAAATAATGTATGTACATACTAAGTATTGCATATTAATTTAGTTACTAAATTAATTGTTATATTAACTTTGTAACAATTAATAGTCCCAGGACCGTTATTTAAAATAATAATAATAATAATTCGGTTGAATTCTGTATATCAGCATTATTTTAACATTCAAGTTTTTTGTACGCCAATTTATTTATTGCAATTTATTAAAGTGTGATTGTAAGACAATTATTAGTGATGAAATGATGCTCAACATTGAATATATTTTATGTACATTTTAATTATATATAACAAGCATTGTCCTTTATAATATTTTTTTTTTTTTTTCTAGACGAACTCACCGAAAAACCAGAGTCATTAATTCGTGTTGAAGAATTAACTGGAAAAAATGTGACTTATTATACAGTTGATTTGTTGGATACAGAAAAATTGAATTTTGTATTTAACAAAGTAATGTATCTAAGATTTTTTTCTTATAATTTTCTTCATGACTACAAAAGCACATTATGTTGCTTTTATCCATAATTCAGCAATATAAATAATTTTTAAACGATTTTTAATTAATTACATTATTTTTGAGCAGTCGAGTGTGTTGTATTCGTTTTCATGAATTTAGGGTGTGGAATTTAAGCATGTAAATATAATTTTTGGATAAATTTCATGACTACAAATATAATACATACAACCACACCATACAGATGCACATAACCGATGTTATATAGATTTTTTGTTATCTTCCCTTATATTATTTGATTTATAATTTTGTTTGTTGTAAGTCCGGTGCATATAGCTGTAGTTAATTATGTATTTATGTATTTAAATATATGATGGCACGTTTCCATGTGTGTGGTTTAATTTTGTGTCGATGAATAATAAACTTGAAATAGTTCATTGAGCTCTTTATATAACTAATTTATCTCGTGGGTCTATAAAAACAAAAAAAAAGTATATACTTAAAATATGTTTGTTCTCTCTTGTTGTGGTATTATTTAAATTTACACATAGATGTAATGATTTTATTTCCAAGTTTATTAAATATTTTTATTAAACACATTGTTTAAAGTTTTAATGATGCATGTTCAATTCACAAATATTTTATATAATGTGTATTGTGGTATAAGTGTTATATTTAAACATTATTTTTTCTTTGTTCGCAGCATAAAATTGATTGTGTCATTCATTTTGCAGCATTGAAAGCTGTTGGGGAATCATGTGAAATTCCAATTGATTATTACAAAAATAATGTAGCGGGAACGATAAATCTAATCGAAGTAAATACTTTTTAGAAAATAAATTGGTTAAAAAATTAAAATACTCGAATTTTGATCCAGATTTGTAAACAAACAGTTGTGCTCGTTGTGTCATGAAATGCAGTTTTGAAATGGAGATGATAAATTCCCTTGTTTCCCTTATTTGATCAACAGAACGCGTTATATTGTAAGTCATGAGGAGTAACTATAGGCTGGAGCGGGAACTATACAAATTGCATTTCATTCACAATCACTGGTATAACATGCTTTGGCTGTCGTCTGGGCTGTTTTCAAGACATGTTATATACAGACTGCTGCACTAGGTATTAAGTAGAACAGTGACCTATTAACTGCAGCTTGAGCTCTGTTAAAAACCCAACAGCGAGCACTGTTAAAAAAGTTTTTGATGAATTGTGGTTTCAGTGCCCAAGTACACCTTTTAAAAAAAAAAACTGTCCTTTTTTTAAACAAAACCCTATTCAAAACTAACCAAACACCTATTCAAACCTAGCCAAACCTTATTTTCTGATTTCAAACCAAACCATTAAAAACCAACAGAGCTTGAGCACTGTTAAAAAACCAATGGATTCAACACAAATCCAAATTATCCATAGCCATCATGCATTACATTAAAAACGACATACAGTTATGTCATAGGTGAATGCAGGTTCTTCAATTGTAATTGTGATTTAGAAGTGTCATGTGTGTGATGATAACAATTTATATTAAGTTCCATTTCAGATATCATCTACGTTTGCCCACTATCCCAAAGCAATGAATAGAATTGGTTACACAACAAACTGTTGTTTGACTTTTAGACCTACTTCCTTGCTAAGATGGTTTATTCTGGTTTTTTAATTTCTAAAATGTTCACTAGGAGCCTTTTTCGTTTTTAACAAATTCAAACTAACTTACATATAAAAGAGAGAGTGTGTGTGTGTGTGTGTGTGCCCATGTATATATGAATAAATTATAAATTTTTTACCTTATTTGGCAGGTGATGAACAAATATGATGTGAAATGCTTTGTATATTCTTCTTCATCCACTGTTTACGGTATACCTCAATATTTACCATTAACTGAAGACCATCCGACTGGGCAAGGTTGCACTAATCCATATGGAAGGACTAAATATTTTGTTGAAGAAATTTTGAAAGATCTTTGCACCTCTTCACAAGTAATAATTTAATTAAAGAAAATGTTGTTCTGTTCTTGTATTGTTAAAATCATAGTTATCTAACTTCAATAAAAATAAAAATGTTTCATCTAATTCGATCAGAGTTTATTTTTATTTCCTGAAAACGTGAGGAGTCAAAAGAGAGATAACATGAATCTATTTTTGGAAACTCGAAATCAAATTGGTTGTGATAAACAAGAAGTATGATTAATTGAAAAATATATACAGTAAACTCTTGATTATCCGCTGGCGGATTATCCACAGTCTTTCTAGGATTGATTTTTTTTTTGTTCTAGAGAAAAAACGCGAACGAAAAAACGTTCGTTTACTTAAGTGTATTAGTCATAGTTACCGGAAGTCTGTATGAGTCACAACTCTCAGAACCGCACTCTCGTCTTACTTTTTTTCGCTTCAACGTTTTACTGCCCCGTTCACGTCAGTTTTGTCAACTTGGCCATAGAAGGTAGCTCCTTTGTTTAGTGAATCGTGATTTTAGTTTTGCCAAATTTATTATAAAAGTGTGCTTGTTTCGTGATTCGTGGTTTTACTTTATTTTACAATGACTGATAAAAAGAAAAAAAGCGGTTTTATCAATTCAAGAGAAACTAGAATTAATAGAACAAATTGAAAATGGCGCTTCGAAAAAGCAAATTAGCTTGCAGTATGGAATAGGAGAATCCACTGTTAGAGACGTTTTAAAACAAAATATAAATTAATTCAATTTGCATCCACATCAGACAACTCCTCGTCAATGAAAAAACGAAAAACTATGAAGAAGGGCAGTTATGAAGAATTAGATGCGGCACTTTTAGAATGGGTAAGTCAATTGAGAAGTGAAGGAACTCCTGTTTCAGGGCCTATTATTGCTGAGAAAGCAAAACAGTTTTTTCAGATGCTAGGTTTGGAAGGAACATTTTATGCAACATCAGGTTGGTTAACAAGATTCAAACAACGCCACGGGATAAGAGAGATTGGACTTTACGGCGAGAAATTAAGTGGCGACATACAGGCAGCGGAAAATCTCAAGACCAATTTTGAAGAGTTTCTTCAATCAGAGGAAATTTCATGCGATCAACTGTACAACGCTGATGAGTCGGGACTGTTCTGGAAATGTTTGCCGACGCAAATATTGGCCTTTGGGAGCGAGCAACATGCTCCAGGACATAAGTCCAGTAAAGAGCGAATGACTATAATGACGTGCAGCAATACACCAGGCTCTCACAAATTAAAATTGGTAGTGATTGGTAAATCAAGGAAACCGAGATTCTTTAACGGGACAAGATTTGAAAACCTCCCTGTACACTACTTTAACCAGAAGAACGGCTGGATGGACCTGCGAAAGAGTGGTTTGAAAAAAAATTTATTCCTCAAGTCAAAGAACGTCTGAAGTCGAAGAATTTACCAGAGAAAGCTCTACTGCTAATTGACAATGCCCCATCTCACCCAGGGGAAAACATTTTAAAATCGGAAAATAGAATTTCATTGTAAAGTTTTTGCCTCCCAATGTCACTGCTCTTATCCAACCAATGGACCAGGGTGTGATTGCATTAATGAAAAAAAGTATAGAATAAACTTACTGAAAAAAAGGATTGAAGATGGAAATGATCTTCACAGTTTCTGGAAAGATTACACGATTCTTGACAACATTTATGATATAAATACTGCTTGGGAGTCAGAATTCAATCTCAAGTAAAGAGGTGTTTGATTTCGAAAAAACAAAAATTCGTGACAGACTTTTTGTGAAATCTACAAGTAACTTTTAAAACCTTCTTTACTTTATAAATTGCATGATATGTATACATATATGTATGCATGTGCGTATGTACATAATAAATCAACTTTTTGACTTGATTTGAATTGTTTTGTTGACCGCCACCCAATACCACGGATAATCGGGAGTCCACTGTATGAGGAAAATAAATGTAAAAATTTATATTTTAATTCTTATGTACATTTTATCCTTTTTATCACAACCAATAGTGCAAGCTAGGATGAAACCTTACACATATACAATATCGATTCTAAAAGAAAAATGCGCACTAAAAATAAAATAAACACAGAATCAAAATGACTGAATAAAATTGAAAACTAAAAATTGAACTTACTTAGTTAGAGGCTTATATTTTATGTTACCTGTAGAGAGATACAATTTTGAGACGTGATGTTTTACAGGTTATCGACATAGAGCTATTTTGACCATGGTAATGGGAGTTCCAATATATATCTATAAGATGGGACACAAGGAATGTGGTTAAAGCATTGAGAAAACTGGTGTAGTGACCAAATTACTGATGGATTATATCCAGAGTGTGTGTGTGTGTGTGTGTGAACGGTATATACTTATCTGTATCTACTAATGTGTATATAATAATATATAATTACTTCAGTGTTTGGTATATGCTTGTGGTTTTTTCTTAAGTTTATTTGTTATTTCATAGCAATGGCGCATAATTTCTTTGCGTTATTTTAATCCGGTCGGTGCTCATAAAACTGGTCGAATTGGCGAAGATCCAAGTGGTATTCCGAATAATTTGGTGCCTTACATCGCTCAAGTCGCGATTGGAAAACGAGAAATTTTAAACATATTTGGAAATGATTACGATACGATAGATGGAACTGGTTAATTAATTAGTTCGTTTTTAGTGGCACTATGTGATGTAATCGATCGAATTATACAAAATTTTAAACGGCCATCAGTTATTTCAACCTATCTATAAAAAAAAAAAAAAATTTGGGTAGATTCGTAGAATACTTGTACACTCCCGATTTTCGTTTTTTTTTTTTTTAAATATCAAAAATTATTATTAGTTCAAAATCCGCGGAAACCATTTTTGAAAGTCTCGTTTTTTCTTTTAATTCTACTTCTAACTAGCCGAAATAAACCTGACCGATTCTAACCTAACTGAATCTAACCCTAACCTAGGTATTTTGTTATTCTAGTTTAAATATGTCATTCTCGTTTTTTCTTTTCATTCTACTCCTAACTAGCCGAAATAAACCTGATCTATTCTAACCTAACTGAATTTAACCTAACCTACGTATGTTTATAAACATACTTATAAGTAAAATTTAAAAGGTTGTAATTTACAATTAAAAATTTTTTCCGCGTTTTTTTTTTTTTTATTTTTTATTCCGCTTAGGGAAGCAAAATACATCAATTTATCCAAGTCCCAATCGATTCTGAGTTGTACAAGTATGCTACGAATGAGCCCAAATTTGAAACGTTTTATTTTCGTTTAACAAAAACAAATGAAATCGCTAAAATGATACACTTAAAACACAAGCTTTTTTCAACATCCATCGGTTATTCCGCCGGATCTGTAAATAAGACAAAATTTGAAACAAAATTAAATCTCTAATATACTTAAACATAAGCCTTTTTTTATCAATCATTACGACATTATCAAACGCGTAAACGTCTAAACTAACTGTTACCACTGTTAGTTCATGTGTTTGATAATGATGTAATGGTCAAAATACGTTTATATATATATATATATATATATATATATATATATATATATATATATATATATCATTTTTAGCGATTTAATTTTCGATGTTTACTATAAAATAATAACTACGCTTGGCCAACATCGATATTAAAAAATCATTTCCTTCGTTTCTGTACATTGTTTTTTAACTCAATTATAAAGATTTCTTAAAAAGAAAAATAAGAAAGAATGTATTATCAATATTTCGATTATAGCTAATCGTGTTAAATGAATTATATAAAAATGATATGTCAGAAAACAAAGATGTCAAAAACTGTTGTTAATCTTCGTTTTAATCACTACACATTTTATTATGTAGGTGTTCGCGATTATATACATATTATGGATTTAGCGGAAGGTCACGTATACGCTCTACGTAAGATGTTATCGAATACAGGAGATAATTTTCGTGGTTTCAAAGCATTTAATCTGGGCACTGGCTTTGGTTATTCCGTCTTACAAGTAAAACGTTTTTCGTTTGTTGCATTATTAGATTAATGAACAAAATTGTAGAATTATTCTAGACTTGTTTTTGAAGGTGCTGGTTGCTGGAACGACTTGTATTTCTCTAAATGATATAGGATTTTATCGAACCAGAAATTTTATTTCAATCCCCGCTTCCGATGATAACCGTAATTGTAAAACCATTTCTATCATGCCCATGTAAAAATTGAAGAGCGTAGGAGCCAGTACACATCCCTGCTTTACGCCAGTATTAATATCAAATGTGTCTCACACGGACTGATCCTTTTGTTTTATCATAAAGTTGCATTATCAAATGTAGTAGTTTTTGTGTACATCCTACTGTTTTTAAACATTTCCAAAGCCTGTTTTGTTTGCTGAATGGAACGTCTTTTTAATAAAAGCCATACATAATGAGGTGTTTTGTTCTATGGTTTTCTCTACTAATTGCCTGAGAGAGATTTATCATATCCGTAACACTACAATATCGAAAATTTGCATGTTCTAACATGGAAGCATCGCGTGAACAAAATTCTAAAACAATATTTAATTGTTTTCAACAATTATAAAAATTATGTTAAATTAAACGAGGGGAGATCATTTCTATATATAAATATATAAGAAATAAACAAAAATAACTGGTCGATTTTGTAATACGTCTTAACTGCGAGAAGACTTCAAACAGAATGACTGCATAGCTTCAAAACGATAATCGTACAGGACTAGATTGTGCAATAACTAATGACTCTCTTATCGGTGAATGAAATGATCGACCAATCAGAGAAGCCATAGGAAGAAATCTTTCATTTAACGGGCCTTTAAATAACGCCTTGTATACTTGCATCATGTTTTTTAAACACGTAGCGTATATGAATTTGCCATATATCCAATAACCAACATCATCATCAGCAGATTAAACCACACCTTATTAGCTGATGCAGATGAATCTTCAGTCATGATCAGAGTAGCTATTAGGTGAGCAGCCTCTCCTCATCCTGGTCATATATATATATATATATATATATATATATATATATATATATATATATATATAATATATATTTACATATATATTTGTATATATATATACGTATGGTGTGTTAACCAAATAATGGACGGATATACAAACTACAGAAATAAGAATTAGCGATTTAAGAGAAAAAGCAAAAATACAAAGAGGAGTATGGCGGGGCTGCCCATTATCACCCATGTTCTTTAATTTGATAATAGAAGAGCCGATTAATAAGATGAAAGAGAACATAAAGGAGTACACATAAATGGAGTAGAAATACATTGCATAATATTTGCGGATGATATTGCTTTAATAGCTGAGAATGGACAACAGGTATCAACATTACAGAAATTTTTAGAAGGAATAAATTAAAAATAAATAATTGAAAAACAAAAATATTGGTAGCTGCAAACAAGAAAAAGAGAATACGGATAAAAACAGACAACGAAACTCTAGAACAAGTAAATCTTAAGGATCATTTAGAAGCCTTCGAAATGTGGGGTTGGCGCCGTTTAATACACATCGCATGGTCATAGAAGAAAACAAATATGGAAATACTACAAATGGTAGAAGAAGAAAGGAAGCTGTTAAAGCCAATAGAAGAAAGAAGAAATCGATTTTTGGGACACATTCTACGCCACCACACCTCTACAATGATTGAAGGGAAATTAAAATAAAAGAGGAAGAGAGGTAGACATCGAACCACATGATAAAGATGTTAAGAACGCAACTGAAGATAGACAAACATGGAAAAGAATAATGGTTTAAGCTGCAAAAACAAGAATAAGGCTCTTAATAACAATGATGATGATGATGATACGCGTGTATATGTATGTATATACATATATATATATATATATATATATATATATATATATATATATATATATATATATATATATATATATATATGGTTCGTTTCATTATCGAACCTTAATGAAAACTGAAAGTATTTTCAAAACGTTACGTGAAAAAAATACGAACATGGCTTACACCGAAAAAATCATATACGTAATACTGAGACATTTTAATAGTTCAGAAAAATAACAAAATTGAAATAAAAAAATAACTGAATTGAACACTTACATAATGGAAATTTTTAACTCAGTCTGAAATCCGTATCCGGGCCAGAGAACCAATAACTTTAGGAAAAATTAAAATAGCGCGCACAGAACCATTTATTTTCAATTATTATAATTTAGTGAAATGCACAAAAATTGTCACGCGCACAAAATGATCAATTTGTGTTTTTATAATTATAACATTTTGTAAGTGTACAAACCTCCCAAATGTATGAAGAATTTTGCGAATGATATCCATTCCTTGATGAGAGTTAACGTGTAATTCTGATCAATGATTTGAATGCTAGAAATAAGCTGTGTGGAATTGTTTCTGTAATAATACAGCCGGTAACATTTCGTATCAAATATCTGCAAAAACTAATTATCGTATTCTTCCTGCGAGGGAACCTACTTATTTTTCCTCAGGATCAACCTTCAGAAATAGTGTCATTGATTTTGCTGCTATAAAAAATGTGTCTATGTGACCTCCGGTTTCTATTAGTCAACTCCAATCCGATCATAATCCCATATTTACTGTCATTTCAGTAGATAAAAAAACAAATGTATGAGAAGTCAGTTTTTGATAATCAAAATGTAAATTGAATCTAGTTCAGAAAATTCAAAAATCCTAATTTAAATTCGTCGATAACTAATTCTCTAAACATTGAAAGTCGTTTGCATTCAGAAATTTGATTGTTTCCGCCAAATATTTTATACCCAAAAAATTCTGCGTATAATTTTCCGTACAGTGCTATTCCGTCTTATGTTGTAGATATTATTAACTTAAAAATCGCGTTCGAAGATTATACGTGAAAAATCGATACTTGAACCCATCGCCAATTATTAAAAGAATGTTAACTTTCCTTAATAAACTAGTACGTTACCTGTTGAACAAAAATAAAAATGATAAATTTAATTTATTTCTCCCAAAGCTTTCACCTAAAGACAACAGTCTGTGGAAGATCTGCAAACAATGTACAATGTATTGTCGATTATGTTAGTCCTAATAAAGTCTCTGGCGCTTTAAAAGTCGTCAAATCGAAAAATTCTGTTGACAATGATAGTATCTTCACTATCGTCCATAAAAAATCTTTCATTGAAAGCAGTGGTTAAATTTTCAAATTTATTAAACACCATGTTTAAATATGGGCATTACACCTCAAAAGCATATGTCACTCTCTCTAAACATTATGAAGACGCTCGTCCTATATTCAATAGAAAACATTATATATATATATATATATATATATATATATATAATACACATATACACACCTATATAAATATATTTACACATATATATAAAAAATAATGTTAGCAGATTACATTTATTATTAATTTACAGTGTATTATGTTAAGGCGTTTTATTAAGTGTCTTCTCTTGTATGTATGTACGTGCAATCGACCATTCGATATTTCGTAATTTTAGAGAATTCAAATTTCGCTCTCTATCAGAAATAATAGTTTTATAAGATTCGTATTGTTATAATAGATAGCGGCACTATTTTACGGCAACAAATTTGTAAAAGTTTTACAACTAATTACTAATCATCTTTAGATAAAATAATTTCGGAATAACGGCGTACAATTTAGAAAAAAAAAAACGATTTATTAATAATAAAATATATTTTATTTTTATCTAATTATGAATATCGACCGCGAAAATAGTTTTAAAAATTATACTAATCATCTAAAAAGATCACTTCAGTTGTTCTCTTTAAAGTTTAAAAGAAACAATTTTTTGTTATTAATGATTTTCGCTAGTTCTACACATCTGATTAAGGCTACTCCATTTTTTTTTTCATATCAACTTTGCCCGGACGTAATTGGTGAATTTGTGTTATACGGTCGTTTTGCGTTGATAGTTGACTAATTGAAGAATATTTTATGTTTTGTTGTTTTAAAATGTTACGTCATATCTCGCTTATACGAATATTGTTGTACATTAATGCAGATGTTATAGCGTGTAAGATAACATCATTTTTTTTTTTCGTTTCTAATCTTATTTACTGTGAATATCGTGTAAAACGAAATCTTTCGACTGATTTCTTTCTGTGTACTTTGTTAAGGTCCTAAACGCTTTCAAAAAAGCGTGCGGCTGTGATATTCCATACAGATTTGTAGAGAGACGGATCGGTGATATATCTTCATCATATTGTGATGCAAGTTTAGCAAAAAAGGAACTAAACTGGCAAACCAACTACGGACTTAACGATATGTGTAAGCTATTTTAAAACCTACTCTCTCTCTCTCTCTCTCTCTCTCTCTCTCTCTATATATATATATATATATATATATATATATATATATATATATATATATATATATATATTTATAATTTTGATAACGAAACGTGTTTCAATTTAATCGATCATCACCTCGTTTGAAGTTAATCGTGGTAACCATGATAGGGTGCCTCGGAGAAGACGGACGGTATTGTTGTTTTTTTAATAACTCAAAAATTAGTCGACCACAATTTTTGTACGAAATTTTATTTAAAAATAGGAAAACGAGAGATTAACTTACAATCATTTGTCGAACACTCGTTCAGATCACCGTCATTTGTAACAATACATTCATTCAGTCTTTACAAAATTTTCGAAGACTTTTTCGAGCATAATTTTGAAATTTCTTCAAAAATCCGAGTTTTCAGATCTTTCAGAACTTGTGAACGTCTTTCGTAAACGCGGCTCTTAATGTATTTCCACAAAATAAAAAAAAAATCGCGTAATTTTGAATTCTTTTTGAAACTTTCTTTGCACTGTCTTGATCGATTCGCCCCGAAAATAACATTCCACGCAAATCGCGCGCTCCGTCACGTTATAGGATGTCATGATAACAAACTGAACAAAAACGAATCTCTCGTATGTACACTAAACGTGGAGCACGTACGTTGTAGCAGTGTTACCAACTGCGCTATTCAAAAAACAAAAACCCTCCGTCGTCTCTGGATCACCCTATATATGAAAAAAAAATTTTGAGCACTGCACACTTCCAACATAACAGTATATATTGATAATTTGAAAACATAACATTATTTAAATGACGACCTTCGTTTTCGATACATTTACAGAATCTCTAAACAAAATTTTCATAAACGTTAGCCAGAATTTTCGTCAGAAATTTGACTTTCGATTTTAAAAACCTCCCCTTACCGAACGAAATTAAACGGTTCTTAAAAAAATAATGGTGTAGTTCGTCTCGACAGTTCGAGTCGTACACCAATTAGTTCAATCAAGTTCTCTATTTATAGATGTCGTTATTAAGTGCGCCCTCGAAATGATCGTCACCGAACATCGTGACTAGTCATTTTAAGCTATTTTTACGTACAAATTACACTAGCGTTCGAGGCAATAATCGCGCGTATACGGAATGGAGTGTCCTTATCTTGTCCGTAATAATTAAGGGTTTCTTAATGATGAAAAACTTTTTATCGTAGCAAACTGGGACCCTCGACCGTCAACTTCACAGTCGAACGCTCTAGCAATTACGCCACTGGTCGAATATATACCGTGTTAAAATCCATACTGTTCCAGCGATAATCTGCGATTCAGAACTATTGGGTGTACATAATTTTGTATTTGATAGTAGCTGAGATCTTGATGAAATATTCTATCCGACATGCGGCGGAACTGATCCCTTTGAAGTTTTCTATTTGGAAGCGCAGATATTGAAGTGAAACGTCTATTGGCACGTTGTACATGAGGAGTTAATACGTAAAACGAGCGAGCGAACGAGCCAAAGACTTATACACAAAAGCAGCGAAAATTTGAACGAAATAATAGCCGTGCGCATATGCGCAAGAGAAAATACGAACACGGTTAAAACGTTTCTTATTGCTTCCCTCTATACCACTTCTTGTGATTTAATCTCAAGTTCTTCAATGTTTTTCGGTAAATAACGTTTTTTAAGCGAGAAAGCGTTTTCCGAAGTTACGAACTGTCTAAATGGCTATTTCGACAAAAAGAAAAAGAAAAAACCCTACTGCGTTCACTGATCGAACGATCATATTTTTGCCGCGCCCTTAATGTATAATTTTTTTTTTTAATCACAATAAACGCCGTTATAAAATTCGGAAAAATAAAATTTAATTTACCTGCATATTTACATTCATCTTTTGTAAATTATTATTTACTAATGTTCGTATAGGCGAAGATATGTGGAGATGGCAGTTGCAGAATCCGAACGGTTATCAACCATAATAGAATGATATCTACATAAATAATCAATCATACTACGGCATACATTATCACGAATATTTAAGTTATATATATATATATATATATATATGTGTGTGTGTGTGTGTTTATGAATATTTCGCGAAGTAATATTACACTATCAAATGTTTTATTTTTCTTCGCTGCTGATTTTTCAGTCAGTGAAACGAGCTTTCATTATTCCTATTACGAACGGAGAACAAGTTTTATTGCACAACAGCGTGCGACAGTTTACAATTATTGTAGTTTGATGAATTTTTTAGTTATATATTTTTGAAAAATAATAATTTTTATCCCTTCGTTTGAAATTTAACTTCAAATTATGTATAACACTGATCGTAGTATCTTTATTACAATTATTAAAATATTAGACAATTTGTTGAAAACATTGAATTCGTCAAAAATACAATATTTGAACGATTTTTTTAAAAAAAAAAGTTTTACTTAATTTAATGGTTTCTAATTCTGTACGTTAAGCATGCATATCGTTAGATTTGTGCGTTTTATTTTTTTGCGATTGTACGGCTGATTAAAAAGAATAGATAACTTAATTTGATTTTCTATGATAATGTTTACACTGCTGATTATATTTATAGTGTGTAGTTTCGATACAACGTATTTTTATAAATCATTTCAGACTGTCCGACGTTAAACTTCCAAGTACACTTGCGATTAAATAATACCATTATGCAACGACGCGGTGATTTAATATATGATTGAAATTTTCCAAACTATTTAAAAATGTAAAAATTTTGTTTCTGTAAAATACATGGGACTTGAAATTATTATATGTGATGCGAATTCCTCTCTAGTGTAAATAGCTTAATCTAATAGATATATTCGGTGAGTAAACCACCGTTAAAATCGTAACAATTTTGTTTCAACAAAACAAAATAAAAACAACGTTAATCGCTGTAAAATTTATTTTATTTTAGCAAAGCTTTTCGACTTTCACGTCATTTTCAAGCCATACAAAAACTTTACAAAAAATTTTCAGTTTTTGTGTGGCTTGAAAATGATGTAAAAATCGAAAAGCTTTGCCTTAATGAAATAAATTTTATAGCGTTTAACATTTTTTTTATTTTGTTTCGTTAATTCATAAAATCACTACTCTCATACAACATTATATTTTGTTTTAGATTTTTCAATCGTACGATGAGCCAATAGAAAAGGCTATTTTTAAGTCGAATATTATAATCGAATTTCATCGTCGTTATTTTGTTTAGCCTGAAATTGACTTTTAAGAATCGGACAAAGTATATATGAATATTCGTGCTTAATGAGAAATTGAATTACAACGCTTGAAAATTAACCGATATGTAAAATAGGGGTATTGTTTTAGTAACAGATAATTATGTATTGCATATTTTTCGAAATTATAAAATACAATTAATATATTTTAAGGCTTAAACGAGCAGCATTATTTAAAAATAATAATAATATATCAACTGTACGTATTGTAATTTTAACGTGAACGTGTCATTTAGTAATGACAATAGAAGACTAATTCTAAGAATTTCGCTGTAAGTTATAACATTTTTTTTATCAGTAGGTACGTATATTTTAAAGTGATCTTTATTAGCGTTTCTATAATGAAATACGACTGTGATCGAACGATAAGAATAAAGAAAAGTTTTAGCATCGTAATATTTTATCTGACTATATTTAAAGCAGTTTTTTAATTGCGATAAAAACAAATTGACAATGAAATTTATCCGTAATATTATGTAACCGACCGATTAATTAAAATCCTATCAACATTATCGTTACTATAGTAATTTCAAATACGATAATTAACCCTTCTATCAGTTTATAATAACGTTAAGGTTGACATATTACGATTATTTATTTACTTACTAGGCGTAAATTAAATAATTATTCACTGTATTAAACAATTATTATTAAATAACTTATATTCTAATCCTGAAAACGGTCAAATGTCTCCCTCGTCACTATCTGATTTAAAATCTCCTCTTTTCTCGTTTTCATAAATAGTCCAGTTATTTTCCTAGTCCATCTTGTACGATCTATATCACCTTAACTCCTGTATAATCAAAAATTCCAACGTCGCATTATTTAACAGCGCTGCTATTAGATTTTGTTTTAAAATTTTGAAATAAAAAAGAAAAGATAAAAAGACCTTTAATATTTTCATATTTTTAAATTCAAATATACGTACTAGGAAGATTCTAGCTCCTGCAAGATTGTAAAAAAAAAAGTTTTTTTTTTCAAAAATCACATTTCGATAAAAATGATTAGATATAAAAAAAAATTCGCGGAAAGCAAAATTTTTCGAGAAAATCAAAATTTTGAACTACATCTTAAATTTCGATAGTGCCGCGTTATCTATTTTAATAATATGAATCTTACAAAACTGGTACTTCCGATAGAGAGCGCTAGCGTTAATTCCTACATTTGAAAATAACGATTTTACCTCTGCAAAACATATTTAATTCTACTTCTAATTTAAATTAATATCGCTTCTCGGCCTGTTGGACAAGATCAAAGTGTAGTAGTATCTATCTATTCTTATCTTAATACCTGATATCGCTTCGCGTTATATTTGCGGAATAGGAAAATTTTAGAACCTTCACGGATGACCCTACAAAAATTTAAATATTAAAACAATTTAAACGTATATATTATATATATTTTATTTATTTTTATAGATACATATGTATAATATATATATATCGTGGTCATTCAATTCAGGTACTGATTCGCCATCATTATTTCCATCTGCCATCATGACCGGTCTATCGCCATTATCTTAAACTGGACATATGATATGATATATATATATGTGTGTGTGTGTGTGTGTGTACGCATTGCTTAATATCTAATAGGTTCTTCATTTTACGAGTAAAATACACTTGACATTATAGTAAAATCGTATATTTGAGATATGAAAGTAACCAGTTTCACAATAATTAAGAGATTTTTAACATGAAAAACACCACGCTACACAATTACAGAGCATTTAATATTTATGTACAATTTAAAAAATATCTATAATTAAAAATATATCGAACGATGTAAAATAAGGTTGTATGTATATGAAGATATATAATAGTAATTACTTTCAATACTGTTAAGATCGTAATTATATAAAGGTAACACGTGTCTTCAAAGCCTGTTTTAGATATGTAAGATAATAAAATAATAAATATATATAAATGAATAAATTCTCAGTAGACACCGAATTATATATTTATTACGTAAAATGTGAATATTACGAATTGCTACAAATGTGTTGTTAGATTTATAAAAAATGAACAGGGTCAAATTCGTAAATACGAAAAAAGTTATCATTATCCACAACATTATTATTATTATTCACACAAACCGACTAATTAGTAATATCGGTTTTTAAAAATCGATGAATTAATCGTTTTTATTTTAAGTTGCATTTGTTTCACATAAATAACAGATATAGTCAATGTTTTCCTCATATGTAATGTCGAATGTAATGTACTAATCATAAATCATTAATTATTTTCAATTCTGTTTATATTTTAAATATCGTTAGTTTTAAATTTAATTATCCTAACTCGCGACAGATTTTTTAAAACATAAAAATATATAAAATAATATACGATGTACGACCTTCCACATGTACTAAAAACGTTCGAAAAGTAATCATGACAAATGTAAATTACAAATTATTTTAATGAAAAATTATTAAAAACATAAAAATAATATAATCGAATGATTTTTTTAAAAGTTATTTATTGACTTGTTAAGTCGGTTTCGGTGAAACTATTTAGTCGGCATTTATACTACGAAAACAATTTAGTCGCATATTGTAAATAAGCTACTTATATTTAGTTACTTTTTGTTAGTAGCTTATAATTTAAGGAACGCGTAATATAGTGTTAGTAGACTACTAACAACTAATTTTAGTTGGTTTATAAGTTATGGATTATTCGATTCTTTAGTAACATTTATTGAGTGTGTAATAATGTGTTTTTCTGTCGTTACCGACTACTAATATAATTTACAGGTGTTTATTATAATTTAAGTAATTACAACTTTACACTAATAGTGTAAAATTCATTATTTTTAAAAATTAGAATATATTCGTAAATATAAATAAACAAAAAGTTAAAATACAGATGTTTGAATGTTTTAAAATTATCGTGATTATTTCACATACATACATGTCAATATAATTAAATTATTGATTTGACAATGTAAATAACAATGAAAAGAGAGTAGCTAGATCAAGCATTAAGCAAAAATCAAAATATCTTCAAGGATGTTATTGAAGGCAAGATAATGGGAAAAAACCACAACAAATGTCAATAGAGCACGTATTTGTATAAATCTATATTAATTACAAATCTAACGCACCACAACTTCGGCGAAGACGGATTAATTTTGTTTTGAATATTTTGGTAGGTATTTTTAGATTTTTGACCTGTTTGTATTATTTATTCAAAGTCCCGTTCGTTTGATTATAATATTATCGGTTGCCTGCCATGTTTTTGTACGTTATTATTTTCACGCGGGATAGTTTGACATTGAGTTGGAAAAAAAAAAACGAGATTTAAAAAAGTTAAATTTGCTTTTCTTAACTTTCATGAATAAACGTAAAGGAGACTTGATTCTATGATTATATATTATTGGAAAGTTTTTCTTATTATTGTAAAATTAATTAGCACTTATGCTTAATATATTGATAACTATTATTGAACAAAAAATAATAGCATACAAGAACAGTTTAGTCTCTGAAAGTTGGTTTACAATATTAATGAAATAAAATACTAATTAAAAACTTATTTTAAATTTAAAAATAATACTTTATCTACATTTCTTGTATGTAAACCACTTCGTATTCCTTGTTAAGTGTTCTTTTAAATTAAAATATTGTTTATTGGCTTATTATTCGTTTCGGTCTATATTTTCAAAAATACAAATTGACCTATATTGGAACCAAATTACTTAAGGAGAAAATTATCGATATATCACTATAATGACGTGTAAATATTATTTAACTATTTTTTTGAAACGTACTAAACGATTAATACTCGTAATAACGGTTAAATAAAAGTATTAATTTTTAATTATTTAATTTTTTACATTAGAATTTTTATTAAAGAATTAATTTTTTTGGTCGATTAAAACTTTTTAATTATAAGTTGTCCATACAGAACTTTAATGGCGTATAAATATTATTCAATTTTTAAATTACTAATTTTTCCCATGACCGATTAATACTCGTAATAATAACTAAATAAAAATTATTACTTATTATTCATATATATATATATATATATATAAGTGTGTGTGTGTGTGTGTGTGTGCATTATCGTTAATAAACAAATTTCTCAAGTTATTATCGCGTTCATAAAATTGAAAACAAAGTAAACAAACATTAACATAGCTAACGATAAATACGATAGGATTTTAATACATCCGGAGGTATGTTATGTAATTCTAAATATTATGAACAGTCCAATCGTTTGCTCGTTTAACAACAATGTATAGTAATTTTAACGATTTGTATTTTTATTAAGTTAAATTTATGTGCTGTCACTATTAATATTCTTAACAAGTATTAAAAATAACAACTGCAGAATTACATTCATTACATTTTGGTTATGCTCGCATTTAAAATCGTTTTTGTGAATTTTCCAGGTAAACGTATAGAAAATATTAAAACTTTATAGCGATCCATTATCACGAAAATCTCATATAATAATATTAAAGATGTCTATTGTACACACACACACACACATATATATATATATATATATATATATATATATATATAATAGTATATATAAGTGATAAACATACATAATCCTTTTAAAATATGAGACGATTGAGAAGTTAGCGAATATGACCTTTGTTCATTTGTAATTTCGACTTTCTTCATAGGCCATTATCGGATCGACTTTTTTTTAAGAAACCAAGAATAACCAAATTTCATTATAATCGGCCATAATATCAAAAAAAATAACCAAATCTTCACCGAGTGACCTGAACTGGTCCCTGAATTGTAATCGACTGGTATATTCGAATATTTCAAAGCTATCGGTTGTATCTGTTAAATCGAAATAATAATTTAATTTAGTTCTTCATTTAATATTGACCCATTAACTATATCTCGGTAACAATTATTTATGTTTCCCATCTTAATTATATACGAGCATGCTTATGTTACAACATACATATATATATATATATATATATATATGTGTGTTTGTGTGTATTTGTATGTATGGCAGTTCATGGTTAAAAAATTTAGCGGTTGCAATTCCTCCAAAACATATACACATACACAATTTTTTTTTTATTTTACACATCTCAAAGTAACATTAATAATGTCAAATTCAACAAAGTGAAATACAAATCCAAGAACCATTTAAAACTGTAATCAGAAAAACTAAAAATTACGAAGATTATCGATCCTAAGATAAGAAATTGTAATATCCAATTACAAACTTATTTCTGCGTGAATAAGTACAAAATTTATACAATTAGAAAAGTATAAAAAATTTTAAAATACTAAAACGAAACAATTCGTTAACGTATTAAGTATTCCTATTTTTCCACAATTTACACAAAACAATTCTACGAACGCGTATGGATGATAAAAGTGTTTTTACGCGTTCAAATAAACTAGCGCGATCTCCTCCGCCAACTATTACGACGGAAGAGGTAAACGCTTATATTACAAGCGAAAGGGAAGGGCATGTCGCACCTGGCCCGTCAACTCACACCGCGAGTGCGCACAAGTACGCTATGCGTGCTTACGACGACGATTATCACGATGATGATGATGGTGATTATGTTGACGATGATGATATGGTTAAAGAAGAGATAACGAAGTTAAATTGGGCTGATGCGACCGCCCACAATAGTAAAAGCTCGCCGAAGAGAATACGATTAAATCAATCGGAAATGGGAATTCCGACGAAAAACCGATTCGCTCCGCTGCACAATGCTTTAGATGTAAGCTTAGATGTTGACAAAGTTATTCACCGAGGAAATATCACCGGTAATAATAATAATAATAATACTATTTATCCGAATACTAACGATAATATTATAAATGATAGTAGTAATAGAAATAAAATTCTGCCAATTATTTTTCGCGGTCCACTAAAGCAAAATCATAATGAATTCATTTCTAATATTAATAAAAGCTTAAAGATTAACATTAAAATTAAAACGAATAAAAATACATACATTTTATATACCAAATGTATTGAAGATTACGATCAAGTACTAAAAAATTTAACGCAGATGAAAATCGAACATCACACACACACACCGAAAACAAGGAAACCTGTTAAACTTATTTTAAAAGGTCTTCCATATAACGTAAATATTAACGATGTAAAAAGCGACATCGAACAAAAAATTAACGTAATTATTAATATAAAACAATTTATAAAAAAAAATACCGAAACTGGTATGGTAATAAATTTACCAGTATACTCGGTAACTTTCAACGCTAACTATAAAGATATTATTAAAATTAAAGAGATATGCTACTGTATGGTACGCTGGGAGAAATTTATAAATAGAAATCCAGTTCTCCAATGTTACAACTGCTTAGGGTATGGCCATGTGGCCTATAATTGTTTTAAAAATTGTAAATGTCTAAAATGCGGTGGACCGCACTATTTTAAGAACTGTATGAATGAAAATATTTTAAAATGTGCTAACTGCAACGGTAATCATACAGCTAATTCTAAGAACTGTGCAGTTTATAATAAAATATCGGGTATCGTCATTAACAAAAGGTCACGTCGTAATGTAGCTAACGTAAATAATAGTTCAGTTGACCTAAACAATCCCAATATCACACGAAACAACTCGTATAATCGAAATTCATTTAGCAATACTAATGTAAATAATAATGATAGAAATGGTATTAATTATTCACGCACTTATGCTCAAGTGGCGTCTAATAAAAAAAATAATACGAATAATTATATTATTAATACTCACAGTAATAGTAACATTAACGATTTATCTCAAATTATAGATTTACGTAAAACAATTGGTTTAGATACTTTTTTGTTTAAGAAATATCATTTCTAAGTTAAAATCGAGTCGCAGCTCGGATATTTTTAATATAATCACAACCATTATCGAATGTGTTACCGACACCTTCGTAATGGATTAATATTTATTCTCTTTCTAGGCAAATAACGAAAAACGATATTAGCATTATCGGATGGAATGCAAATTCGATCACGAATAAATTGATTGAACTAGAACATTTCATTTGCACAAATAATGTTAAAATTGCAGGAATTTCAGAAACTAAAGTAGATGAGAGCACTTACCTAACGATGCCAAACTATCATTTATTCCGTAATAATAAAACCCGGAGCAGTGGAGGTGTAGTTTTGCTAATACATAATAGCATAGAGTGCGAAGAAATTCCCACCCCACAAACAAAGCACGTTCAGGCTGTTGGAGCTAAAGTCTGTGTAGATGGCAAATTGCTAACTATTTATGCAGTTTATAGGCCACCAACAAAACCGACAAACTTTCAAACTGATATCAAATTTCTTATGCATTCTGCCGAAAGAGTTTTATTAATCGGAGATTTTAATGCGAAACATCGTACCTGGAACTGTTACAATGGTAACAGGGCCGGAAATGAGTTACTAAACTTGTCTGCAACCTTAAACTTTCAAATAAAAGCACCCAATGAACCTACGTTTTTTCAGGGCCACCTGTCTTCTAAACCTAGCATAATTGATCTGGTCCTTACAAAAAACTACTATGAAATTACCGATCCTATATCAATTAGTAAGCTGTCTTCCAATCATAATCCAATAATATGTTCTCTCGGTGGTACGATAAGGCGAATTGTAACACAACCAAATTTTGATTACTCTAAAGCAAACTGGAGAAAATATCAACAACACATACAAAACGAAGTCAAAATTCCACTAACCTTACACAATCCTTCTTAGGTAGATGGTTACATTCGTTATCTTAACTCTATTATCTTAAAGGCCGCAGAAAGCTCCGTCCCATTATTAAAAGGGAATGTTAAAAATTTTTCGATCTCCCCTGGAACTTTGCAAATAATAAAAATTAAAAATCATTATAGGAAACTTTATCAGAGATATCATAATGAAAATATGTATATATTTAAGCAACTATATGATAGGTTGAATAAATTAGTTAAAAGACGACTGTTACAAGAAAAAAATGCTCATTACAACGCGTTTCTCAGTAATATACCACAAATGAATAATCAACTATGGAAAGTAAACAAATATTTTTCCCGGGGACAAACAAACTTGCCTCCTATTAAAAAACCTGGAAGTGTCGATATAGTAGCGTACTCAAACGAAGATAAAGCTGAGCTTATAGCAGAACACTTTCAGAATATACATGAACAGAATAAAGCAATGTCCACACGATACCACGAACGGAAATTAAAACAAACAATAAATACATTTTACAAATAACGTACCTGCATTAAACTATGCTGATTTAACCTCACCGAAAGAGGTCAAGAACTGCATTAGATCACTAAGAAATATATACTCTACCGGACACGATAAAATTAGCGTAAAAATGATTAAAAATTTATCTCGTAAAGGTGTAGTTGCTCTCACAGTGTTATTTAATTCCTGCATTCGTTTGTGCTACTACCCTCTGTCGTGGAGACTGTCCTTAATTGTACCTCTTCCTAAACCTGGCAAGGATGCTTCCTTTTAAAAATTTATCTCGTAAAGGTGTAGTTGCTCTCACAGTGTTATTTAATTCCTGCATTCGTTTGTGCTACTACCCTCTGTCGTGGAGACTGTCTTTAATTGTACCTCTTCCTAAACCTGGCAAGGATGCTTCCTTGATGAAAAATATACGACCTGTTAGCCTGCTCAGTAATATTAGCAAAATTTTCGAGAAAATATTACTCATTAGATTTAGAAAACATAGCGATTTAAATGGTATTCTTAATAAGTTCTAATTCGGCTTTCGACCGAATTTAAACACTACCACGCAGCTAGTAAAAATTTGTGATCTAATTACTGATAATTTTAATAAAAATAAGCACACTGGGCTAGCACTGCTAGACATTGAAAAAGCTTTCGACACTACTTGGCACGATGGAATTCTGTATAAATTAATAAAATATGGTTTTCCATATCAACTAGTTTCCATGACTAAAGCATATTTACATAACAGGAAATTTTATGTGAAAATTAAAAATCAGAATTCTAAAGTCAGATTTGCATCGGCAGGAGTACCTCAGGGCAGCATCCTTGGTCCATTCTTGTTTATTATTTACATAAATGATATTAGTACAATTAAAAAAGTTGATGTTAATTTATATGCTGACGATACTGCTCTGCTGACGTCATCATACCGTATTGATACGATTAGCAACAGATTAACCGCTGCAATTAACAAAATGTCCAAATACTTTCATAAGTGGAAAATTAAAATTAATGATAGTAAAACAGAGACTATTATTTTCACAAAGCGTAAACCGGCTACAAACGACTTTGTTCGAATTCATAATGAGAACCTAGACTGGAAATCTAAAGTAAATTATCTCGGTGTAACACTAGATAGTAAGCTAACTTTTACTAAACATATTAACGAGTGTATCTACAGAGGACATAAAAAAATGAGTGTACTGTTTCCAATATTTAACAGGAAATCTACGCTATCACCGGTGAACAAGCTTTTGATTTATAATCAGGTAATTCAACCTAAAATTCTTTATGTGCTAGTCCTGTATGGTCGAACACTTGCCTAAGTAATATAAACAAATTACAACGATTACAAAATCATTGCCTAAGAATAGTGTTGAACAAATCCAGAAACACGCCCATTAAAACAATGCATGACATTTTAAACTATCCCTATATACAAGAAATAATAAAAAACAGGACCTTAAAATTCTTTAATGCATGCCGCATGTCTGCTGACCAAAATGTCAATGAAATTGGAAACTACGATTATCAGTCTCTACGACACAGGTATAAAAAATATAAACATAGACGAATTAAACATATCTTACTAGGGTAGCATTAGGTTTAAAATTCAATGATATTATATATAAATTTTATTTGATGTATTTTTGTATTTTTTTTCTCTTTAATTTTATGA
Organism: Coronaproctus castanopsis; assembly: GCA_032883995.1. Classification (NCBI taxonomy): domain Eukaryota; kingdom Metazoa; phylum Arthropoda; class Insecta; order Hemiptera; family Monophlebidae; genus Coronaproctus; species Coronaproctus castanopsis. The sequence continues at coordinate 3,528,340 of CM065054.1, forward strand.
ATTATTTTAACCATTGTGTTTAAAATTTACTTATGAATTACACGTTTCAGGTTTTTTGCGGAATTTTTCCTGTAAATTTCATTAAGCCATGAATGTTTACAACTATCACTCGTGTATATTTTTTTAAATTATTATTAAGTTTATCGGTTAAGGAATTTTTTATATTTCGGAACGATAGAACGCTATATATTATAAGTTATTATTTTCTTGTAAAATTTAATCAATCAAAATATACTTTTCTTCTTCTTCTTCTTCAAAACAATTCTCTGAAAATGAAATGATCAATTGCGGTAAGCTCCAGCAAGAAAAAAATTCTACATATATTAACAATACGAATAACATAACCTGAAGAGAGGCGATGGAACAATTCACACGCGGAAATGTACACAGTAAAAAAAAAAAGAAACAATGATAGAAATTTGAAGAAGAATCCCATCGGCTGGAATGTAGCATATGCAAAGAAAAATCATACCTTACTTCTATTGAATTAATGAACAGAAACTTATAAATAGGCAAATTTACTCACCTATTTGCGCAGACATTTTTCACTTTTTTAAAAAAACCATATTACACTGAATTACACACTTTCATTTAATATCATACTTCATATTATGGAATTCATTTGATACTAAAATCAAATTTTTATAATTTTGACTTGTAATAAAACATAATTTGTGGGCTTTTATTTTAACGCATTTAACGCCTTCAAATAACCCATTCTGACACCTGCACATCTTCCAAAGTAATATCGAGTAATCTCAAAATTTGCAGGCATTTAAAAATGAATATTTTTTAACATTTAAAGATTGAACTGATTTCATCTGTTATAGTATAATACCCGGAAGTGTATGTTACCCGTCAACATCTTACAGATATCTTACTATATATAAGCAGCATAATTCCGACTATAGGATTACTATTATGTAATCAATTGACACATAGTAAAATGATCGATGACAAAAAGTCACTTTTACATGGCTCAGCTTCGCTATCAATGTTAAAATACCATAATGATTTAAATCGCTCCTATAGCATGGAAATAGAAAAGATGATTAATTGTTTCCTTGCGAACTATCATCATAAAAACAGCAGAAAAAAAAAGGAAACAATCAATTACTATATATGTATATATATATAATAAACAAGACTCCAATAAATTCAACATTTGTTGTAATATACAAATATATATATATATGCATATATGCCTTAAAGGATTCTTATATATATACCATAAAGGATTCTAAGGGCGGTGAGTTTTCCATGCTAAATATGGAACGATTTTACTGCTAAATACAGATCGATTTTATTCTCATATAAATGGCAAAGAAACTGAGCGATTTTTCCATGCTAATGAGCGATTTTATTGTCTTTTCTTATGGCAAAACGACTTTGGTTTTCTGATTTTCTTTCTGCAGTTTTTATGATGATTTTTGCAAGGAAACAATTAATCATCTTTCCTATTTCCATCCTATACGAGCGGTTTAAATCATTATGGTATTTTAACATTGATAGCAAAGCTGCTCCATGTCAAAGCGATGTCCAATCATTTTATGATGTGGCAATCAATTACATAATAGTAATCCTATAGTCAGAATTATGCTGCTTACATATAGTCAGAGGTCTGTAAGATGTTACTTCCGGGTATTATACTATAATGGACAAAATCAGTTCCTTTAAATGTTAAAAATATTCATTTTTAAATGCCTGCAAATTTTGAGAATACTCGATTTTACTTTGGAAGATGTGCAGGTGTCGGAATGGGTTATTTGCAGGCGTTAAATGTGTTAAAATAAAAGCCCACAAATTATAAACATTGACTCCAAATGCCGAGAAGCAATATCAAGTTAGGTTTGAGGTGTATCACAATTAAGCTGATTAGAAGAGAAACTTTGTGCTCAACTGGCTGAAAAGTGGTATCAGGTTAGGTTTGATTTGTATCAGTTATTAAGCAGATAAAAATAGATAGATACTTCACTTTGTTTGATCGTGCCCAACAGGCCGAGTAACGATATTAAGTTGTTTGTATCAGCTAGTTAGAAGTAGAATTAAATATATTTTGCAGCGATAAAATCATTATATTTTCAAATGCAGGAATTGCGGCTGGCACTCTCTATCAGAAGTAATAGATTTGTAAGATTTATATTGTTATAATAGATAGCAGCACTGTCGAAATTTATAGTTCGTAAAATCATTTCCAAAAGTAGGAATTAATACTAGCACTCTCTATCGGAAGTAATAGATTTGTAAGATTTGTATTGTTACAATAGATAGCGGCACTATCTGAATTTATAGTCCTTAAAATCTTTTCCAAAGTAGGAATTAACACTAGCGCTCTCTATCGAAAGTAATAGATTTGTAAGATTCGTATTGTTATAATAGATAGTGCGACACTCGAAATTTACAGTTAAGATGCAGTTGTTCAAAATTTTGCTTATTGCAAAAAAAAATTTATTTCTAGTAATTTTTTTCGAAATGTGATGTTTGAAAAAAATCGCTTTTTTCAGATACTCTTGCAAGGGCTAGAATCTTTCTCAACGCTCGTGTTATGAACTGTAACGAGAAACAGCTATTCTGCCGTCTGATTGCAAAACGATAACAACTAGCAACCGCCAATATAGTCCCATATAGACTCTTTACGAGCAAATTCTCCATATAATGCTGTATACAGCTTTTTTCTTCAAGTTGCATCGACTGATCAAACTGTTGAATTTTAAAGGACTTCAAAAGATTTTTAACTTTTTATAATTTATTCTATGAAAAATATATAATTAAAATTTACTTATTTTGTTTTTATCTCTATAAAAAATTAGTACTTTTAACTATTTTATTATATCATCAATTTTTATGCTGTTCTTAATATTTCTGGTGGCTGTGCAACCATTCAAGCCTTTATGTGCAAATATGTATGGTGGTTGTTCAACCATGCAACCTTTATGTACAAATATATCTGATGGTTGTGCGACCATGCAAGCTTTAAGCCGCCACTGGTATACATATTTATTTTATATCTGGACAATCGAGATTTACTCTGATTTTTTTGTAGAATCGTGTTTTTACGGAAAACATTCAGATATAAATCACATATTACTGAAAACGCAGTACATATAGAACTACTTCAACCGTATAGATTTCCGTTTCATAAATTTTTGGAGTTTAAGTAAAAATGTTTTTTTTTTTTTTTAAAAAATAATTACAGAATTTTTCAATCAGATTTTATAATTTTTTTCGATTTAATTTCCCCGAGGATATCCGATACCTTAAATCAAAATTATATTTACAAACGCATAAATATGCAGTAAAAAATTCACAAGTTTATAACATTCGAACGGTTAACGCGATCGAGCTTAAATTTTCAATGTACTAATTATCGAAAAAAAGACGACTGGAGAAAAAAAAATCGAGAACAAAATTTCATCGCAATCATTAGTCCGTATCCCAAATGACCCAGTATATATATGCGAGGAAAAATCGCTGGAAAAAGACCACCAGGAAGAAAAAAAATAACATGGATTCAAAATTTGACGCAGTGGTACGAAGTGTCCACCATTGAACTCTTCCAGGATTATATATAAAACAAGAATTGCTCGTTTAATATTATATATTGTACAAAAAAACTTGAACGTGAAAATAGAATTCGACCGAATTAAATTTAAACAGTAAGAGAAATATCATATCGCACGCGGAACAGTTCATTTATTTTCAATTATTATAACAGTGAAATGCACAAAAAAAAAGACGATCACTTCTATATATAAATATACATACATAAATAAATATTGAAAAACAACTGGTCGCTTCCGTAACACGTCTTAACCATCAGAAGACTTCGAACAGACTGACTAAACAACTTCAAAATTATAAGCGTACAAGACTCACTATTGACACAAATAAATCGTAAAAATGGCGCCACTCGCGGCAATTGAACGAAAATTTAGGAAGCTCAGTTTTTGGAAGTTGGGATATATTGCGATAAGCATCGACCATGGATATATTAGCAAGATTGCACCCTTTTCGGGCTTAGCTGCTTCCACAGTTCTGAAAGCCGTTCATGTAATGCAGCCTCTGAATTCACAACCATTGTGTTACAATATAATCGGCTTCCTTTGTAAGGTACTCGTGACAGAAATAAATTTCAGATCCCTTGTCAAACATAAGTTGATCATGCTCATCGACAATTTTATTTCAAAAACTTTTTAACATTCTCAGTGTAGATCGAACTAATGCGATCGAATACATATTAATTTTGCCACTCTCGGCATCCTTGGTTAACCCTTTCAAGGATAATATGAAGAATCCCTGAACAAAACTTATCTAGTTATATATATAACAAAATCGTTATTTAAAAAAAAAAACCGCTTATTGATTTAGTTAGATTAGTTAGAAGTATGTTTAATGAAAAAAGGATAATAGGCTCACTACACGACCATCTTCAGAATCGGCAAAAATCACATTTAGATAGAAATATATTTTGGCCTCAGGGACTCTCCTTTCAATATACATAATACGCTCGAGCTGTATATTCAGAATACTCGCAAACATTTTAATAGTTCAAAAAAACGCCAAAAATGCAAATATGAAAAAAACAGTAACACTCGCGTGATGGAAATCTCGAATTTTAGTCCGAAATTCGTGTATCCGGCTCGGAGAACCAATAATTATATACAAAAAACTTGAAGGTGAAAATAATGAACTGAACAACTCCAATGATAACCGTACAGGGTTGATTAATGATTCTCTGTTATCGGTGAATGAAATGATCGACCAATCAGAGAAGCCGCAGGAAGAAATCTCTGTGATTAGAGAATGTAGTGAACGACCGTTGAACAACGTTGCCCTGTAGACTGTCGCGTATAGCTGCATCATATTTTTAAAACATATAGGTTGTTTTTTCTTTAATCACCCAATTAAATTGTTTGGCGAAACCAGTGAACATCAATTTTTGAATGTTCCAATTTCTATTGACAGATTGCTCAGTATCCTCAATAATTAATGTACGATATTTTATTTCCACGTTTGTGTTATTGCTTTATTTCGCGTACGACTGTAGTAATGTTTGTAATTCTGTTTATATATATATATATATATATCAAAAAGTAGACCGAAGAAAGAGAAGAACAACATCGACAGCAAATGCGGGAATTTCGGATACAGAAGAAATCGACACAAAAATAAATTAAACAGTTGAAATATCGTGGTCCTAAGTTAGCCTATTCGAATATATATAATATATCTGAATTGAATCCTGCTTCCTTGTCGCCTAGTAGAAATACAAATAAAGGAAGCAAACACCGGATAGAATCATTAATACCACACGGATTTGACAAAAATATCAACAAATTGGGGAATAATGCACGAACTAAGAATTGCCTTATGCGTATTTGCACCTATAATGTGCGGACTTTAGCTTCAGAAGGAAACTTTTGGAGTTAGAAGAATTGAATAAAATAAAAAGGGAATATAATCGGCTTAAGCGAAATCTGCAGAAAAGGCGAAAGTGTCATAAAACTGAAGTCACAAGGCTATATTATTTTATAAAGGGGATTCCGAATATCATCAAAACGGAGTAGGATTTTTAATAAATAAGCAATGGTCTAATAATGTAGTTAAGTATGTTGGTGTTGCGGGCAGAATTGCATACACAATACTTCTGTTCGGTAAGAACAGCACCTTAAAGATAGTGCAAATATATTCTCGGACAGAATCACATATAGAGGAGGAACTAGAATGTTTCTATGATGAATTAGAAGAAACGATAAATAGAGATAGATGCAAAAACACATTGATAATGGGCGATGTTAATGCTAAACTTGGGACCCGACAAGACATGCGAGAAACATCAGTAAGCATCCATGGAGTAGGTAAAAAAAAAAAAGGAAAGAAATTATAGCAAGCTTTCTCGAAAGAAATAAGCTTTACTGCATGAATACGTTCTTAAAAAGCAGAAAAGGAAATGAACCTGGATGAGCTAAACTTTTGAATACAGGAATGAGATTGATTATATCATCTCTGATAATTCAAACATATTATAAGAAGTTTTGAACAGTGTTAGTAACGGCAACGACCACCGAGAGGTATATTAAAAATCCAGGATATATCAGTGTTAAAAAGAGTAAAAAGAAATGAAACAAAATTAGTTGACCCCGATAAATTAATAAAAGATAGAAGAAAATATCAAGAACTAAAATTACAGAAATTAAAACACTGGAAATAAATAAACAATGTGAACTGATTACTAAAATTCTGAAAGGAGCTGCGGTTAAAGTTGCACCATGTACAAAAAAGGTAAATAATAATATAAGTGATGCGAAAAAAGATTTAATGGCACGAAGGAGGAACGTGAATGTGGATAAAGATAAAAAACAAACTGTGTGAGCAGAATTTAATAAATTAATTAGAAAACAATTGAGAAGTGATATACGTCAAAATAATAATAAAATTCTCGAAATAATTGGGCATAACAGAGGACCTAAAATTTTCAAGAAATTATTGTCAATGGGAAGTAAGCTGCTGACGAATTTGAAAAATCGTGACGGAGATATCCTTACAGACAAAACTGAACTGTCCAATGAGGTAGGAAGATTCTATACAGATTTCTATGATACAACAGTTAAAGCTACAGTAAAAGATAAATTACCAATAAATGAGAATACGGGAAACCTACCGGATATATCAACAAGTGATATCAAATATGCTTTGAAGAAAATGAAAAATTACAAAGCTAGCGGGCCGGATGGTATAATCCCAGAAATTATTAAAGAAGGAAATGACATTTTAGATTTGCTGAAAGACCTGTTTAACAAATGTGTAAAAGAGAACTCTATCCCGAAATTATGGAATGAAGCAGACGTTATCCTAATACACAAAAAGAGTGATACAACTAGCCTAGAAAATGCTCATTATCACATATTTGCAAGTTCTATATAAGTATTATTGCAAATCGAACGACAAAACAAATAGATTACTGCCAACCGTGCGAGAGCAAGCGAGCTTTAGATCCGGTTTCAGCACGCATGATTACATTCACACTATGAGGATTTTAATCTCTAAGTGCAAGGAATACAACATGGAACATGGCGTTCATCGATTATCATAAATCGTTTGATACTGTGGAAACATGGACAATGTTGAAAGCGCTTGAAGAAAGTGGTATAGATGATGAGTACATCAACGTAATAAAAATTATTTACAATTCGCCAATGATACAAGTACAGCTGGTGGAAAAAAAAACAAGCAAAATACCGTTAAAGAGAGGCGTCAGACAAGGAGACACAATATCTCCGAAGTTATTTATAGTAACCTTAGAACGTATGTTCAAAAATTTGTTTTATTGATGGGAAAAAGTCAGTCACTTGCATTTTACTAACGACATTGTGTTGATTCGTAATAATGTCGGTACCTTACAGGAAATGTTAACTGACCTAAAAAAGCAGGATTAACCATTAACATTAATAAAACAAAGGTCAGGAAAAATACGCCTCAAAAGTTACAAATAAAACTAGATGACCAGATAGTGGAACAGGTCATATATAGCTAGGTCAAATTATTAACACAGAAAAGGAAGCAATGCGTAAGGAAATTAAAAGACGAACGCATCACTCGTGAATAGCTTTTAGAAAGTTGAGTACCGCCCTTAAAAATAATGATATACCTAACAGCTTAAAAAAGAAAGTATACGAACAGTACATCCTTCCAGTGCTTACATGTGAAGCGGAAACACGGAGCTTAACGAAGTATGTCGTTAAGAAACTTACAGTGGCACAAAGAGCCCACGAAAGATTAATATTGGGCATCAAGATATCAGACCAGAAAACTAACACGTGGACAAGGCAGCAGACTAAATTGTCGGATGTAGTCGGACGTGTAGCGCAGTTAAAATAGAATTGGACAGGTCATGTCGCTGACAGGTGCACAAAACGAATAACAGAATGGCTTCCAAGAGAAGGACGTAGAAGCCGCGGTCGGTAGATAATTTGAATTCATCAGTACGTCGAACATCAGAAAATCTGGCAAATCCAAATAGTTACCACCGAATGAACCGCAAATAAAAAGACGAGCTCTGATGGAACCGCTACCGAAAGTGAGAACATCGGCCAATTATTTAAAACTATGGACCGTTGTAAAAATGGAAATTGTAAAGGTTAAAATTTAACAAGTTGTAACAAAAATATAATGTTACATTATGTTATACGTCGAAAAACAAACATCGTTTTAAAAATTATTCAATGCGGTAATTATAGATGAATTTGTTCTTTTTTATATGTTAAATGCACGATGTTGACTTTAAGCAAAATAAATATTTTCGAACCTAAACAAAAGTTCAAAGGGACAAAAGTTATGTTCAAATTTATTAAATACTCGTGAAAATATTTTTTTAGAGTAAAAAAATTACGCACAGTAGGACTAAGTTATATATATATATATATATACGATGAAACTCCTCACAACGGACACCCAGAGGACACATTTTTCAGATCCCGTTGTAGAAAGTGTGAATAACAATGCATTCTGAACCCTCTATAACGGACGCGGACAGTAATTTTGATTCCCATAGTTCTTTAACGGACAAACATAAGCTCAGCAGAATTAATAATAAGTGTGTGTGTGTGTATAAATAATAGAATGTTGAAGTCCGACCAACAATTAGCTGATTCTGCATTCACTGTTCATACTTGTACATTATGCGAACAAACTCCCCTACGACAATTAGGAACCGCTTTGTGAAGTCCGGTTTTCCAGGGAGTACACCAATGAGGGAAGATAATGAATTGACTGTCTTAAATGAGTTAAATATAGACTCGTGAGACTCCTTCCATCGAGGTCAACTTTAACCGATGACTTTAGTCAAATTGATGAAAACTTAAAAACTGAATGCACATCAGAAGTCATAGCTGATATTTCGAATATGATTCAAATAGAAAACAAAAAAACAACTTTCATAATGAAAAACCATATCAAAGTGACGCCTTCAACTCGACTTCGTATTATTCATGAAAAGATGATGAACAAATCACGAACTGAAAATGGTGAAGTCCAAGTTGGAAAAACAAACGAAAATTATTTCTTTTCAAAAAAATTAAATAAGTCTTCCACATGCATAATTACCTAATTACACCTTATGTATATAAATACGTAAATACATATAAGTTTAAAATTAAGTACATTGTATATATTACGATTTATTTTTAGTGGAATAAATTTTACCTTCATTATATACCAACTTACAGAATAACTGTGTACACTGCGAATTTTTTTTTAAAATCCCTCTATAACGGTCACTCGTGTACAATGAACATTTTGTTTGGTCCCACGGGTGTCCGTTTTCACTGCATATATATATTCTAGTCGTGACATTTGTCTATTCTCAGTTTATTTAATAAATTATCTTTATTGCTCTACGATCACGTTTGTAAGGTTCTTTCATTTTCTTCTTCGTCGAATAATATGCTCGTCATTTCTGTTATTAATAAAAGTCTCGTATTAATACTTAGCTTTTAGTAAGATACATATAATGGCATTTTCAGAAAACCGAGCTATATTTTTATGTTCGATGTTATTTTTTTCACACTTCTCGATCGATTACCCCAGCGGAGTCTGGTGATCATGACTCTGCCGATAAGGACGATCCAACCAAACCTCTCCAATATTCCCGATCTATGGCTCGGTGACTGCACGTCTATACATTTCATTCTGTTAGTTATCGTGCTATTGGTCGTCCTTAGTGCCGTACGTTTTCCATTGTAGCCTGCAACAATCGACAATCCATCCTATTTTCTTTCCGCATAAGATTTCCGAAAAATGTCATCTTTACGAATACACACTGTCTTGGATACTCGTTGGAACGTTCCGATTTTTTGCAGTATAGTAACGTTAGATATCATTTTGCTAACCACGGTATTCTAAGGACCCTTCTCCTGCACCACATTTGAAAGTTGTCTATTCGGTTCAGTATTGCCTTTTTTTAATGTTCATGTCTGTATTGCTCATAATAAAATCGAAAAAACGCGTGTATGGACTAGCTTTATTTTAGTGAATTTTTTTTGTAGAACCATCTCTCTACATTTTTTTTAGTTTAGACACGGTGCCCCGCGAGCGATTTGTATACGGCTTTTCATTTCTCCTTCTGAACCACTCTTATAAATCTATCGAGGATCCTGGGTGCACAAATTTTATCCACTAATTTATATCCAAAAACTTCATCTCCTTTCACGTGCATTACATTTTCTCTATCTATCACCGTTATTTTTGTTTTATCAATATTTATAGTAATGTAAATATATATGATCTAGATGTTTTCATACCTTATTATCAGATCGTTTCCTCAAAAACCAGAATTGAACAAGTTGCGTGATAACAGGCCATACTATCAGAAAAAACATCCAAACGTTCGGTGAATAACCCATCGTATTAGAACTACTATTTTCGTTCGAATACTTCGAAACAAGTAATCGCATCTAAATAAAGAGGAAAAATTTACCGATATTATATCAGTTTTTATCCGAAACGTAAATACGTCCGTTAGTATCGAAATATAAATTTATTAAATTTAATTCAGTCGAGGTTTTCCGATATAGGAAGTAATTATTATTAAAAATAAAACATATAAATATATATATTTCGAATTAAAACGCGTCACACGTCCCATACAAATGGTGCAAAATAGCCAAAGAAGATATAAATACGAAGTAATATTTCGCGTACGGTGTATTGATTTTTGATAAACGATTCTACGATTATTTTCAATGTGTCGCACGTATAAACATTTTTTTTATCACCGGTTTCCGTGCAGATCTTTATGGATGGAAATTTATGTCCTCTAAAAGACGACTTAACTTTTATAAATCTATCCAACATAATCTCCCTACCACATCCATTCTTGCACTTACATTATGAACCTCCAGAACCTCCCAGTTCGGCTTTTCTTTTCCATCCTGCTCAAACTTCGTTCCAACCACAGTTGCCTTCCTAGCCATTTGTATACCATCAATCTTACTCCCTCTGTATACTGTCCTGTGCATGCGGCAACTATACGCTAATCATGTGATTTTTGCTTATGACTTGTAAAACAAAGGTGCCTTTATTAATAAAATTTTACATTTAAATATTTACCCCCCTTCACGGTTACCTATATATTGATCCTGAATAACAACAATACCATCGCAGCTCTGGTCACCTATGTGTGTATACATTTAAAATAAATCTCTAAGTGTTTTTTTTTTGGTACTCTTTTTGTTAACTTTTTAACTTATGTAAGATATATTTATATGAGAATAGTGTTAACAATGGTTATAAGTGTATTGATTGCGTTCTTCTACGGGTAATTGTTTTAACCATTTCAGTCGTATACTATACAAATTTCGACGCCAAATTATAAATTTTTACGCAATATTTCGAAAAGTTTGGAATGTAGCGATTTAAATAAACAAAAAAAGTAGTTAAAAATCACTAAAAAAAAAATTTTTACAAACAATGCTTTTCGGCTGTTAAGCCATTATCGAGTGAATTAAAAAAAACATAAATTATAAAAATATACAAATTTATAAAAATATAACATTTAAAAAATATGTATATACACAATTTACAAAAATTATCAAATTTATGAAACAGTACTTTTAAATAATTTGATAGTGAATGCAGTAACTAACACAACAGTTAGCAATATAAAATTTATACACAAACAATAACACAATAATAAGTAAAAAAAAATTGCTATTGTGTTATTATTTTGTGTATAAATTTTATATTGCCGGATTGTTTTTATTTATTTTTTTTTTTTTTCTCTTTTCCGCGCTATGTACAGCAGCGAGGCTAGGAGCGCGGCCAGCAAATTTAAATTTTGTTAAACAGGTTTACCGACCTAAGCTTAACAAGAAAGGATGAAACGGATGGGGAATCTTGGGCCAGAATTGATGAAATATTTAAGGAAGAATGTTTTGGGATTTTTGGACATTCTGTTAGAAGGTGGTGAATTGTAATCGGAACGTCGCATCTATCACAGGTTGGTGGGACTAATTTTTGGAATATGTGTCCATGTGTAAGTTGCGTATGACCGATCCGGAGTCGACACAGCACCACCTGATCCCTTCGGTCTTCAGGTTGAAACTTCCATTCGTGAACTAATGGTTTTATTGTGTGCAGGTGTGATGTACTTTGTTGTTCCATCCATCTTTTTTGCCACAACCTATAAAATAGGCCCTTGGTTTCTTCCTTGATATCACTGAGTGGAATCTTAATACGCAGTGCTGGGCGCATTTTGGAAGCTTCTTTTGCTGCTAGATCGGCCATATGATTTCCTGGTATGTTTGCGTGGCCCGGAATCCATATGAAGGTTATCGCCGTTTGACAGTTCTGTACGATTGTGTTTATGGAGTTTGCGATCGGATGATTTGATTTCCGTTGAATGTGATGTAAAGCTGCCATGGAGTCCGTAGCTATCGTTATAATGTGATGGTAGGATTTTACCGCGTGTTCCAACGCTAGTAGGATTCCGTATAGTTCTGCAGACAGAGCGGAGAATAACGGTGGAAGTGAAGTTGAAAAGATCACATTTCGATTAAAGACCACTGTGCAACCAGCGGATTCAGCGGAACTTGTACCGTCGGAGTAGTATATCTTTTTCCTTTGGGGAGATAATAAATTGTGGATGATGGCAAAGTGAGAGTGCTTTTTTGGGAGCAGTGTAAAATCGAATGCGGCGTCTTTCAAAGTCCATGGGGGAGGGATTTTTGTAGGGTTGCTTTCTATGTTGTATAGCTCATCAGCTTCTGATAGATCGGTATGAATTGATTTTGTAGTATCGGATATAATTCTTTTTACTCTTGAACCTAATAATCTGGTTTCAGATGTACTCTGAAGAGATCGTTTTATACTGTTAGTTGCTGGGAGCTCTGGATTTGCAATCGTGCGTAACAGAAGATTTACCGTAAGATGATCTCGTCGAAGCGATGGAGGCCATTCTGAGACTTTGCAGTAGATGCTTGATATTGGGGATGTTCTGAGCGCGCCTGTAATTAATCGAAGCGAGGAATTGTGGATAGTATCTAGTTTTGAGAAGTCTCTCTTGGATGCTATGGAAAAGAGGGGGATTCCATAGTCGCATTTTGAGCGAATTTGAGAGCGGTATATCATTAACAGTGAAGAACGGTGAGCTCCATACGATGTGTGTGCCAATTTTTTTAGTAAATTTAATTTGGTTGTGCATGACTTCGTCAGTTGATTTATGTGCTCTCTCCATGTTAATTTGTTGTCGAAGAAAAGGCCCAAGTAGCGACTATGAGATGTAGTTTGAATGGGTGTGTTGTTTAGTAGGATATGTATGTTACTTTTACAGGATTTGATTCTACAGAAGTGAACAGCTTTTGTTTTTTCCGAAGAAAACGTCCAACCACTGTTTTGCACTCTTGCTGTAATTTTATTGATTCCTTCCTGAATGATGTGTTCGCCATGTTCTATGTTTGCACATGTTAGGAAGACTACTAAGTCATCGGCAAAAAGTCCCGTTTTAATTGGGAGTTTAATGTCTTCGATGATATCGTTGATGGCTATATTGAATAGAGTCGGACTAAGAACTGAGCCTTGCGGAACTCCATTTTGCAGTTGTTTAGCTTCCGACACTCTATTTTTAATCTTCACTTTAAAGAGACGATCTGCTAAGAAATTTGCGACGAAAAGTGGAAGTCGACCCTTGAAGCCCCAGTTGTACATGGTAGTCAGTATTTTTTGCTTCGTTGTGGTGTCAAATGCTTTGGAGAGATCGAAAAAGACCGCTAATAGGTGGTGCTTGTTATTAAATGCTTGTAATATTGATTCCTGTAAATACAGAGCTTGGTCTATCGTTGTTCGATTTTTGCGAAATCCACATTGATATTTAGTTAATAAGTTTTGTGATTCTAGCTCCCACATTAGTCTGTTGTTGACCATTCGCTCAAATACCTTTCCAAAAACTGACGTTAATGATATTGGTCGATAGCTCTCTATTTGGTGTGGGTCTTTGTTCGTTTTTTTGATTGGAATAGTTTCTGCTAATTTCCAGCTTGCAGGAAGTTGTGAAGAAATCCACAGTTTGTTTAGAATATCGAGCAGTAGGTTTTGAACGTGTTCCGGCAGATTTTGGAGCATTGAGATATGTATTCCATCGTGACCAGGAGCTGATGGTTTCGAATGATTTATAGCTTTTTTTAATTCATCCATAGAGAATGTCGCATTATATGGTTCTTGGTTATTTGAATAGAAATTTCTTAGTTGAATTTTGTCCCGATTTTTTGTGCACTGAGGGTGTAAGTTTTCATCGCTGGAGGCGGATGCAAAGAAATTTGCAAATTTTGAAAGAATTTCAATTGGGTCAGTTTCTATAGTTTTGTTTATCATAAGAGCCGACGGTGTTGCGAGTGTTGGCGATCCCTCTATGGATTTTACTTTCCTCCATATTTGGCTTGATGGCGTAAATGGTGAGATTGTAGAGACGTAGGCATTCCAAGAAGCCCTTTTGGCTTGTTTTAATGTTCTCCTTGCTTTGGCCCTCAGTCGTTTATAACTTAGTAGATCTTCTTGTGAATGAGTTCTTTTGACGATTCGCAGCGCTCTTCTCCTTTTCGGATAGCATTTGCACATTCTGAGGACCACCATGGGACTACTTTGCGTTGTGTTGATTGAAGACGTGAAGGAGAGCATGAGTGTGCTGTCTCTACTAAAGTCTGGGTTATATGTTGTATATTCATAAATATGTTATTTGTGGATGTGATTTTCATTTCATCAAGTTTGTCCAGTTTATTTTTGTACTGCGTCCAGTTTGTTTTTGACGGGTTCCACTTATGAGTAATTGTGTTTTTAGGATACTTTGAACCTGGATTTTGTTCGTATATGATAGTTGGGACATGATCACTTCCCGCCAGGTCCAGATGATGGAAGATATAGAAACGACTGATTAATTGAGGTGAGATAAACGTTAGATCTAAAGTCGACCATTTACGATGCGAAAAGTTATAGTGAGTAGGGTCACCGGTGAGTAGTTGTGCCAAACTAGCTTTTTCGACTACCTCCTGCAGGATCCGGCCTTTTGCATTATATTTTCCACCTCCCCAGCTTGGTGAATGGGCGTTGAAATCGCCAGTAAACATTAGCGGTGAAGGAACGCATTGAAGTATGTTTTCCAAGTCGTCCGTTTGTATTTTCTGATCCGGAGCAATGTAAATAGTGCAGATTGAGAGGGGTTTTGGTGTGAAAATGGTAATCGCTATTGCTTGCATATGAGATGGAAGGGTAATACAGTTGTGTATTATGTTGGTTCGAACAGCCAACAGTACTCCTCCGTGAGCACATCCACCTGGAACTGGATCCGATTGGTATACGTTAAAATTTTTTATCTGGAAGATTTGGCTCGGTTTTAGATGGGTCTCTTGAATGCATAATACGAGAGGATTGTATGTATTGATCAATAATTGTAGGTCTTTGTAGTGGGTATAGATACCATTAGAGTTCCACGAAATTATTGTTGCTCCATAGAAAACAGTTTAAATTTTATTGGTTATTTGCTGGTGACGAAATCACTAGTTCTAATGTTTTTATTATTTTTGTGACCCTAATTTTTGTTCGTCGGTAGTTGATGTGAGAATGACAGAATTTTAGTTGCTGAATTAGTCCGGGAATGTCATTTGTGAATTCAGCCGCTATGAGGTATGCATTTTGCGACTTGTTGCACATATCTATGAAGCAGATTAAGTTTGTTGGCGTTAGTAAATGTTTTAGGTTTTTCTTTTCTACTTCTTCAACATAACCTCTAAAGATGTCGTTTAGGGATAGTTCTGCTTGTTCCTCCGAGGAAATTTCTTCTCCATTCTCCTCTGAGTCACTAGCATTTTCTTTTTTCTGTTTTTTTGAATTTTTTGGTTTGTTTTTTGATTTTTCCGATTTTGGCGTTACAGGTGCAGTTTTTCTAGTGGAGTTTGATGAGTAATCGGTACTGGTAGACGGCGCTGGGCGCTTTTGACTGATTGGTATTGAGGTGAGGTCTCGGAGAGCGGGAAAACTTTGATCTATTGCTGTGTTAGGGTGATTGGCTTCGGTGTCGTTTGGAATTTCTGCAGGTTTCAGCGCATTTATATCGACTGAGGGGCGGATAAATTGGTGTGCATTGTAAGTGTTGATTACTGAGAGACTATGTTGATCTATTTCAGTGTTTAACGAGCAATCATCTCCCTTGTGTCCCGTCTCATGACATCTGAAGCAAATGAGATCATCTAAAGTTAAAAATATTCTATAGTTTCTATCGTTGTAGTTTAACAGGAAGGAATCAGGGAGTTTGATCTTACTTGATGTGTTGGTGTACACTTGCCGGCGCCAACTTATAATATGACCGAATTCGTCATTTTGTGGTTGTACTCTTAACAAGGAAATATGAGAGGCTAATTGTAGCTGGAGGTTATTTTTTAGGTATTGTTCTATGACTGTATTTGGGATGATCGGGCTTACGTTTGAAAGAATTAGTTTCCGCGAGGATGAGTTTAGTTTACGGGCTTTTATGAAGTGTTGTCCAATTGTGATTCCCTCATGAGTGTGGACTATATCATTAACCATGTTTTTGTTTGCTAGGAAGACTATAATTTTATTATTACTAACGCGAGAGGCAGCGATAATATTCTTTGCATCTTTAACGATCGATTTAATTGCTTGGAGGTAGTCGATTAATTTTAATTCCGGTATATAATTTAATATTATGCCTTGGTCTTCCTTTGGATGTTCGAAGTCTAATATCGGAACTATTTTTTTCTTTACTTTATCAGAGTAAGATGGCGTAGTAGGCGAAATGTTCGGGTTATTTACATGACGATCTAATTTGAAATTGTTAGTAATTTCGGAAACACGCGGCGGTAAATCGCGATTATCGGAATTAGCTATATTTATACGATTATCGTTGCAATATACGTTACTTTTGTTAGTATTAGTAAAAGGAATGTTGTTAGTATTAGTAGAAGGAATGTTGTTAGTATTTGTAAACGGAACGAACTCACCGCTTTCTGTTTGCTTCGACATTGTTCAGGCGGCTTTATCTCCGCCTGATAAGAAACGAGTTTGATATCTTTTGACTATAATACGAATGGATTTACACGGAATAAATAACGAATAACGAATACGAAACACGCTTAATTTTACAAAAGATTAACGCGGAAATACGACTATACACGAAACACGCGATCTCTTTTTTTCGTTTTTATTTTTATTTTACTTGTTATTGTATTATTGTTGGTGTATAAATTTTATATTGATGATTATTGTGTTATTTACCGCATTTACTATCAGATTAGTTAAAAATACTGTTTTATCAGTTTGATAATTTTTGTAATTGTGTATATAGGTAATTCTTTACATTTTATATTTTTTTCATTTTTGTCTATTTTTATAATTTACGTTTTTTATATTCACTCGATAATGGCTTAACAGCCGATAAGGCTTTGCAAATGTTCATAAATTTTTTTTAACGATTTTAAATACATTTTTGTTGTTTAATTACACAATAACCGTTAAAATGATTATTAATGCTGTTTTTTTTCTTTTCATCTGTTTCTTCTTCTTTTTTGGTGGATTTATGACTCATCGGGATCCTAGTGAGTTCAACTAAAATTGTCTTTTTTCTGCCCTTCTTTTAAGGTTTGCATAACTTTTTGCTCACGCGTCTTCTATTATTTAAACTATATATTTACTCCTTGGCCTTGCTTTGTATAGTTTTCCTTCCATTTTCCCTTCAATTAGTTGTACGAAACTTTATGTTGATATGGCCTATCCATTTAACCCTTCTACTTTTTAGCTTCTAAATTAATCTCTTCAATTCGTTTATGTTTTTAAATACTTTTTCGTTTTCCAATTTTTCTGTCCAACTAATTTCCTGTAATCTAGGCCACCCATAAGTTTTGATGGCGTCTATTTTTTTTAACATTTGGCGGTTAATTATCCAAGTTTCCGAGCCATACATCATTATGCTCCGTACGTATGATTTAACAAAATGTTTCCCAGTTTCTACTTTTACATTTTTTGACGTTAGTAAAGATCTCTTTTTATTGAAAGCCATCTACTAATTTTCATAAATTGTAATCTAAATTAGTATTTTCTCAAAAATCAATCTTGTTCGGAAGTACGTCTATTGTTTGTTCGCGTTCATGCCGGTTTCTCTAGCCGATAAGAAGATAATAACGGTGAGATCGTTTTATTTTATTTTATTTTATCGAATAATTACAACGAAATCGTCTTATCTTATCGCTTAGTAATAAGTAATAACAATTATCGATATCGATATTTATTCACGTTAATTTAGTTCTATTCAACTGTCGGCTATATATATAGCCGCAACTTACATCTGTATTCCGACACGTGTGTATATACACACTATGTCGACTAAACCAAAAAAAGATACCAAATCCGATATTAATAAATCTACAATCCACAAAATTACAAATAAATCTCCAACAGGCAAACCAGTTTCCGTTAATCCGGCTAAGCAGCTCATCAATGAACCAACTACAAACATATATGTTCATCCTACACATGCCAATGTAACTGTGGATTCAGGCACAATGTTAAATCAAATAGATCATCAAACACCTCCTATCTCTTACGCAACAGCTGTAAACAAAGAACCAGTGCTGGACAAAACACACGCAATAGTAATTCCTACGATAGACGGTGTCAGACAACTAGAATATGTAGAAAAAGTCGCGGAATTTGTCAACCCTCAACATATCAAAGCAGCCTATCGCATGTCAAATCAAAGATTCTGTATCTTTTTTACGTCGAAGCAAATAGTAGACAACATTATTCACCAAAACCGAGTTATTACAATTAGTAATCAAACACTTAACATCCGCCGCCTAATCAATCCAGCTAAGCGCATCATCATCTCACATGTTTGCCCTAGTATCCCAAACTCAGTAATTGAAGACGAACTAAAGAAACACAACATACCGCTGTCGTCACCTATCACCACCTTGCGAGCAGGCTTCGCACCATCGGCGCTAGCACATATTTTAACTAACAAGAAACAGTTTTATGTCGCGCCAGATTCAACCACCATTATACCTGATACTTTAGTAATCACACATGACAACACCACATACCGGATCTTTTTAGCTGAAGAAGGCTCGATATGCTACCGATGTAAACTCAGAGGCCATATAGCAGCCCAGTGTTCAAATTTATTAACGACAAATAAGTCTCCTCCAGTTATAGACAATGCTGATGTGCCCACAGTAAAGGGTGAATCCAAAGAGGAAGAACTGATGGACTCCCAGATCATCGACAATGGTAAATGTACAGTTCCTGCAATTCCAGCTTTCAAAAGAGCAATTTCTTCTTCCACTTCCGCTTCATCCACTGAAGCGACCTGTGATACAAATGTTGAAAAACATCCACCTAAAACAAAGAAGCTGAAATCAACGGAATTTAAAACCGATCAGCTTTTAGATACGATTAAAGCAGCAAAACAGGAAATGGAACAAAACCCAGACAGGTACGAAGTCACACCAGACCAATTTGAAGACATAATGTTTGCAATTCTTACAGAAACGAATTACATCGAAGCGGTGAAGCAAATGAACTTTGACCCAATACAGCTTACCAACTCGCTGCCAATCCTGAAAAATTTTATTGTTGGACAAGGCGTAAAGAACAAATTAACCAGACTGATCAATGCACTTCGTGGCAGTACCACTGATTCTGAAACTGAACTAACGAAGAATGAATAAAATCCTGCAATGGAATATAAATGGTGCATTTTCGCACCTGGCCGAATTAAAATTATTGATAGCACAATACCAACCTCCAGTAATTTGTATTCAGGAATCACATTTGAAGACTAACCAACTGTTCACAATCCATAACTACAGTTCATTTAGGTTCGATGATACCTCACATTTGATTGCAGCTGGAGGGGTATTAACATTAGTCCACAACTCGATCCCCCAAGCAGTGCCTTTATCAATTACATCCGACTTACAAGTAGTTGCAGTCTCAATATTAATCCCAATAATCCACCGTAAACCAATCTCAGTATGCAACATTTATATTCCACCCAACTATCAAACATCTAAGCATGATTTTAATAATATCATAAAACAGCTACCAACACCTTTTATCATACTTGGTGACTTTAATGCACATAGCCATACATGGGGGTCCAGACGTCAAAATTCTAGAGGAAATCAAATCGATCACTTACTTATTAATAACCACAGTATCGCTTTATTAAACAAACGAGATCGACCAACTTACTGTGATCCAAAAACAGGGCAATTTTCCTCTATCGACCTCACATTTGTTTCAACTGATCTGATAAATGAATTGGAGTGGCAGACACACATGGACTTATGCGGTAGTGATCATTACCCCATCTCTCTCTCATATAAGTTATCTAACTTTCACCCTTCACGGAGCCAGAAATGGAAAATAAAAGAAGCTAACTGGCCCTATTTCACCAACAGCACAATAATTGATTCCTATCACATGGATGATCTGGAAAAGGATGTCGAATTCCTAACTACTATAATCATACAAGCTGGACTGTTGACAATACCCGTGTCCTCAGCTAACTCCCGCTCAAGAAAACGAGTACTCTGGTGGAACAACAAGATTGCAAAGGCAATCAATATGCGGAAAAAGCATGAAGAATATTTAAAAAACAAAATTCATTAGTAAATCTTATTGAGTATCGTAAACGTCGGGCGTACGCGCGCGCTCTCATAAGAGCATCTAAAAAAGAATGCTGGCAAGTTTTCACCTCTTCCATCAATCAATATGAACCGATTCCAGCAGTGTGGAAGAAAATATAGCTGATCAATGGGAAAAATTGTCAATCAAGTATCTCTGCATTATACAAGAACGGTTCTCTTATTACAAATACCGCCGAGATGGACGATCTGTTGGCTTCCCACTTTTCTGCTGTATCATCTAATTCCAGTTATAATAAAGAATTTTTACATCTAAAACAAAGAACAGAAGCTACACCAATCAGTTTTGATACTTGCAATGATGAAAACTACAATCATCCAATATTGTTAGACGAGCTCGAATACTGTATTCAATACCACATCCGTGACTCCTCACCAGGACCTGACAATATCCACCCTATTATGTTGAAACATCTTCATGCATCAGCCAAGTTATATTTGTTACACATCTTTAATAGGATGTGGAATGAGGGAACTTTCCCGGCAAAATGGAAAGTAGCCATAGTAATCCCTATACTAAAAAATTGAAAAAATAAAACAGAAACAACTAGCTACCGCCCCATTGCATTAACAAGTGTACTTGGCAAACTATTGGAAAAAATTATTCAAAAGAGGCTAACCTGGACCTTAGAAATGAATAATATGTTCACTCCAAAGCAATATGGTTTCCAAAAACATCGATCAGCAATACAAGCTATCATTGATCTCCAACTCAAGATCCAGAAGGCATTCCATGATCGCAATCATCTATATGCTGTCTTTTTTGACCTGCAAAAGGCATATGATACAGTATGGAAATATCAGGCGCTTACTAGCCTACAAAAAGCAGGAATCCATGGCCGCATGGCCAATTTAATTCAAAGTTTTTTAATTGGCAGACAAATTAAGGTACGCTTAGGCAACACCTATCCCAAATTGTTTCATACGGAGAATGGTGTACCACAAGGATGCGTCCTTAGTGTAACACTCTTCCTGCTAGTTATTAACGATATAATGCAGGCAATCCTACCACCGGTACAATTCAGCCTTTTTGCAGATGATTTAACGATAACGTTCCAATCGTCTTCGCCAACCAGAGCTGGTAAAATCATACAGCGTTGCATCAATGAAATAGTTGAATGGGCATCTGCACGTGGATTCAATTTTTCAGCAGAAAAAACAACCTGCGTTGACTTCCACCGAAATACCAAGTGTAGTCAACGACCTAAAATCTTCCTGAATAGTTTAGAATTATGTTTCCAGGATACAGTGCGCTACCTCGGAGTAACTTTTGACAGCAAACTAGTATGGAACGCGCACATTAAAAACCTCAAGAAATCAGCTATAAAAGGTCTAAACATATTGAAGAAAATTAATAATAGACGTAACGGAGGCGATCGTAAAATGTTATTACTGTTATATAAAGCATTAATTCGTTCTAGATTAGAGTACGGTTGCCTAGCATTCGCCTCTGCGGCCCAGGGGTTACTGAGGTCCTTGGATACCATTCAACATTCAGCCGTCCGAATAGCCACTGGAGCTTTTCATACTAGCTCTACAGCTAGTCTTAATAGTGAATCGGGATTACTTCCTTTATGTTACCGAAGGCAAATCCTGACAGGTAACTTCCTCACCTCCACACTTATCTCTTCAAACCTACCGTTTAATGATCTTTTGTACAATATTCCAAGATACAATGAAATATCCATAAACATCCCTAAATATGCAATTAACATCAAAAATAAATTCTTATCATTATTTCCTCAATTTAACAAATTCATTCTTAATCCCCCTCTTCTTCCAATATATACTGACCCACCACCCTGGCTTTTGCAACCACTCCATATAAACTTGAAACTTACCCACCTTTCCAAGCTTTTATGCCCACCCCATATACTTCAAAACTACATTGCTCTTGAAATCTCCAAATATAAGGACGCTGTGTGCTGTTTTACTGATGGCTCTAAATCGGGTAGGCGTGTGGGGTCTGCCTTCTCGGTACCCCCTGTCATTCATCGCTTTCGACTTCCTAAGTCCTGCTCCATTTTTTCAGCTGAATCCTTTGCTATATTCAAGTGTCTAGAGTTCCTGTCCATGACGCAGTCTTCTTCTAAATTCCTTATTCTTTCTGATTCACTTAATGTTTTAAAGTCTCTCCACAACCTATATATAGATAATGCACTTCTACAACGCATTCTGCTTGTCCATGACTTCCTTACTAAATCTCAAGTTTCCATAGCGTTCATTTGGATTCCCAGCCACATCGGTATTCCTGGAAATGAGGCTATTGACCGAGCTGCCAGAGAGGCGTCTTTGCTTCCCATATCCGCTCGTCTCTCTCTCTCTATAGTGACGTTAAAGCTTTCCTGAAATCTCTCGTAACCAAATCTTGGTGTCGTGCATGGAAGTCTAATGAACAAAACCACCTCCTTTTAATCAAATCTAATCCACTATCCCAACTGCCATTTCCTTTCAAAACAAGAAAGAAAAATGTTATCCTTACAAGACTCCGTATATCCCACTCAAACCTTACCCATGCCTATCTTCTTCATGGCACAGACCCGCCACTCTGTCCCTTTTGCCAAATGTCTCAACTGCTCATACCCCACATACTACCATCCTGTCATGCTCTCACAACATTAAGAATCCAGCACAGCCTTCCTCCTTCTTTACCTCAACTTTTATCTGAATCTACTGACCATATTCATAATGTGTTCCTGTTCCTGGATTCACTGAGCCTCTTAAATCAGATCTAGGACCACAGTAAGCCTGTGGGCGCATATGGCCCCTTAGTGCAGCCGGCGCCCGTATAATAATAATAATAATAATAGTATTTTCTACATGTTTTATAATTTTATAAATTGATACTTTATTCAACATGTTCGCTTGATAATGGTTTAACGGCCGAAAGAAAAGCTTTGTGGCGATTCCAATAAAGAAAATTGTTGTGATTTTAATTTCTTTGTTATTGTTTTTTGTCGTTTATTTTTTAAAAATCACTCTACATACGGACCTGTTTAATTATATATATATATATATATATATATATATATATATATATATATATATATATATGAAATTCCCGCGTCATCAGAAAATTAAGTCACCAAATATAATTTTTATCGAAATACGTTGATCATTATTTCACAACATCATGTGTAATTTAAGTTAACTCGTATATATTTTTTTATGTTTATTACAGTCATGTTGTACCGATAATGGTTCAAGGTTCAACATCGACCTCGGTGTATCTACGTAATAGTTTTGACGTACATTCACTTTTTAAATGAGTTTCGATGATTAAGTTTTCAACAGTGACTAAGAACATTAAAAAATAAAAAACCATTTAGACCTAACAGCGTCCGTTGTACATATCAGGACGTTCAATTATCTTACTTGACGTCATATTTGTGAATATATATATATATATATATATATATATATATATATATATATATATATATATATATATAAAGTGATTTTAATGGAACTCGCACAACAACTGAAAATCTAATTATAATGTGTGCTTATAATTATTAAATAGTAAAACGAATAATTTAAACATTACAAAGGACGAAAACAATATATATATAAAATTAAACGTATTCACAAGTCTGGCATACATTAAAACGCGCATTATTTAGGCCTCCCATTTACATAATCCTACTCCAAATAAACGCACGCGTAGATTAATAAATAGGATATAAGCTTTTACTTAAATACCGGATATAGATCGATAAAAGAGATACACACGCCGAACACCCACCAGCACATAATAATATAAATCTTGAGAATATTTAACGAATATTAAAATTAAAAATTAAATTTTAACACGCGAAAAAAAATAGAATTACGTAGTATAGAACGTTTCGATATTTTAAAGGAAAACGAAACGGCGTAATTCTATTTTTGTTTCCAAATTTTAATTTAATTTTTAATTTTAACATTCGTAATTGTAAAATACGTTCGGGAAGTAACTTATTCAAGAAATATCATCGCGATCCGTGAAGAGCGTATTTTTTAAAGGAGAAAAATCGCAATGATTATAATTATAAATGGACGTTTTGGTGATTAGCGTCGCATTAAACGATTCGAGGCCCGTAGGCACAAACAGCTGAAAGTCCTCTTATAAGAGAGGAAAAAAGTAACTTAAAAATTATTACGTCGACAAAAATATACGCATGAAAATACTTTTACAGAAATTAATTAAAACGAAATTATTAGTACTGTCGAAAAATATATGAATTTATTGTCGTTTATTTCGATTAAAATTAAAATTAAAATACAACCGACAATAAATACTTATACAAAAACTTATACGGAAAATTAAACATTTTCCTGCTTTTTTTTTTCTACGAATTTTTTTATAATCTCATTAAATGTCATTTCTGGTAGATTAAATATGTTTCGACCAGTTTCAACATACGCATGTTCTGTATAGAGCTGTCTCCAATATACTAGCTTCGAAAGACGTCAATAAAATGTAAAATGAAAATAAATACTACGAAAACGAAGATTAAATATTGTATTAAATTAACAGAGTTTAGATCAAGTAACGTAATTCCCCCTACTTAGGAAACATAATAGCCTCAGATGGCAGAAGTACAAAAGATATAAGGAGAAGAATAACCCTGACGAAAAACCGTTCCTTATATCAATTAATACCAGAAAAATCTGTAAAAAAAGCTTCATCCGGAGTATGGCGTTGTATGGATCGGAGACATGGACGGCTTAAAAAAGAGAAGAAACGAAATGGTTGGACATTACATCATCGGAATGGATAACAACACTAACTGAAGGAATGATGAACGGAAGACGAAGTAAAGGCCGATCACGAACTTGGACCAAATAAAAAATGCCGGAAGTTATGTCGTTATAAAAGCACGTGCATACTACCTTAGACACGGATCTAATGTCCTATATTATACTCACCCACCAATCACAAAGTTGAGAAGATATACATATATATATATATATATATATATATGTGTGTGTGTGTGTGTGTGTAGAAATTATATACGTAAATAAATTTAAATTTCATTTGCATTTTTTTTTACCGTTTCAATGAAACTTGAACTGAAACAATGTCACGCAGTAAATCACAGTATTGATTTAAATCACATTCTGTATTTCCACCGTGGCGGGATGTAATTTAGCGGGATCGATTTTTTAATCATTTTGTATTCATTGGTAGGTGATGTATATAAAAAAATCATTACCGAAAGGGTTAATCCGTCCAATAGTAATAAAGCAGTAACACAACGATGCAGCTTATCATCGATGCTCTTTAAACCTTTCAGTCACTATGTCCATTACATGGTACATGAAATTTTAAAACAAAATTGTTTATTTTCTGGCTGATGTGAAATGTCTCAATTTTTTGAAAATATTTATTTAAACACACTGTAAATTATCTAGAATCATCTAAGAAGCTGCATTGTATAATAAACAATCTGTATAAAATTTCATGTATGACTGAAAGGGTTGATGATGATGATATCGTATGTCTTCGGGTAGCTTAGATGTCAAAAATTTAAAAGGTCGGAAAACGATGAGCTAGCTGATATACTTATAACTGAAAGGGTTAAAATATATATGATACGCTAACTTAATGTCATTTTAGACAAGGGGCTAACCTTTTCCAAGCATGTAGACCATGAATCATTGAAGACAAACAGCAATTTGTTTCTTTCTTCCCAATTTTTAACCGTAAATCTCACTTAATAATAAACTAATAATCTACAAGCTAATCATTAGGCCTACTTTAACATATTCTTGCTCAGTTTAGTCTTCAATCTCGAATGCTAGTTTCAATAGACTGCAATTAGTTCAAAATCGATGTCTTAGATGTATCCTCAATGTCCCCCGTATACACTAAAATTTCATATATATATATATATATATATACAGTACTTTGTATGTAAAAGAATATATCCTCAAACTATCCCAAACATTTTTTGTCAGTTGTATTGCGCACCGCAATTATTTACTTCCAGCAATAGGAAATTACGATTCCAGGGAAGTAAGTTTGATCTAGAGCGAAAAAGTTGGATGCGCTTGAATCGCATTCGTCATTGACGTGGTGGTCACATGCTCGCAAAGTGGGCGTTTCATATATGATTCATCTTGTGACTGCCAATAACAAGGAAGCCAGACAATGCATCATATCCTGATCGGATGCCAACGTAGAGACGTTCGCGTTGGATGGAAAGATAATATGGTCGGTTTTTGCTAAAACTTCATTTTGAAAACGATCAATTCCATTCGTTTAAAGGATATTTTTTTTTATTAAAGTCCGCGTACGCGTTATGACTGCGTATCAAACCGGAGATTGTAATCGCTTAAATTTTAAACGTACTTTATTTTAGTATTATACGAATTTTTTTTGTTTACTATAAATTAATTTGATGACTATTGGCCACCGACCAAATGAGAATACCTGTTTGGAAATATTCGCCAAATGTTCTTCCATGGTTATTAGTTTTTCGAATACTTTCTCGACGTCCTCGTTTAGCTTGGTTAAAGTTTTTAAGATGGTTGCGTTCGTTTCGTCACAGCTTTCGTATAACGTATTCGTATTGCTGCATCGTGAAATTTTATCTTCAGCTGAAAATACGAAATTTATTATTATGATTATTGTTGTAATTATTATTACTATATTATTATAGTACTACTTATACTATTATTATTATTATAAACAACAATTATACGAGGTACATATGTTAGATTACATTTTGAATCGCATATCACAGTTTAATGTAAGGCCAGTAGATAGTAGGACTAGGACAGCTGGTATAGAAAGGGCAAAAGTACCATGTTTTAATAAATTTCACACACGAATACAATTGCTGTACACGGCAGCTGTCGCGTATAACATTTTACCAGAAAGTGTTACATTATTGCTCAAAAACCACAAAAAGCGGCGTAAGCGTTTAACTGTTTACGTTCGGAATAAAATGAATTGAGCATCGATGATATGTATGATATTATAATTAATCCTATATATATATATATATATATATATATATATATATATATATATATATATATATTTCTTTATATGTTAAGAATTTATAAACATTCTTTAAGAAAAAAAATTATATAAAATTAACGTTTGTGTTTATGTATGTTCGTATATATTTATGGGTATGTATGTGTGAATAATGTTTATAATTGCGAATATTTTATTTCGCGTTATTATCCTGTCCTTTTTGGTAAAACACACGTGAGAATACAAGCACGTTATTTAGGAGCCAAATTGCATATAACAGCTTACCGAATTCGTTACGTTTTGATTTATATAAGCGTCGTAAAAGAAAATTTTATCATTACTAGCGAGTCTAAACTGTTTACTTTTGTATAATAATCTAAATCTTGTTTGTGTACGATATTTTCTTTCCACCCCCATTAATTTATAGACGTGCAATTTTAATTATGATTACTTTTCAACGAAGCTGTAATCCAATAAATAAATATTTATTTGTCTCTCGCGGTATTGTATTATGTGGTTTCGTAAATTTTCGTACGGCTTATTACTACATTACCGTCATCCGTCACGAGCATTCCCGCAACAAAAATAATACATAATTCTTAAACCAGGGATTAAACGATTCATCATGACCGTCACATATATAAAACAGCAAATAATGGTATTTTTGCAACGTTTACTGATTATTACTATTATTGCGTCCAAGATGCCACATAAAATATTAAATACAATATGAAATTACTCCGGTAATTTATCAGCCTTCGGGCTTTGTCATTGATGCTCATGGTCCACAAATTCTCTTCTTTGATAGTTGTTGGTACCAACGGACATCGAGGTGTTTATGCTCTTGCCGCTTTCCACACTCGCACAGCTCACTGTCTGCTGCGGAGTACCCAATTAACTAGATTCTGCCTATTCTTTCCACGTCCTGTCCACAGTCTATTTAGGGTCTTTCATTACTTATCACATCTTCTATCTGTAGTAACCGTTCCATCGCCGTAAGTTCAGAATTCACCATCTATACAGATTCAGTCCATCTAGCCAATCGTGCAGCCTCTGAAGTTATTTCATTGAGTTATAAAGACTCCAAGACGCCGAAGAAAAGGAAGGAAACCCCTCAAAATCTATCAACGAGCACCGGAAAGAATTAAATGAAAAACGCGCGGGCAAAAATAACGCGAACGAGTTAAACGAGAAAATTATCTGAATGTAAAAGTTAAAGAATTAAATGAAAAACGCGCGGGCAAAAATAACGCGAACGAGTTAAACGAGAAAATTATCTGAATGTAAAAGTTTCGCGGACAGACATTTTGTAGATCGAAGAAAGAAAGAAAAGCGATAGTAAAATGGATTTGAAAAATTTTTATCACATATTTTATTTGTAGCAGCAATACCGTCAATTAGTGAATCACAAACGAAAGCAACGATAAATTTTCAGCATGCTTTGAGTCACGTAACAAAGTGGACACGAATGATTGAAATATTAAGCTCAATGAGCAAAAAACTGTCCATGTCGCATTTGCCCTGCGTAAGCGTGATCCTCAATACCTCGATATGTAGTTCGCTTAAATAATCAGGGAGTACCAGTAAGGTACTTGAAACTACATCTAGGTGTGATAAGCTAAACTCGGAGATCTCATATCGATACAAAATCTCGACAGATCAAGGAAAAAATACGCCAAATGTACTGGCTTATAAGGCGACGATCAAAGTTCAAGCTACAGAGCAAACTACTTATTTATCAAACTATTGTCAGTCTAGACATATGGAGTCTGTTAGATATTTAAAAAATCTTCAAAAATTAAATAATGCTGTTATACAGAATTCAGCTGATTTTAATTTTAACCGAGATTAACAACCGCATAAGAACAATCAGTTTAATTTTAACAAATTAACAAGATAATTAAATGTACAAAATTGAGATAAAACGAAAGGCGAAAACTTATATATACATATAACACAATATACACATCGAAAAATGAACGTCAATTCAGAAACACGTATGAACTTCAATAACATTTCGAACAGCCTAGGCCTATTCATACCAATACTAGAATGACTAACCGGTAGTATGATCGAACGCCTGACAAGTAAAAGAAATGTGATTGGTTGAACGTCTGACAAGTAAAAGAAATGTGATTGGTTGAACGTCTGGCAAGTAAAAGAAACCTGATTGGTTGTTCCATCGAACCATACTCAGATAAGAAATCAGCTGACATCGAACCAACTTCAAATAATATCAGAGTCCAACTATGGGGATGTGCCAAGCCCGTCGAACAAACGAATTATTCAAATGACTCGAAACAAATTCCTTCGTCTGATAATTAAACGAAACAATAGGTTAATGAAGTTATGTTTATCGGCATTAAAAAAAAAAAAAAAATACTCTGCAATCACCCGAATCTAGAATCATTAGTTATCTACTGATCAGGACATAAGACGCCTCAAACGTCTTAAACCGAATGACTTAGTAGTATCACAAAATATTGACTAGTATAAGGATATTAAAGTTGAGTTAATGAGCTACGTTTGTAATGTATAGTAATCTTAATCACTAATTACAATTATTACATATTTAGAATCGTTTGTAAGATTGTAATATTTATACAGCATCCTCTAACGAGCTGTTTAAGTAATTGTATTAATGAAAGTTGAATCGGAGTTAAAAGATAAAAAAACCACACACACATTAAAACCCGAACAGCAAAATTTTAAAACATCTTATTTTTCAGGGGTTTTACAAGGCAAAAATTTGAACTAATAAAAATCATAAAAAAGGAAATAAAATAAAATTCAATAATTATATCAGATACTTTACACATAAAAAATAAAAATAGTTTATCATCATAATTTTACGTAGGAAATCTACTTTCTTGTTATCTATCTAGCGATTTCTGTTTCCCGATAGTACGTTATAACTATTATTATTATTATAGTTCTATTGAAATGACGTAATTTATTTTTCAAAAATTTTACGATATTCCACTTTCAATCGCTATTTAAATATTTAAAAGGGCGCTAAATGCGAAGTAGGCCTAATTATTTAATTCGCATTTATACAACGTTGCGCTGTTACAACGATAAAAATTATAAAACTTTTTCCCATTAAAAAATTATAATTCCCCGAATTATTAACAAGAATCGCTTTAAAAAATAAATTTTTTTTCGCTAATAAGTAATATCGTTTCGAAATTTAAACACTTATAAATTTACAAAAATAGACGCGATATGCTAAACGTTTTAAATAAAAATCGAACATTTCTCGACTCTTACTAATTTTAGATAGATCGCCATTTTGATAATTCCATTCTTCCATAGGTCCGCTGTAGGATAACTCGTGATTGATCTTCATAATTTTATCGTTGACGATAGAATGACGTTTATAGGAAATACTGGAATTATTCTGGAACATAGGACAGAATGTATAAAAAAAAAAGAAATTATCAAAACTTTTGAAACGGAAACTACGCCACCAATGTGTTACACATGACTCAAAAACGTGGACGTTCACAAAAACAAATATCAAAAAGACGCGAAGGGCAAAAACACCGCGGCAAAATTAATATTAAATATAAGACGGTCCGAACCAAAGCGAAATACTTAGGTACCGGAGAAGACCGGATTTTGTAACATGGCGGAGCAAATGGCAAAACTGAAGTGGATCTAAGCAGAGCACGTAGCCAGATGAAAGAATGATAGATGGCATAAGAAAAGAAATATTTGTCAGAAATGACAATACAACTTAAATAGCCAGAATGAACTAGTGGAACAAACATTGGAGAAAACCTACATCCGGAAGTGGACCGATATTATATATATATATATATTTCAAATGTTCGCAATCTGCCTATTTGAGGCAATTAGCGGCGAGGATAACGTTTAAGGATCAAATTTATTTAATAGAGCGCGTCCAGTGACCACAGCTCCTTATCTTATGACTGGACTATTTCCTAAATGGTACACAAGCCCTAGGCGAGATCTTATAGAATGTTAATTAATAATAATATGCCTCTTTAAGCGTACGAATCTGGACCTGTTTACTATCAGGTTCTGGGCCAGGTGGTTAATATCTTTTTCTAGCCGTTGCATGTATCGTTCCTTCCAGTTGCAGATCATTTCTTTGATTCATGGTATTTGCAAATCTTTGCGTATATCATTATAACTTCTATAATACCTGCTTCATATACACGTCATATGCCCTCTTTAAATTCTTGTAATTCTTTAGGTTCGATTATTTTCGTCCTTTTAAAATTGAGCTGCTACCATATTTAACTCCAAATTAAAAAAAGCATTATATAGGAAGAATTTTTATATATTCAAAGTTTTATTTATAAAAATAAACACGTTCCTAATCTGTTGTCGAAATTATGATATATATATATATATATATATAATTTGTTCACACCTATGTAACACAATACTAGACATACTCATTCACGGTATATATAGACACACACACACACATGTATATATATATATGTTTCTGTTGCACAATTAAAGGGATCATGAATGAATATAAAAGAAAAGAACGAAAATGTTATATTAATATGACAATGATCATCCGTTCGATTAAAAAGAACTAAATTATTGTTATGATCAACACGGAAGCTTAAATTAACAGAAATTAAGGGACTTAACTTCGTAATTATCTTTTACTAGGGTAAATCATCACATTTTCCCCATGTACCGGTATTCCTTGAATTTTTTCTTTAGTTTTTTCACCGCTTCTTCTATGTAAACATTGAATATAACTTTTCAAATTTTTGTTTCTCTTTCTTCATTTCTAATTTTTATAAACCCGTTGATTATTATATAGATTGTATATAATCCTTTTTTCTTTATATTTTAATCCCATGTTTTTCAATAATATAAACATCTTTTTCCATTCAGCATTGTCAAATGCCTTTTCTATATCTATAAATCCTATAAATGTGTTTTTCCTTTCCTTATCCTTTCTGTAATGATTAATCGTAAGACCAATATTGCTTCTCTGGTACCTTTGTCCTTTCTAAAACCAAATTGGTCTTCTGCTAATATTCTTTCCATCATTTGTTCTGTTGTTAATATATATAATTTTTGTTAAAACTTTTGACGCGTGTGACAATAAACTGATATTTCTATGTTTTTCACACGTATCAGCCTTTCTTTTTTCGGTATTTCGACTTTTATCTTCTTTGTAAAATCGTCGGTTATATTTCCTGCCTCATATATTTCATAAATGATATACAATTGTGTAATTCCTTCTTTATATCTATATATATATATATATATATATAATGAACCTTACAAATTAAAATAAAAATAATGTCTCGTAATTTAAGATCCAAATCTTTAAGCGTTGTTCGTAGTTATTACCGATTTTTTTAAAATAAATAAAATGAAAATAATTCTTCCTATTCTTGTTATGCCATTTCCAGTCGAAGATTGGCGATCGTCATAACTATTGATTCCAACTTTTTCCAAATTCAGAGATGTAGACATTTCGTATCATCTTATCTCATGTTTGCTTCCCAGAAATGTTAAGTCTTCTATGGTCGGTAATTTCTCCGCACTACTTACTAAAGAAATGGTAATTCTAAAATAATTAGAGTATAAAAAAAAATAAAAACAAACTAGAGCTGCGGACAGTCAAAATCGTAATTTACGAACGATAATCATATGTTAATTTATGTTTAAATCAAAGTTGATTTGACTCGACTTGACCGAGAACAACCTTTATACACGATCTATGTAAATCTGGTTATTTATAAAACATATAAATACGTGTAACGATACGTCTATGCGCGTACGAGTATCGTGTGTGTGTATACGTAATCGACTTATAACCGGTTGTCTAGTATTAATAACCACCGGTCGAGAACTAAATAAAACGGACCAAGTCGAATGACATAGAAAAATATGCAGACGATATACATTAATAAAAAAAAAAAATTACAAATATATATAAAGTTAAGGCGTGTATTGTAAAAGAGAATGTGTAATTTCGTCACAAACGAACAAACCGAAATTATTTAACATTTCAAGGGGAAATTATTTTGGTCGATAACTACATTAAAAATAGATAGACCGACTTTCACAATTCCCTAGCGAAATCTCATTCGTTATCGATAATAAAAAAAACAGTCGCGCCAAATCGGAAAAATCTACAAAGGACATCACCTAACAATTCAACGCGTGAATATTGATAAAATCTGAAGTTTTTTTTTGGCGTTGCATTTCGTCGGCTTCTTTACTTTGCCAGGATATTCATTTACCGACTAACTGGATGGATGATTAAGTTGGCTCCGTGGTCTTTATACCTTAGAAATACTGCTTCTTTCTAACAGGATTCGAACCCAGATAGATCGCATGAGCGAACATAAAAGCATTCGCACAAAGATCATCAACGTATTCCGTTATGAAAAATAATTGACGCCCTCGAATAACATTAATGGCGAGTGCAAAATATATATTTTAAAACTAAATGACGATGATGATATATACCGATTATATATATATATATATATCTTATCTTATCTTAAAGCCTGTGTTACATCATTGATTTGATGTAGGCTTCCCCTAATCTTCTCCATCGATGCCTATCCTGCGTTTCACGAAGCCATTGTTTCCCTGCGACTGCCACAATATCATCCGTCCACCTTCTAAATGGTCTCCCTGGTGCGCTCTTTCCAGTATATCGTCTCCATTGGATCAGTTCTTTTGTCCATCTTCCATCTTCTTGCCTACCGACGTGACCAGCCCAAGCCCATTTGTTCAATGCTATCCTTATCCCTACATATTCGAATTTTGTTTTATTTCGGATATATTCTGATTTAATTTTGTCTCGTAATTTTATGCGAAGCAAAGCTCGTTCCATCCGTCTTTATGTTTTTCTTAATGTTCCTATGACTTCTTTCATTAAGGGCAAGTTTCTGCAGCGTACGTTAGTACTGGAATCACGCATTGGTTAAATATTTTGGCTTTATTTTCTGGACTAATTTTAGTGTTAAATATACGTTTTATCTTTATATATATATATATATATATATATTATTTATTTATTTTTGTCCGGTACCATGTACTACTACTACGGCCAAGAGCAGCCGAAAATAATTATTAGATATTAAAGTTTTATATTCCGGAGAAATTGAAGAACTGCTTGTACTGCAATTGGGTCATCGATTAAAACTTCTTGTAGTGAATTACAACTGTTGAGGTCGTTACTTGAAGTATTGTGGACGCTCGAGAAATAAATGTCGAAATGTTGAGGTTATCTGGACGCAGCGAGCGCACAATGGTGGATCTGTTTTATTTATAATGTAGCCACGAGTCAATGCAGTGTGACCAATGCGAAAAAGAGATAGAGAACTACCTAGTCCTTCCTACCGTATAATAACGAGCTCCACGGAAAAGAATGAGAACGTATAGCTCTAAGGTGATTAGTTGTAGAAATAACATATTCCTTAGATCACAAAATGTTTTTTTGTGTTTGATGGAAGCGACTGCATCATAGGAGTTAATGGATATAGTTGAATAGTGGCTGCTTCTTTAACTATTTTGTCTGCTAGTTTATTTGGTGGAAAATCTGTATGATTCGGAATCCGTAATAAGATTATATTAAGAATAGGGTTACGATATAAGAGATTCAACTATTGCAACAGGGTATAATTTTGTAGAGTTACAGTTGAAGCGCATGATAGAATAGTGACAGCATCGTAACCTATGAAGTTGCGATTATAATTGATTGAAATACGCTGCGTAATTTTGTTCGTAATTGCGACTAACAGAAAACATTCTGTGAAATACGTACCGAACGAAAATACTTAAAATTAAAAACCGGTTTCGTTAAAAAAAAAACTTCTTTATGCGTTTTTCTTTTTTAACATTTATTATCCCGTCGAGATTTCGTTGTCCTCTTTTTCTAAAGTATAACCTACTTATTCGTAATTTAATTTTTGTTTGGAGCCGGCTTTTCCCATTCCGGTAAACTACCGTAATATTATACGTATGTATATGTATACGGGTGTATATAAAAATTTATGGAGTAAAAAATAAAGGTCGTTAATAGAAGTTAAATGTCGCAAGTTGATAACGTGTTGATAAAAATTAATTAGAAACGACGATAATAAAAACGCCGAGACTGTAAATTTGTTTAATTAACGAACTCGAAACTGGTTCGACGTTAAAATAACTATATCGGTCGAAATAATTTATAATCCGAGACGACTAACACCGGTACATTAGAAGGCCTAGTCGTTAAATATCTATACTAATATATCAAACTGTAGTGTGTGTGTGTGTCTGTGATTGATGAATATTTTCATTATAATCACTGCATTAGGCCATTTTTATCACGCATAAACAGAAAATCTGTTTTTTTTTTTTTTTAATTTTTAGGACTGCCTGTTTGTCTTTCCGATTTAACTCAAAAACCTTTAAAGCGATAATGATGAAATTCGCACATCTTCTATATTATCGGATTCGTTATAAGCTTTACTTCACATTGATATCACAAATAGGACAGAAATAACAATAATATAAATTTTTAAAAAGTAAATAACGCCATATCTCGGTCAGATCGTTAAAAAATTTAACATCCACCTAAAAACGGTTAACACTAAACGAAACGACTACGAAACGGGCAACACACGACCTTCACTAACCGAACATAATATATATATATATATATATCCGTCCGTTCTGGATTTTTTGCTTTCGCGTAGTAAAAGAAAAATACAGTGATACATATTTTATTTTTAAAAAATAATTACGCAGGCGAAGCCGTGGGTAAATTCTGGTTAAGGTATAATATCGGAATGTAGAAAGGTTTGTTTAGCTAAGACGTCGTTTTAAATATCGGTTGACGCCAGCGCGAATGTGGACGCTGTTTTAGACATTGCGAACCCCGGTTAAATAAAATTTTCGTAACGCGTACATACCGTATCTTTTATTATGTTCTCGCTTTTATTCATCGAATTTATTATTAACCTATTTAAAGTGATATTAACCATTATTATATAATATATACATACACATATATACATATATAAGTCAAGGGTTAATCATGTTTTGGTGGGAATTTTTTTATTTGGAAAGTTTTAAAATTAAATGTTTCGCCACTTAAAAATTCTGTAATTTCAGTGTCTCCGTCAGAATTCGTTTATTTGCACGTTTGGAGATGAACGTTGAAATATTATTACTATTTTCTATATATCGAAAAACGTAGATTAACTAGTCCAACAGCTACATCTCGATTTCTAAAAATTTTATATATATTTTTTTTTATATAATTTTTTTAGCGATAAAGTTATTAGTAATAATTACTAATTATTAAAATAATTAATAATAAATAAATTATATATAATAACAATAATAAAAACATTATATTAAAAATCTACGATAATTAAACTGAATGTCTTCGAGATGACATTATCGCAGCATGTTGCAGTTATCACGGATGAATAAGATTTCGAATACCAAAGATTTTGCACCGACTAAATAAAAAAAACTAGAATTGGTGACTATTTTCATAAATAGACGGAAAGTAGCCTATCTCGATCATGTCCTGAGAAATGGAAAATATGACCTGCTGCAAGTGATCATTGAAAGAAACGTCACATGAAAACAGGGAAGAGGTAGGAAAAGAAAAACCTGGAGATATGGACAGATCTCAACACAGATGCCTTATTGCGAACACTATTTGACAGATCAGAAGCCAAACAGATAATCAGCAACATCTATTGAAGATATACGGTACAATAAGAAGAATTATTATTTGATAATATGACTGAAATTATTATTTCGACCGCTATTTTTTTGTTTATAGTTATTTTTAATTTCTCGCGATATTGAAATATATTTATTCTTCTTCATACGATAGACCTTCAACGGATTAGAATATATATATATATATATATATATATATATATATATATATATATATATATATATATATATATATACGGATAAGGAAGTGGCACCCCAGTCTGTATAACATCATATGCGCGTGCTCATCTGCGTCGCATATAAATAGTGTCTTGAATACTAACTCATTTTATATGTAAAAATAAACCATACAATAGCTAGTCACGACGTTCGACAACGAACAATATAACGTTGATTATATATATATATTTATATACACGTTTGGTGTTTTTACGCATTATTACTATATATTTCGTTTATTATGAATCGGTTTTTTTTGTTTATAATTATTTCTCTCCGTTCAATACAACTTTATCATTCTCAAGGACATCGTTCCAAGTATGCCATTATAAATGTATTTAGGAACTTTATGCCCACCGGTAATATATTCAAGTTTCTTTTTCTTGATGACACATATCTTACAGTTATCCCCGTTAACTTTCTCGTCTTTCACAATGTATATTTTACGTAATTCCTCGTTTTTATCGCCCGATCTTGAAATTATTATTATTATTATTTTATTATTTACACGGCTATAGAATACTTGAAATTATTATTCATGTAAACGATTTAAATCTATTTCCGAAATAACGTTAAGCACATTGTACATCAAAGAACAGTTAGCGAACTAAAACGAACGGAAACGCTTCCTTATCCGACTTGTTTATATTTAACGGATGTTGCAGATATACGAATCGCACTTTTTACAGATGATGATGCTACATATATTTCAATTCCTTATCTACTCTATTCGCAATAGGGAATAAAACGCGTAATTCATTATTACAATAAACGGCAAATTAATATAAATACGGCGAAAACTGAGGCCATCTTTTTCAATCGAAGAAGATCCACATTGTCACATAGTCTACTTGTTCAGGATATTCAAATAATTCGAAGTGACCGGATACAACTACCCGGATGTTATTTTAGACAGCGGACTGAACACGTTAATTAAAATTGCGAATTAATATAAATCCGGCCAAAACTGAAGCACCCTTTTTCAATGGAAGAAGATCAACGTTGTCGGATAGTCTGTTTACTCAAACAGATCGGAGTGACAACTTATCTGGTTGTTATTTTAGACAGCAGATTGGCACGTTAATTAAACACGTAAATCATACTAATGTCAGGATAATCTATTTCGTATACCCGTTTTTATTTTTTATCGTAAAGCTTACCTTCATATCAACAAACAATAAAATATATAATAATCTACAAATAATTCATCCGACCGATAATAACCTACGCCTACCTAATGCGGAGCTCAGTATGTAAAGCTACTTTTAACAAATTGCAAATCATTAAAAATAAATATTTAAGAGATGTATTTTAAATGTGCCTCGTTACATCAGAGTCCATCAAATGCACGGATTAAATACACTTTTAAACTTTTATGGTTGATGTACGTCTACGATTTTTTTTCGGTGTGAACCATGTTGGTATATTTTTTTACGTATAAAAAATACCAACGTGGTTTACACCGAAAAAAAAAAATCATAGACGTATGCGCGGATTACTTGAAATTTTTCGAAATAAATCTTCGTATCACGATAACATGCGATTGTTTTCCCGATCGGTAATTACGATTTCAGCTAACTAAAATTTATCTATACTAAGTATAAACATATTAAGCAATAATTTATTATAAGCTCGCTTAACCTTAATTACTATTATTATTATTATTTTGCAACTCTTTTTCTCGGATGCGGGTTTTTTATACAAATTTTTCCCTGGGGTTGTATATATATATATATATATATATATATATATATATATATATATATATATATATATATATATATACATATATATTTCATCGTTAGCTTCTAGTTATATAATAAGATAATTTTGTTTATTGTAGTAAGAATGTATCATCTGGCAACGCAGTTAACTTTATTAGCAACGTACGTTGTGTGTATAACTTTTTCTAATAAAATATATTCGTTCATCTTTTCACGTCGCAGATTATTAATGTACACGACTTTTACAGATCAGGATAATTCGAAATAGCCGAATAATTTAATAACGAACAGCGAGATTATTATATTAGCGCGTTTTTATTTACGTTTAATAAATTTATCTTCGTATTTATTCGAATTAGCAATTAAAAATTAATTAAGCTTCCTGCAGCGTTTGTTTTACACCTATTAAACAACGACCTCTTAGTCATCATTACAACTTCACATCAGTAATATTCCGTCTGAACATTTAGTGGGGTTTTTTTTTTTCATCCTAACGTTATTTATTATAAATACATTCAATCACACATTCCTACGGTTCTACGTCGAATCACGCGCATACTTTCTCTGTATTAGTATTAATCATTTCAGTTACGCATTATTATAAACATTTTACACGAGATTATACATTTCGGTTTATGAAATAAATTTGGAAAATAACTTTAGGAGGCGAAAATATAAACTAATATTTTGCTTATACAGATAACGATAGATAATTTTTAATGCGTCATATAAATATTTATATAATTGAAACATTTAACGACGATCGAATGTTCTTTATTATGAATATATATATATATATATATAAAAGTTTATTCACCGTACATTATGACTGAAAGAGTTAAATTAACGTACCCCCGGAGCAGCAACTAAGGCTAGAGGTACAATAGAAAAATATTAGATCAAGATATAGGGACCGGGTTTGCGAAGTAAAAGTAAATAAATTCGTCAAAGAAGAACTGTCGTCATCTTTGAAAAGGATAGGAAGCGAACGAGGAAAGTTTAGTGACTTCCTGACTTATAACAGATAGTCAATAAGACATGATAAAATGAGACGATAATACTGCATACGGAACATAACGGAAGAGAAGTTTTATTAGTAAGGCGCGCGTCAGTAAGACGTCTATGTGTTATTTATCTACATAGCTATAATCGTTATTTGTGGTGTACAACCACTCGACTTACTAACGAAAAGCAGATCTGTCATATTCACACTAAAGAATAACGAATTTCAGTCTGTTAATAAAAATCTATGCGGAAGGAAACGGAAAACCGCCGCATTATGTCTCTTTCCTAGTAAATTCACATCTATGGCGGGTAAAACTAAAAATTCCTTGCCTATTAAAGAATCACCGCACTTGCCATGGAAAATAATTTAGCAAGGGGCCGACAAGCACGGTTTGAAGCAGTGAAGGATGTGGACGTTAATCTTCGATAATGAAAACGACTCAAAAAAATAAGAACAAGAATGATAATTTACATCAAGAACTAAGCTATATATTACTAACAATAAAAACCGATTCATTATCCCCTATAACAGCCTATAGCAAATGAATTAAAAACTTTTTAAACAATTACTACAGTACAATTTGACAATCTAACTGGGGGGAAAATACAGTTGGGCGCCAGACCTTCGAAATAATCCCTAACTTTTTAGATAGACGTAACTTTAAATTTTCATCAGATTTTTTACGATTTAAATATTAAAAGGGTGTAGGAAAACAACGAATACTTAGCAAACATGACAAATGCTCCTGCGGGTGAACATATTATTTTCAAATATCCAAACTACAAAACCATAAGACACTCCGATAAAACAAATCTAAAACTCGATAAACAACTATAAGCGCTACAAACTTTCAAAAATTTACTTTCCACCTACTTCAACCTAAATTTCGCAATACAAGGACGTCGTCGCTTAATGGTCCGTTCGCATACAACATGCGCGGCTGTGTATATCCGCGTGTGTAAACATCAAAATGGCCAGTTATATAAATAGACAATTATCGCAGATTTCCAACTGTACATATCCTGTATACGATTCTCTCAATCGCGTATATTTTGTAAATGTAAAATCACGATATATTAATCTTACGTCGTCGTCCTTTAAATTAAATATAATTTCAATGCGCGCGAGAGCGATTATCGAAATAGTACACAACCCGTGTAATTGGGAATGTATGCGAGAATTTTCTAATTATTAATTATGACAAATTATAAAGTGGCGGCCTATCGTGATTAAGCTTAAACGGAGGTGCAAGACAGACAATACCGAGTTCGAATACGATCGGTCACGCGAAAACCAACAACAGAAAAAAAAGGATATAAATAATTCGAATATTATCGCGTGGAATGTGACAAATCACCACGCTCAACGCCATATGCGTGCTAGTAATAATATAGTACACCGTAAAAACACGCAAGGCTAATTGTGTCGTGACAACAAAGCGATTACAACCAGTTCTCCCGGGTGTGTGTGTGTGTGTGTACGTGTCTATCTACGCTAACGCCATATTATGATTGCCTCGAACGCTACTTAAAACTGTCCAACGAAATATATATAGGTAAGTAGTCGCCTACCTCCGATACGGAGACGACACTTAATAACAACAACCAACACATAAATAACTCTATGAATAATAGAAAGTAATAATAAAGAAAAAGAAGGGAATATAATTTAAAATTATGAATATAACGTCCGTAGTTGACAAAATTTAGTAAATTCAAATTTTCAATTTTATTTTCATTCTGTATAATAATTACCTCAACGGTATCTAGGGATAAATCTTCTTCTTCCTCGCCTTTAGCAATACGTAATCGACAGTCATCTACATTATCGTCTATCATATCGTTCAACTGCCCTCTTCCAACGCACGGTTTTCTTTTTTGGAATTCTTTTTCATCGTCGTCAGAATTATTTCCGTTCACTTCGTTCCTTTGTGGCGATGTCTCTCTCGAAGCTGCATAGACATTACATAAATCGGAAAATATTACACATCGAAAAATTACGAACAAGACTATATACGACAATTAATTGTTCGGAGTTGTAAAAATGTAAATATTTTGCATTTATACGTGTACGTTTATAATTCTCATTTATCAACAACTAATTATAGGATTTTCAAAGAATATCTTTAAAGTTCGGATTATATGATTTACACGCATCGAAGTGGAGGTATCAACACGTAAATCATGCTGAAATTTAAAAAAAAAACAACAAAAAAAAAAAAACGCCAAAGTAAATTGAGAGCTAACTACGTTATGTTCGTGAAACGTTCAGACTGATTATAATTTATCATCATCGGCAATTTGAGGTCACAATAAAGTTATACTGCAACACAATTAGTAATTTACAACGCTACTTATTTATTGCAATATGAAACGAAATTAACTTGGAAAATGAAAAAAAAAAAATGAAAATGACAGCAAATAAAATGATAGATTAATAAGGGCGAAATCAAAAAAAAAAAAAAAACCTTATTCATATATACCGGTATAACGTGTTTTATATTATTATACGTTAACCCGTTCACAGTAAAACTTTTAATATATATTTTCATAATAACGTACATTTGGCCGATATTAAATATTTCAATTCTAGAAATATTTATATAACGCATTAAAAAATATCCAGTCATCTACAAAACGATATTTAACACAAGATAGAGGTACCCCTCGAATCATTTTTTTTTTTTTTATAAATGGAAATATATCATTTCGCATAAAAAATTGATAACGCTCGACTGAAAGAGTTAATCGAATAATAATTCGATTTCCTCAATTAAAATTACCTTCGGCGCAACTTTTACAAAATTATATACCGATACATGTAATTACAAATTGTATATTTTTGAAGTGTGGAACGCAGTGATTTTTTAAAAAATAAAACACAAGAAGGCTGTTTGAATCGCTAATCGTTTTATAAAAATCACAAAGCTTTTCAACTATTAAGCTATTATCAAGTAAACATGAAATTTATAAATATATACAAAAATATAATAAATTTTGATGAATTAGTTCTAAGAAGTATATTATAAAAAAATCAATATTTTATATTAGACGGAAGTTCTTTCTTTTTTTATTTTTTGCGCTTTTAGTATATATATCTATAAATTTTGTATTTTGTAGATTGTAGATTATATTACAAATACTATTTTTCATTTTGTAAATTTTTTAAAATTGTATATCGAATCAGTATTTTTTACATTTTATATTTCGTATAAATTGTATAGGTTTACATATTTTTCCAGTTTATTTTACATTCACTCGATAACGAAAAACTTAATGACTTTTATAAAAAAAAAAACATTCAGTGATTTGAACTCTAAAATCTCTTATCACGCGAGCGATTTATTTTTTATCTCTTATACAACGAGAAACTTTAAAATCGATTATTTGTAAAATTTTATTTTTACTTCGTAGCGAAACTGCGAAATATATTTTAAAGGTATATAGACGTTTTCGCAAAGGCACATTTTCCAAGTTATAACGTATATCGTGCATTAATTATATAAACGGAGAATATATTTCAACGAACGTCGCGAAAAGATATAACAATTAAAAGAAATTGAAAAAAATATATATTTAACCGATCCGTGTTTGTTTTTATCGTTGAATGTCGGCGAAGAAGTCATCTTTAACGCCCGAGTACTATTATAACAAACGAAGTAGTATAAACACGTGACTAAAATCGGAATGGCATAAAGGAACGATGAGGTGAAATAACCATTATTACTAGCGTTATTATAGAAATTACTATTAAGTCAACGTACTGGCAATCCAAGAAATATATATATATATATATATATGTATATTTTTTCTTTAATCATAATTATGACAAATTTCGTTAAATACAAAATATAAGTTTACGGACATAATTTATGAATCACGAAGAAGTTTTGCTATCAATCAGATTCCAAATACACGGATAAAATTAAAAATTAAACAACAAAAATGTTCTGCCGCGATTGCGAACAAAACAGGGCGACGCGAAAATATCTATTGAACGATATTTTACTTCAATAAGTAATAGTAAAGTATAATTTTTTAAATTTTATATTCATATATATATATTGATAAACACAGAAAAACCACGTGTATCCATGAAGTTATTTACACTGTAATAATTAGAGAAATAAGTACACAAATTTATTTGTTTGTTTTTTTAAATGAAAAAAAAAAAGAAAGTGCCATCTCCATACACCCTCAAAACCCTATTTAGGAGAGAAAAAAAGTAGAAAATATTTAATGACTTATTAGACCACAAAAATATGCATATTATTTAGACCCAAACATTCTTAATCAACAATTAACATAAACTAATATTTATATATATTATATATATGTGTGTATATCTACTTAGTGGTGATATAGAAAATGGTGACCCCGGTCTAGAGCACACCTTTTCCACAACCGACGGACCAATTAAAAGCTGCAAATCTTGAATCGGTATATTAGCGTATAAAGAACT
Organism: Coronaproctus castanopsis; assembly: GCA_032883995.1. Classification (NCBI taxonomy): domain Eukaryota; kingdom Metazoa; phylum Arthropoda; class Insecta; order Hemiptera; family Monophlebidae; genus Coronaproctus; species Coronaproctus castanopsis. The sequence continues at coordinate 3,573,130 of CM065054.1, forward strand.
AATCTCATGGTTCGAAATATCATCCACGTTATGCGTAAGACATAATTTATCCACTATCTAAAAACACATCGGAAAAAAAAATATGTATTGTACAAAATTAATTGAACACATGATTAAATAATCATAAAATTGAATAAATCAAATTACTAGCGTTAAATTTGATGTTCTTTCAGAAATTAAATCAAATCTAGATACCTTTATTTAGATATGAAATATAAAGTCAGTTTTGAAGATGTGTTCTATAAATGCACAAAACAGTGTTATACCTACACTGCACAGAGATATAAAATGATGTTTAAAATTACTTCTTTGTGAAAAATTTAAAAATTATCATAATTAACTAATTAAAAGTGCAAAGCATACGACTAATGTTAATATTTACATAATAGGCCCAATTTAAACTAATTTAAAAATGTTATCACTTACAAATATCTCGAACATGCTTTTCTCGAAGTAGTAACAGAAATGTTTATTTTGTTATAGTCGTGAAATTTCTGAACACGATATTCGCCAATTTAAACGAAAAATTTAATAATAGTTAATCAAATATAAAATAAATACCTATACTTATAAAATGAATTATAATTTATAGATTTATTATTTTTTTATTCAAAAATAGTATATCAAAATTTTAAAATATTTTTATTATTAAAAAGCTTTAACAGGGAATAATTCTGACCGTGCATTTTTTATTAACTCTTTCTACAAAATCCTCACAATTTTCAACTTGCAGATTGCTTCCCCAGTATGCTGGTATTCATTTCGACACGACTTCGATAGTCAAGTTTTCACATTTCGGTTTTAATTTTTTTCTTTCATCTTTAAAAAAGCAATATGTTTGCCTATTTCTTCTGGTTAGTGGGTGAGTATAATTAAATCTGTCTATGAGAACATAACTTTCGCAATTTTTTTTTATTTGGCCCATATATCCAGTTCGTGGTTTGCCTTTACTCTGACTTCCGTTCATCACTCATTCAATTAGTGTTCTCATCCATTCCAAATGTCTGATGAAATGTCCGACCATTTTATTCCTTCTGTTTTTGATCGTATTTTCTATTTCGCGTCATTTATTTATTAGTTGTAAAATTTTATTATTAGTTATTTTACTCGTCTATGGAATTCTTAACATTCAACGCTAGCCCCACATTTCGAACGCTCTGAGCTCATCGTTTTCTCTTTTTAAAATTGTTCACGTTTACGATTCATACAACGCCATACTCCGGATAAAGCTTTTTACAAAGTGTTTTCTGATATTGATATATTCTTTGATACAAGGAACGTTTTTTTCGCTAGGGATATTCTCCTCCTTATATGCTCCATACTTCGACCATCTGAAGATATTATGCTTCCTAAGTAGGAGAACCCCGTTACTTGATTTATGTTCTATTGGTTTAGGACAACATTTATTCTTTGATTTCCGTTTTTTATAGATGTCATAGCTTTAGTTTTTTGCAGTATTTAATTTTGCATTTTTATTGTATGCAGCGCATTTAAGGAATCTTGTATCTCCTTCTCTGTTTCTGTTATTATTGCTTTATCATCGGCTAATTTCATTGTGTTATATATTTTACCATTAAACTTTGTTCCATTGTGTTTTTATTTTCTAAGTAAAAATCCATTTCTTCTTCAATGTAACTGTTAAAACGTAACGGAAAAAGATAGCAGCTTTGACGCACCCCTTGCCTAACTTTGCCTTGTAGTTCCTATGATTACAGAACTCTATAGATTTGAAACAACAGTCGTCGATCCCTGTAGTCTCATTACCTTGTTTCTTCAAGGAGTGAAATAGTATATTCCAGTCTACATAGTCGAAAGCATTCTCTATAACTACAAAAGCTATATAAACCTTTTTTCCTACTTTAAAAAGACTTTCTGCAACTTTCGGTCGTTTTTAATTTTCTTTATATTCTACCATTTATACACGGTGTTGATTATTTTCTTTTTCATACGTAGTTGACTAGTCATTATTACTAGGATATGATCTGACTTCACATCCGAACCTAGACAACTTTTAAAGTTCTTCATTTGATTGCGGTATCTATTGCGTACTACGATATAATTCAATTCATATCTATCAATATCTTCTTATTTTTGGCTGGTCAAATATTGTGTTAGTTATTATTAAATCCGTAACAGATGCAAAAATCTACTAGACGTTTTTCTGGCCCCATTGATTCTTCTTATCCAACTACCACATTCCAATTTCCTAAAATCATTAGGTTATCTTTATTATCCACATCTAGCAATATTTCCTTCATTTCTTGATATACTTATTCAATTTCCCCATCTACAAGTTCGTTCGTTGGTAAATACACTTGTATTGGAATTAAAGCTTTAGGTTCCGATTAGATCTTTATTAAAATGATTCTTTCATTACATCCGCAACTGCTTTCGACTTTATTTGCTACGCGTTTGTTTAAAACGAATCTAACTCATGCCGTTCTATTAGCAGCGCCATTATATATAAATCTATGATCTTCACTACATACGTCTCCACTGTCTAACCATTTTACTTCATTAATGTCTATTCATTCTTTTCATTTCTTGTTTTAGGTTTGCTAATTTTCCTGACTTCATTGATCTTACATTTCCTGTTCCGATCCTGTATATTTTCTAAATCGTCTTCCGGATACATGCATGTTCCCTCCTACAGAGTTCTATACAACAGATCGTACAGAGAAGCTCGAACCTTTTGCATTACAGCGCAGGATCGCCCATTGCCTGACACATTGTTTCCAGTGTGTCCCATAGGTGCAGCCATTAATTCCAGATCTTTCAAATGCCATACTTTTATACAATAAAATTTTCCCGTTACCTTCCACCGGATTTTTTAAAAGTTATCTCTCCTAAACTTTTGGTAAAAACTCTAACTGCTAGGAAGCAGTGAACTATTGGGATAGCAGATGAGACATATTTATACAGGCGGCCTCAATTCTTCAAGGGTTGATAAGCAGTCTTAGGAAAACAGAATTTTATAGACAGTTCCAGGTCTATCCTTCTGCCCCCTTGTGACTACTACGTAAGATTTATATATGCTGGAAAAGATAAGTTTAAATAATTAATATTACGTTAAAAATTCTTTTCGATATAAACCATGTGCACTTTTTCACTTTGTGACGTTTCGAAAATATTAAGTGTTTTCGCAACATAGCATATTGAAAAATTAGCGTGGTTTATGCCGAAAAAATTTCTGAGAAATCAATCGTAATAGCTTAACATTATATTTAAAATAAAACAGAATCAAAATTCGTTTATTACTCACTTTTTGAAATTCATCTACATATTTATTCATCGCAGTTTCTTGAGTCATATTTCCAAGCTTTTTCCATGCATCCCACTTCGCTTTATTTATTACATCCCAAAACGGTGGTTTCGAAGAAACATTCGGGCCTTCCTTTGCTTGTTTGTAATAAGAATAAAATTTTAACATTGTACCATTCGAAGGTTGGAACGGACCTAAATCATTTATATTAATACTAGCGAATTTTAATTATACGAAATACATACTTTATTACTAACATGCAAAACAAACATAAAACATACATTTAATTAATTACACCGAACGTAAAGTAAATAAAGTACCATCAACTTGAAAGTTGATAGGATATATCGCACAACCGGCCTTCATCAATTCTAAGATTAATAGATGAACAGTTAAACGACGCGTCCTAAGCAAGCCAATATGGGGTTCATTTCCTTCACCGGCTTTTTTACTTTATTAGCATTGGGATGAATAGCTGAGTTAAATTAAAATAAAAAGATTAAATATGAAGAATTTTCAAAATTGAAATCCAAACTTATTCTACTAAGTTTTATGAATTTAGTAAAAATAACATTTAAATTTCAGCACACACTATTTCGATATATAAGGAAATTTCAGCGCGCACCATTTTTATATATAAGGTTCCTTTTGACATCATTTTCTGAAATATCTATGTACATAATAAGACATGAGTTACTAGAGCAAATAAATTATCCACAAACTAATCGTCATTTAACAAAAACGATAATATAACAAAAATATTAAATTTTGAATCATTCAGATAATCTTTGTTCTTACTATCCCCGTGCGTGGTAACTATGTATTATATTACCTAAATACGAATGATCATTCTACAATGTAAATCAACTGTCAAACGTAAAAGTGTAGTTATAAATAAGTTATTCAAATTCCTATCATGCAAATGTTAATATTCCCGATGTTTTAATACAGTTCAGAAACATCGTTGGTTATCATAAACTATTGTCGGATACAGACACTTTAAATTTGATGCCGGAGAAGAATGCTGCAAATGCCTTGCAACAACAAAAAGAATAAATTAATCTATATTACAAGAGCTAAATCGCGAATACCGAATATTAACAGTAGTACATAAACGAACATTGAAAGGCTTTGAACACATTTTGCACGAGGATAATATAATAAAAATAGCTGTCCAAATGAAATCGTTAGAGAAACAACTATGAATAAAAGTAAATGGAAGTAGTAGTAATAGAAATCACCAAATTTAATTTATAATATGCGGTTAAAGTAGTAACCGACAGAAAAACATGAAAGGACACACAACGACATGTAAAGATATAATAGAGTATCTATTCTATAGCTATTATATAAAAAGAAAATATATATATATATTGCAATAATGTTTTTTGATTCACTTTTTTTCAAAACGAAGCATCGATCCTTAGAAAACAAGAAATAAGTCATATGAATATAATCCTATTTATCCTAGTAAATGAAAAAAAAAGAAAAAATTAAACTATAGTAAGGAAAATAAAAAAAATAGAATTTTTAATTTGAACATATTTTATTTTTTAGTGTAAGCCTTTCGAATAATTTTATTAATATTAAGAAATATCAATAACCAATTCATACAATTGATAATTTTATATGGCCGTTTAAATGAACAATATTTCATATAAGAAACAAACCGGGTATCTTATTAGAAATAGGTCTAGAATTATATAATTTGAAATATTTTTGTTTAGCAAAGATTTAAATATTTTCAATACGTAAAAAAAAAAAAAGAAACTGATAATGACATAATCAACAAATATCGACAGGCTTCAAAAATATATTATGAACTACAGTTTTAAATGATTTATTTTATACGATAACCTAGTTTCAAAACAACCTAAGTACACTGTACTTTATGTAATTTTCGAAACCACTATTAAGCGAAACTCAAATATATTTTAAAAAAAACATTTCGCATAAAAGGCACGGAGCTTAATATTTCTATGTCATACTCATTTCATAAAAATTACAAAGAAATAAATTGACAGGCATTATTTTTTGTTTTATCAAAACTGAAAATTCAACTAAAAATATTATGCCATCCAAAATTCTATTGTTATTATGTAAACACATTTCCATTTTTATAAATTTAGGATAAATAGCAGGTGGAAAAACATCTTTCGCACTAATATGTAATTTAATAAAAACTTCACATTTGCAACTTTACTTACGTACCATGTTTTGGTAGATTTCTAATAATATTCACAGCTGCATTAAATCTTTCTTCCGTTGACATTATCTCACATTCTTTGTTGGAACAAATAAAATAAATTATTCACACAATGATAAAATCGAAATAATAGATTTACTGTTTACTATGTTTACCACGTTAAACAAGTAAATAATAAATCATAAACACAAGAGATAACATGAACAAATGCACGTATAAACTGATTATTATAAAAATCAAAGTTCAGAACAAAATAATTAGTAAACCGTCAGTAAAAAAAGACCTCAAGGTTGATTACTTTCAGCGAAGGGAGTAAAGTAAACATAATACCTGTTATTCAACTTTGTCTCTTGTGTTGTAATTCCCATTCTGTTTTTTCTCCTCATTAATATACGACCAGGCATCGTATCCATCTACGCTTTCTTTCTTCTTTATCTGTGCACAAATCAGTAATTATAGTAGGAACAATCAAAAGATTTTTTTAGATTTTTTCACTTGTAGTTTGGATAAAATTAAAATCATGGTGAAAGTTTTTATCGATATGTCGCTATTCCACTGACATTTCATTAAATTTCAAAAATTTTACAAACGTGAAATTAAAATTATATGCGCATATTTTATTTAATTAGTATAAGTTTCAGTTTTGTGGTAATCACGTATACAAATATATATATTATTACATACATATAACACATATACATATCAGTGATGATTTTTCAGAAAAAGTTACTAGAGTCTAATTTCAAATTTTTTTAATTAAATAATTTTTACTTATAGAATAATTACTAGCTTATAATAGATATTGAAAGTCATGATTAAAGAAAAATAATCACTACACTTTTTTAGATTTCTACCATGACTACTCTGGCGGCGAATTTTAAAAACTTAGAAAAATGAGCATACAACTAATACAATAGCCACTTATGGTAGGTTAATGAATGTTCTATTTGGTTTCAAATTTCTATTCCCTATACCGACACTGGTAACATCACGCAAACGGAAATATAATTAACTCGAAATTACTGTTTGCAGAATCTCATTTAAAGCAACTAAGTCTGCTACATGCAAAAAAAGAACACTTTCTAGTCATAAATTTTGAATTGATGGGTTGGAATTTGTAACGTATATTTTGAAACGTAAAAAAGTTTTGAGATTGTCCAATGGAAGGGTCAAAAAATGAGAAATTCGATAACATAAAAACCTTCATAAAAAAAAATTATATATATGAAGTTCCAAGCTAATTAATTCATTGATTTTACGGACACAAACATACGTAATCTAATTTTTTATGGAAAGACGTTCATAAATAACAGTAGATCTAAAAGTATGCTCTTAATAGTCACGCTTGAAGTGCATGGTAACAGTTACTTAAAATTTGTGTTATATGCATGTACTTCTTTGAGAGAAAGAAAAGGTAGAGATTCGATCTGAATATCTATAAACGGGGATGTTCATTATCTATGCATTCAGAACATAAACCATGTACAAAAAATATATTTATGTAGTTTCGGAAAAAATCTTAATTTCTATTTTACAAACACAACTAAAAGCGATTAACAATTTCGAAATTTATTTATACATCTTTCCACCACTGAGAACGGTCTATATTGTATATTTTGTTTTGTGATAAACTTGTATTTTATTTATTAAAAAGTTAAAATGTTGATAAAATTTAGTCGCTTCAAAAACAATCCTTTATTTATATTTATCTAATTTTATTTCGTAACGCGATTTAATTTGATGTGAAGTTACTACAAATATACTCTTGAGCTTTTATTAATACTTATACTAACTAGATATTTTAGCTCTAAAATACGAAGATAAAGTTACAAAAGTAGAGCAGAAATTCGATTGAGTCAATAAAAAAATGGTCAACACATTCGGTCAATCTTTTTCAATGTTTGACATAGAAATCAATTCCGATATACAATATGATGCTTTCCCGCACTAATATTTGTCATAATTCTTAAATGACTGCATGTGCGGCGTATCAAATAAAATAAATATATGGAGTAAAATATGTTAAATACGGAGCATTTGTTCAAACAAAAACAGTGCTTTTGTCTGAAAAACAAAATTTATGTCAATATATATGTGTTTATAAACGCATATAAGATATTCAATCACTCATTATCTTCTCTTCAGCTTGTTTGCAGTAATTTAACACTTTCTATCACACATTATAAAATTTTACATTTTAGACATTATTATACAATACTATTTTTCGGGAGAACTATAAATAATTTCTAATGTATTTATACAAATATTACTAAAATTGAGACATTTCACGTCAACCAGAAAATAAAATATCTTGTTAGCATTAGAATTTCATGTATATCATATTAAAAGGATTAAAATTAAAAATACCTATTAATGAAATTCAAGCATTTATATCTAAAAACACATTTTCCTCATCCGCTACTAGCTATTTCGAGGATACAGATTTTTATATCTTCGTTATTAAGAGCGTATTTTTTTTTTAATCGAAACATTTACTTTTTACTTTTAAGGATTTTGTAATTATGTCTTTTAAATTTTGACGTAATAATATTTTGAAGATGACTTTTTAAAAAAGGCACTTCCATTGTTCGAGCACATTTATATATATTTATTTGCATATTTTCTAATGTTTTGTAAAAAATCTGTTCAAAATATTACACATAACATTTATTACATTTTTTCATCATATTTTGCAGCTGGATTCATCGCAATATTGAAATTGAATACGTATTTCGCCTTTAACAATCTATTCATATTTAAAATAATTTTATAAAATGTCTTTCAAAAGTAATTATTTTTATATTGAACTTCCATTTTGTCCATCAATATTGAATAATTTGCTATTTGTTCATTTAATACGTGATATATTTTACATATTAATATTGAATTACCGAGAACGAACTATCTTTCAACATATTGAAGACATTAATTCAACTACTAAAAAAAAACCAAATTATTATTAATATTTAACACTTTCCGTTGTTTATGTAAGTTCCTATATGCATATATACATATATATATACAAAAATTAACTACTTATGAAAGTCCCATTCTATTACAAAGAATCTTTAAACGTGTATGGGGGCTTTGTCATTACATCTGCAATCTGATTTTCAGAAGAAATTTTTTCAATATCCAGTCTACCATCAGCAACATGTTCTCTAATGAAGAAATGCTTTCTCTGAATATGCTTGGTTCTTCGATGATTTTCAGGATTCTTGGCTAGACGAACAGCTTCTGCATTATCAACCTGTAGAACAGGTCTTTCCTGTAAATCTCGACTACGCCAAATTATTTATTTTGTTGCTTCGCTTGCTGCAACTAATTCTGTTTCGGTTGTTGACTCTGTGACTGATCCCTGTCGTTGATTCATCCAGGAAATAGCTCCTTTTGCATAACTGATAAAAACACCTGAAGTTGAACGACCAGTTTTGGAACATCCTCCAAAATCAGCATCGCTATAACATTCAAAGATTCCTCGTTTTGCATTATGATTAAAAACGATACCAATGTTAATAGTACCAGCAATGTATCGAAACACTCTTTTAAGTCTTATAATGTCTTCTGAGGAAGGATTCTTCAATGATCTTGACAGGAAACTCACACTATAGGCAATATCTAGTCTTGAACCCAACATTAGGTACATAAGTGCACCAACTGCCTGTCTGTATGGAAAATTGCTTGTCTTCTCTGGTGCTTTCCCTGAAATGATGTTTTCTGGTTTTGGAAGCATTGGAGAAGAAATAGGTTTTCCAAAATATAAACCAATATTTATTCTCAATAAACTGCTTACAAAAAGTACAAAATGAAAGCATCTTTCAAAAATTTCTCATAAAAGAAAATTACTTACCAAATATCTTCATTATAGCAAACATCCTCATTATTCGCCTAAAATATACTCATTTTTAATTATTTATAACTTATCGATTATATTATAAGTGTTACATGCGTCTAGAAATGACAACGCTAATTAAAATTTCAGTATTTTGATTCTGATAAATTTAACAATACCAAAATAATATTTGTTATTAATATGATAAAACGTAAAATAAACTTCGTCAAGTTTTACATATACGTATATAATCTAATCAAAGAAGTTATTAATATTTATTACATATAAGTATTAAGTATCAGTAGTATACAAATTAGTTCGAAATGTTTGTATCTGTTTTAATATAATCAATAAGCCTATAATACTAACGACTGCAACAGATTCGACAAAATTTTAACTCTCAAATTGATACAGACTCTTGTAAGTAGTTCATGTTCATTATTCATGGTTTGTTTACTCGTTGTGCTTTATTATTATCTTAATATATGAAAGTAACGTTTAATTTGGTTCTTGGTCATATTTTAAGTAGAAATGTTTTATTATATGAAACATTTTAATGCGGAATAATCTACTTTTCCGTATCTGTTTCAAGAAGTGACCGAGATAAAACTTCTCTCCGAAATCTTCCTAGACAACTACACAGTCACCCATGAAGACGAAAATCAAACTCTACATCAGTTGTGCTTACCTATAAAACCTGTGTCACCCATATAAGTTAATGAAGTTATACAATAAGCATCTTAATACCCACAAAACATCTCTGCAAAAATTCTTAAGAAATTGACCAGGAAAGACTAACGTATATTTTTAAAGCAATTATTCGAACTGACAACTTTAATATATAATGGAAATTCACTACCATTACAATTCTGCCAGAATCGGGTAAAACTCAAGAATATGCAACACCATATAGACTTATCAATTACTACCAATCCTTTCAACGCTATTTGAAAAACTTATTTTAACTCTTTCAGTCCCAATTTTTCTTGAAAAAATGTTTAATGTGATATACTGATTATTCTTGATTTACTGATAATTTTTAACTCTTTGCTAACATAGGGCGATACATGATGTCCCTATGTAGGGATAAAGACACTTTGTGTTATAAAATATTTAATGTAATTTTTGATTATTTCTAAACATAAAACCAAAATAACCATTTATTTATGTTTCATTCATTTATCCTGTTGTAAAATGTTATACACACACATTTAAATGATTGTTAAAAATACATTTTACATATAAAAATTATAGTCACTACTTATTCATTTGTGTAAAACATACGAAAAATATAAAATTTAATTGAAGTATTATACCAACAAAGATATTTATTTTAAAAAATTGATCTGCTTCATACGCGGAACATGCCATTTGATCTGTCTTGTTATAAATTCTGAAACACAATTCTATTTTATGTTTTTCTCGGAGTAAAACCATCTTTAATTACAAAATCATTTGTACATGTGTTGCATTTTCTGTTCCACCTGTTCCCTTATATTCGCAATTATCATTATGATCATCAACTAGAACCAAAGTAAATAAAAAAAGTCTGATTCATGTTTCATTATCTATGTCAAATTAGATTCATTATCTTTTCAATTATCACCTGTATCATTATTATAATCAAAATGTTTTTCTCACAAATAGATGTGAGATAACCAAATTTTTTCCATTCCATCTCAATCATTGTCAGAAAGTTCATTTATTCATCTTTCATTAAAATATTTAAAATTCAATCGTCGTCCATTATATCAAACACAAAAATATCGTTCACATAATATGTGGAAAAGTATATGATGGAATGTAAATGAGCAATATTACATTTTTTATAATTAAAGTTTTTTATCAATAGTTATATTTTTATTTGCATGAAAAATTAAATCTTCAAATGTCAACTTCCTTCAGACATACTTTTTTAAAAATCTGTTGTAAATAAACGTTACTGATTAAAAATAATATTTAAGATGTATACTTACCATTAAACACAATATATAGATAAAACTGACATTTTTGTAATTGAAAAACTTCCAGTAAAAATGCTCAAAAATAATAAATTCACATGAAATACTAAAAAGTAAACATACGAAAACAAAACAAATTTGTTGGCTTTATTTGCTCCGTTTTATATTGTCAACTCTTAGTAAATATTTATTATTTATTATTACATGTCTCATTGAGAGGTACATAACGTTTCCGCGGTAAACATAATCCAGTCGTATATAATAACGTATCAAACATTATATACCTGCGTTTCCACTGAAAGGGTTAAGAATAATCAATCTTTGAAGAAAATAAATTAATATCCGGTTGTCACTTTGAATTCAAAAATCGGCACAGTACAATGGAACAAATCCTATTTCGATGTCTTCAGCGCTAGTTTAAAAAATGAAAATTATTGCAGCGGATGGAATGTGGCACAGAGATTTATGATACAAACTGAAGCAAAATCTATTATACACCGTTAAAATGAGTTTTTTTTTAATTAATAAAAACGGGGCTTACTGGCAAGGTAGTGTACTCGATTCGGTTTTGTATCAGATTTATACTCACACCACAACAGCCATGTTTGCCGATGAAACAGCGATATTATCTATCAGCATTTGATCCTACTGTTGCAACTGATCGCCTCCAGAATCACGTTAAACTTATAGAGAAATAGTTAAATTTGTGGAAAATCTCGGTGAATGAATATGAATCTAAACATATGTTTTTTTTATTATTATTATAACAAGTATATTTCAGATTAATAAATAAATTACAATTTCATTTATGAACACATACCGAGCTTACATAATTGCTCATACTGTGCGATATTTGATTTAATATTAATACTAATATAGGAATAAGAAAATAAAATCAACTGCAAGGAAAAAATACAAATAAAAACCTTGCTTAACTTTACTAATTTATCTATTTAATGTATAGTGATATATATATATATATAGTGAAACACATAACGCATCTTATACATATCCATATTTTCGTGTACATAATTCTTATTATATATCTTAAGATAATAAACAAAATTTAATGTATAGCGTGGTTTCGAGTTGCAGTTTAGAGAAGCGCATGTCTAATTCTTTTGTTTATATTTTTTGTATTGTAGTTGGAGTGATTGTCGTGTATAATTGCCGATTTTCCTTATTATGGCATGCGGGTTAGTACTACACTTTACACAGAATTTGTTGGAGTGGCTACTTACAGCTTCAGATATGTGTATGGATGCTTTAATTTAGTGTGCATTTCTGATACTCTCGTGTAAATTGGAGCATTCGGTATAATTCGTACACTTATTTTGGAATGCTTGTAATTTGTTCAGTTGTCTTGCTTACGCTACACCAGATTGGGCAGGAATATAATAGTAATGGCAAAAAATAAGTTTTATAAATTAAATATTTGTTGGCTGTATTCATTTTTGATTTCTTATTGAATATAGGAAATAATTTATATAGTCTCGTATGGGCTTTTTCAATAGTGTAATTAATGTGCTTTGAAAATGTCAGGTTTTTATCAAAGAGATATTTAACGTATGATTTCCAGTATAGCTGTTCATTGGATATTTTTATAGAATGTTCTGTTTGAGGTCTACGTTTAGTAAAAAGTATGGTCTCGGTTTTTTGGTTGTTGATTTTGATTTTCCATTTATTATAATATTTGTATAGTTTATTATAACTATCCATAAGTCTTTTTTGTATGGTGTCAATCCTGTAAGAAGTAAACACTGCAGTATCATCTACATATAACGCAGTGTTCGTGTCCTTTATATTTGGTAGATCATTTATATACAATATATACAGAAAAGGCCCAAGAATACTACCCTGTGGAACGCCAGAGGAGATTAGTTTGAGGTTAGAATATGTATTACTTAATTGTACTGTAAAAAGTCTAGCGTATAAATATGATTTTATGATCAATATAAGATATTTAGGAAATCCGTACTGTCACATTTTATAAATGATGCCATTGTGCCATGCACTATCAAAAGCTTTTTCTATGTCTAACAGTAATAGCCCGGTGTATTTATTTTGATTAAACTGATCAGTGATATGATCTGTAAGACGGGCTAGTTGCATAACCGTTGATAGGTGATTTCTAAACCCAAACTACGTTTCATTTAAGATATTTCGCTCATTGGAATAAGATTTTAATTTTTGTAAAATCACTTTTTCGCATATTTTACTGACATTGCTAATTAGACTTATTGGTCTTATATTTTGTACTAGCGAACTATCTTTGCCTGGTTTGGGAAGAGGAAATATCATGTTTACTCTAAACAGATCTAATGCACCAATCACATTCAATGGAAAAATAATTCCAACGCATATTCTAATGTAAAATACTTAGAATTGCATCTGGATCAGAGATTACCTTGGAACGATTGTATTCTAGCCAAGAAAAAACAGCTCGACCTAAAATATCGAAGTATGAAATGAGCAAATATTCATCGCTTAATTAAAATCTTATTGTACAAAACTATCAGCAAATCTATATGGTACTTGATTACTAAAAATAGTTGAAATCACTAAATTTATTTAATTATGCGAAGCTTTTCGGCATTTACGCCATTGTCAAGCTATATACAGTAAAATTGTAAACTTAGTTTTAAATTAATATTTTATGATTTTATATAATTAATTTTAATTGTATATAGCTTGACAATGGCGTAAATGCCGAAAAGCTTCGCATAATTAAATAAATTTAGTGATTTCAACTATTTTTAGTAATCAAGTATAAATAAAATCACTACATCTAAACTTATGAAATCTATATGGACGTACGAAATAGAAATTTTGGAAACAGCCAGCAATTCCAATATTAAAACTAATCAGCGTTTCCAATTAAACAATCTGCATAAAGATCTTAATGTACCGACTATAAATGAAACTGTGAACATTTACAGGGCAAAATATATCGAAAGACTACAGCATCATATTAATCTTCTCAAGGAAAACGCCGCACAATTTAAACGGATCAGAAGGCATGCCCAGAATTGCCGCAGCGGTCCTAAATTATTAAATTATTTTGTTTAGTTTAAAACAAATAATTGTATAATACTTTAATTTCAATTTTAACTTATAATTATTGTTATAATGAATGGAAAATTGGGGAGACGTTTACAATGAGTCTGTTAGTGTCCAAATTTGGCAAACTAGGTATGATCAATCTTTAACAGGAAGAACAGCGTATAAAATAATTCCTTCTATAGAAAAAAGATTAGCGATGAAATATTTTGAAATTAATTTTCACTTTACGCAATATTTAACAGGTCATGGAAACTTTTGCTCTTATCTAAAACGATTTAAAATCAGTGACTCTGAAATATATCTTGGTTGTAAAATAGCGGTTGATTATGCAAAAAATTTAAATCAGAAAAGGAAAAGGAAAGGATTATTCTTGGGCCTCTCAGTGAGCTTAATAAACAGAAGTTTCATAGTATAATCAACTTTGTAGGTTTTGTGATAAAAAATAAAAATAAAATTTAATATATGATACGAAACTACATTAAATAATATAGTAATATGAAAATATAGCAAACATAGTTAAATATAAAACTATAGATAAGGGAATTCAGCTGGAAAATCGTAATTTGATACAGCGGGTTTTATTGTTTTTTTTTTTAAGATGAATTTTAAAAAAAAAGTAACGCTAATAAAAAAATCTAAGCTACGTCGCTACCAGATAACCTACTTACTGGATTGTAAATATAAATAGATTACACTACTTATTACACTTTTTTAAATAGAATCTCGCTTCTTAATACACAGACTGACAGATGTTTTGACAAGCTCCGATCATAGTGCTATAATTTTTACTGTATGGTTAAAGAAAAACACATCATATAGCAAACGAATAAATTGGAACGTCTTCCGGGGAGTATTTTATAACGCGTTGAACTTAAAAATACCTCCAAATCTGAGCTGAATAAAGCTGTACAATATTTCAGAAAAACTGTTCAATCTGGGATGTGTAAATCAACAACGAAAAAAAAAAATGTTTTCAATGACAGAAGACTAGAAATCCTTATTATTAAAACTTACAAAATAGGAAATTAGATAGTCTGAAAATACTATATATATTTTGTGAAATTAAAAATGAAGCTCTTTAAAATTATTTACAAAAGTTGTGTCCTTCAAAAGCTTAAAACAGTTAAGAGTTTTAAGAATAATAACAGATCATTTAACACATTCCACTGTTCAAACTCATCGGTACATATATGTTTTCATTAATTTTTTTTAATAGGACAAAAATCAATCTAAAATTTACTTTTCTCGAATGTTGAAACGAGATTTTAAGAATACGTCGTGAGTGAAAAAAAAAATTATACCTGTAAATAACGTGTATTATATCTCATTATTATATTCCAAGGCTGATTAAAAAAATCGGCAAATTTCGATTTCGTACATTTTTAAAATGTCAGTATTCTTCCAATTAACCTATTCTTTTCGTTATAATTTGCCAACAATAATTATAAATATTTACATTTACCTTGCTAATGTATAATAAAAATGTTAACGCCAGAGTAAGCTGTTACGATTACATTAAGAATCATATTTTAGTGTTTAACTAGTATTAAATTTTATTACATCATTTTTTTAAAATGCATATTAATATACGTTATTAAACGTTAATAATCCCATTATTATTATTATTATTATTATTATTATTGCGACCAAAATTATATAATAATACATATTCGTAAGAATAAAAATAGTGCACATATCAAACAGACAAAATAAATAAATAAAATATCTATGTACATATACATATGCAGCGTTTAAAAATACATAAATATATTTCGAATTCGTTGAACACTATAGAAGAAAAAACGGTATATTTAAATAAGCATAAAAATTTAAAAAATATATATGCAAAGCAAAAATAGCTGTGTAGTGCCGGTATATATACCGTACCAAAATTTAAAAATATAAATTTAATTATCATTGAGTTATAGCATGACGAAAAATAGTAAAATTAGCGGGAAAAAACTACAAACAAGTAAAGATGAATAGATCAGTAAAAAAGTAAACACAAATAATTAAAATTAAAAAATTAAAAATTTAATTATATATATACACATATACACATTGACACTCGTATAGATATGTTTAATAAACGGTTATAATAATGTAATTTCAGTCTAACACAAAAATGTTTTTTTTTTTTTTTTTCATAAATTCAATGATAACCTAAGATGATTATCATAACGGATTACGTTTAAGATATCTATGCGCTTGTATTAGGTACACATATTATTTTAGTTGCCTAGAATCGTAATATCTAATAATTATTACATGCGGGTTAGTATTAAATAAACATCGAACAAATTACATTTTTAGTATGTGATCCTGATAAAGAGGAGGTAAATTAGTAATCACGCTTATAAGTTGTAGTCATATTTAGTAGTCGGACACACCTATTTTGTATAGATTTTAGAAGTGGGAAATGTTCGGCCATACTAGATATGCGTAAGTTATTATTGAATGTAAGAGGCTTATAAAGAATTATTTTATTTTTTAATTAAATAAAGGTAGGATAAGTAATCGCTTTAGTCGCTTTAAAATAGATATGAGATATTTAGCGACTGAAGCTTAATTGACCATCAAGAACATCAAGATAACGTATTTCATCGGACCAGTTAAATATGTTCGTCCAACATTAATAAAAAAAAAAATTACCGAGAACGTTTCCCTGTGTAATTTCAAGCTTTAGTAGAGTAATAACTAGAAATATAAACTGTAAATAATTCTGTTATTTAAGTAACTTTAATTAGTCCGGTTAAATAGTCAGGAAATTTTGTTACTATCATTTTATTACCGTCAGACCATGCGATGTCGAATGTTTTGGCAACATCCAATAACAATATCCCCCCCCCCAAAAAAAATATTCCCGTGTGTTTATTGCGGTTAAAGTTACAGCAATATAATTATAAAGTCCTGCGATGTGATCTGTACTAGAATTATTGATTTTCAAAAACTAATTTCTCGTATGAGATAATTCGGAATGTAATTTAGGACGAAGTATTTACTCCCTCGGTCACTTTTTGTTAAGCAAGCTAATAGACGTATATTTTCAGCATGAGATCCATATTATAACTTATTGATTAATCGGCATAACGTTTCAGTTAAAACAAATACATTGAGTAATTTTTTTATTTGATGATAAGAAAAATAAATCAAAATATCCGAAATAAAATAAATTCGATATGCAGGGCAAAACATGTACTAATCTAAATTACAATACACATTGTAAACAGACTGAATTGTAATTGCGTTTTGCTTTTAATTATGCTACCTTCATAAATCTATACATTATTTCCTATTTACAGTTCTATTTATACATGTAAATAGCACTTCCATCATACAAATGCAAGATGTCTTTGATATCAAATTAAATATGTAAAATATAAGTTTATTTAGATATATATATATATATAAAATAAAAATAGAAAAAAAAAATAAAATAAAAATTGTTTAGTATTTAAACTGACTAGAGAAACAAACGAAGCAATTTTCTTTAATATTACGATAAACATCTAATAGTATCCTTCCACCTTCAAGACGTCATTGAAATTGCACTAACTGCATACATTTTAAATGAGAACATATGAGCATTTTCACAGATGCATAATAAATTAGTTGAGAGACTTCCATTTAGCATAGGATAACACAGAGTCTACGGAAATGTGCGACGATCATAGGTTTATACCATCAATTACCTTAACTGTAGTCACGAATGGATTTTAATATTTTTTGTTGTTCCCTCACATAGCATATGAACATCGTCATTTTCTTCATTCGTGTTCTCGACTCCAGTTGCAGCGTGACGTCATATTTCCGGTGGTTTTATACACCTCACGTTCATAAAATTGTTTCTGACATTCCGTGATAATAGGACAGCTTTCGTTTTAAGACGACATTAACGTGTTTAATAACACGGGCAGAATTGTAAGGGATGTAAGGAACCTTCACGTAGTTCCTTTAGAAACGAATTTTGTCTCTTAATGCTTACAAACTGTGAAAGAAGCTGCTAGCTAAAATTATAACTACCACTTATTGTATAGATATCTATAGAAAAAATCGCCGTTACGATGAGCTTCGTTTAAATTTATATATGCATAACGTAAATATTTAAAATAAGTTTATCAAAACAAAACTTATATTATCAATATCATCATTAAATGCCGTTTCCGTATCGGAAGTAGGCGACTACTTACCTATACATATTTTGTTGTACAATTAAGTAGCATACGAGGCAATCATAGTATAACGTTAACGCGCATAGATACACGTACCCGGGACAACTGATTGTAACCGCTTTGTTGTCACGTCACAATGCAGTCCCGCGTGTTTTTGTAGTGTACTATATTGTTACTAGCGCGCACATGGTGTTGTGCGTGGTGGTTTGTCATTGCCTTCCACGC
The DNA here is from genome assembly GCA_032883995.1 of Coronaproctus castanopsis. Lineage (NCBI taxonomy): Eukaryota > Metazoa > Arthropoda > Insecta > Hemiptera > Monophlebidae > Coronaproctus > Coronaproctus castanopsis. Next base: position 3,591,851 of record CM065054.1, read on the forward strand.
GATATTAGGATTATTTATATTTTTATTTTCTGATGATGGTATTTTTTCATCGTAGATCTTCCATATAGAAGTCCGTGCTCTAGCCACTAGACTACCCCGACGACATTATCAATATAGCAGGGAAAATATTGAATGCATCTTACAGATATCGTAAAATAATAAGACAACGTATCTTAATAGAATAAATAATATTGTTTTAGGGGCTTCTATGTTTAAGAAACAATGCAGCCAATGCTTTCGTCTTATCCCCGGTTGCATTACGTAGTTCTTGTAAAACCTAAAAGAAAAATTAATTTTATATAAACACGACTAATTTACACTCGTGATCTTACTAACATTATTTTGAGTGACAGTAATAATTTAATATGAATATAGTTGCTCTGTTATTATAGAGAATTATCAGATGAAACTACTGGTTAATATTTAAAGTAAAACGATACTGAAAAGTCTTATTTGTAAATATTTTATGGAAACAATATGTGTTGAGATCATTCTAGTACTGTAAAAGTGAATATAATTATAAGTTCATTGAGAATTTCAGTATAAAAATTCCAGTAAAAATTAATGCGACAGATAAACATCTTTACATTTTAAATTTAAAGTAATTAAACATTCACTACTCATATAGGGCTGTTATTTATAGATTTAAATTGTCGTACCATAAAAGCATATTATTTTACGACATAGTACATAAATTTGTAAAACATGCATTAATTTTTCACTCGTGTTACGAGCAATCATGACAGATTAATATTATAATTTCCTTTATATGCTTAATATTCTAATAACACGTGTTCTATTTAACTGTTAAACCCCTTGTTATATAATATTTGAGTCGAATAATAATAAAAATCTAGTGAATTGCAGATCTATCATTACTTCCAAAAATTGTATATAATCACCGAGACAGAGGCCTGATGGCTCGGACGTCACATATCTCAGATTCACGTAAAGAAGGTGAAACTAGTTTGTTTACATTTTCTTCTGGTTTGATTTGTGTGAAAATTGTTTCGATTCGTACTCATTTTTAAAAGTTTTTGTTTTACGCGTTTTTAATTGATTTTCGTTTCTAGTTTTACGAATAAAATTATTCGTTATATCGGTTACCGTGTTGAATTAGATGATTCGTATTCATGTTTAAAAGTTTTTGTTTCAGACGTTTTAAATTGATTTTTGTGTTTAGTTATACGAATAAAATTATTGTTATATCGGTTACTGTATAGTTAGACGATTCGTATTTATTTTTAAAAGTTTTTAGTTTACACGTTTTTAATTATTCTTTGTGTCTAGTTTTACATGCAAACTTATTCCTTATATCGGTTACTGTGTTTAATTAGACGATTTGTATTTATTTTGAAAAGTTTTTGTTTTATGCGTTTTTAGTTGATTTTTGTTTCTAGTTTTACGAATAAAATTATTCCTTATATCGGTTACTGTATAGTTAGACGATTCATATTTATTTTTAAAAGTTTTTAGTTTACACGTTTTTAATTATTCTTTGTGTCTAGTTTTGCAAACTTATTCTTATATCGTTACTGTATAATACTGTGACAACCCAAAGTACTTAGGCGTTAAGATGGACCGAGCCTTAACATTTAAAGAACATTGCGAAGATACCAAAAGAAAAGTCGGTACAAGGAACGGTTTACTCCGAAAATTGATTGGCTCCACCTGGGGTGCAGATCCAAATGTATTAGGATCAGCTTTAGCTCTGTGTTATTCCGCAAGTGAATATGCTAGTGCAGTATGGCGGAATTCAGCACATGTAAAAAGAATTGATATAGCACTACGCGAAACCGATCGTATAGTTACAGGATGTTTGAAGCCGACACCGATCGATAAAATAGAAATATTATCCGGCATAGCACTACCAGATATAAGACGGGAAGTAAAGGAAAAAACAAAATAAGAACAAGACATAAGACATCCACTGAATGCAAAAGATGCGGCAATAAGTCGACTCAAGTCAAGAAAGAGCTTTCTTAAAACAGCAAACGCTCTGACACAAACGCCGGAAATCACTAGGATGGAGTTGTGGAAAAGAAGGCTGAAAGAAAACCGATTAAAATTATGGGAACAACCGAACGAACATCTACCTCCCGGTAATAAATTGTCGTGGTCAACATGGAAAACTCTAAATAGAATAAGAACTCTGACAGGTAAAACAGCAAAGAACATGAAACGATGGAAAATTACAGATAATGACAGATGTGATTGTGGCATGGTACAAGATTCATAGCACTTATTAACTTGCTCATTGCTGCCAGTGCGATGCGGGCAAGAATAGACGGAATCTCGGACGAGGCAGTCCACATAGTGAAATATTGAGGGAAAAAAGGAATATAAATGACCGACACGATAAGAAGAAGAAGACTGTATAATTATTTATTATGCCTAATAAGTGTTGTGTGCCGAGTTGTAAAGATAACTAAGATGCCGAAAATCGTGTTCACGTTTTCAAATTTCCAAAAGACGATGATATGTTTTCGAAATTACTACAAGTAATACCGAGATAAAATTTTAAACCATCAAAACATGGCACGGTATGTGAAGTACATTTTTCAAAAGAAGATATTCTTTTGAAAAGTACATACTTCGATGAAAGAAGCGGAAAATTTATCGAGGTGGTACCATTAAAGTATCCTAAACTTAAGATATCATATGGTTCAACAATGTATCCTAACTGTCCTTTATATCTTTCAAAAAGTATGTCTGTAGGTATACGAAAAGTATAGATGGAAAAAACATTGAAATTGAGCAAAATAATATAGTACAAGCACTTAATCAAAGTAAGAAAGAGCAAGAAATTTATAAAAAAAAAACTGTTTCCAGAATTTCGAAGAATTCTTAAATATTTTTAATTCAACTGTTCTTCCGGAAACTTGCCATCAAATTTTTAACGATAAAAGTGAAATAGTTCTGTTTAAAATTAAATATTCTACTCCACCTGTCAATAATTATAAATAAGAAGGTACAGTTACAAACATATTTTTACGGTAAACAAGTATCATTAAATGTAAACAAATTTAAAACTCAATTTTTATTGAAAAATATTAATGATTTATTGAATCTTGAGAAATTAAACTTATCACCAGACCAATTAAAAACCGTTTCAGACTGACTTTCTTGAACATGACAGTTGGCTAGTGATCATTATATTTCAATTTGGCAAATACATGAATGTGGAATCGTCATTAATGTCATTGAAATCTCAGCGTTTTGGAAACTTCACTTAATACATTTCATGATGCCGATTATATGAACGAATTATCCTCACCTAAATCAGCTTAGTTTTCACCTGTTACAAATACAACTGAAGAAGGCATTGAAAATATAAATCAAGAAATACCTGTTATTGTTTATTTGGGAGACTATTGCTGTCATACTGTCAAGTGTATTAATTGTAGAAATAATTTAACACTTAAAGATGATCTTTACGTTGATGACAATCGTGTTTTGATTAAACATTTAACTCGAGGATGTCTCAATTTCCCAAAGGATGAAATAGTTAACATTACTTCGTACGAATATATAATTTTCAATGAACTGTTACAAAATTGTGAAGTCTTTAATTATTCGCAATAAAAAAGAATTTCTATCAAAAATGTCACTGAATTACATTAAATATGTTAATTTGGTAGACAGTTTTACAGAATGTAATGACTATAATGCTGAAAGCATTATAAAACTAATTATAAATTCTGTAACAAATATATTATTAAGCAATTATTGTCGCAAACAAAACGATCGTCTTGGAAAAGGATGTAAAAGAAAACTAGATACCGTTACATCGTGATTCTTAAAATGACGGTATGTATAAAATATAATGTGTAACGTATATTTAAGAATAAATTATTTTCTATGCCGTATATATTTTCATTACTGTTTTTTTATTTAATCTATTTTAGCTGACCGCCTTGTAATCTACATTTTTACCTTCATATGTATATTTGTAAAATATAAGTAGTTTAAAACGATACTTTTTAATTGTAAACAATAATTGAACATAATTAAATACACCGATTACTTCGTACATCCTTATTTCTATTTTTTAATGAATTTGTGCGTGTTCTAATAACAATCTGGTTTGATCGCCTTCATTGTGTGACGTCACATTTAAGCCATAAGACCTTCTATCTAGGTGGTAACGACACTAGTCATTTTTATTAGAAACTATTTGTTTTCCTGATTGTAACAAAAATTCTCTCTCTCTCTCTCTCTCTCTCTCTCTATATATATATATATATATATATATATATATATATATATATATATATATATATATATATATATATATATATATATAAATTAAAGATATTTATAATAAAAGATGAAATAAATTAACCTCAGCACGTGAAAAACCATAATTGATGAGTTCGACAACTGTTTCATCAGGAAATATATTGGAAGGACCAGGATTTGAGAAATCATCGGCCGAAGCAGCACTCATCGCTTTAGCAGAATCAGCTGAAAAATATTACATAATTAAACAATTTCGAATGAAATTTATATGATGATCTAATTCGCTTTCTTAACACACATCCACATAGCAGAGAAAACATTAATTTGAAAACTTTCATCACTCTTTTACGTTATTATATTAAGCCAACGATGCTGAATAAAGTATGAAAAACGTATTATAAAAGATACGAACCACCAACAGCTGATTTTTGTTCTGATACGTTAGACAGTTTTGCCCAATCCGGTAATTCCGCTTCTGCTAGAAATCTGGTTTCCGTACCCGTTGTTCCAATGCGTAGAACATTATTCTTCAAGTCAATGCAACACTAACATAATAGTGAAATAATACAGTATTAACAAAAAAAAAATCGAAGAACACTAGTGTAATTAAATATAAACAAAATAAAATAGCGCTTAATTCTCTACAATTATAGTATATCTTCATATAAAATTCAGTATTCTTCCACAAAGTTCATGCCATTACTAATCATTAATATCGACTAATGAACAGAGTACAGAAGGACCAGAAAATGTTTATTGATTAACATAAATTAAACAATAGTACAAACAATAAAAATTACGCGCAACGGATTATAATATCCTTACGGCTGATAACCTAAATTCTTTATGTAATATTTCTCATAAATAGAAATTACATTAGCCCGGCGAATATAATTCACGGGAAAAATCCATGAAATGCTTTGTATCACATTAAGCGTACAAAGAAAAATCAGTATATTGTTCAATAGAGAATAAATAATAAAAACAAAGATAGATAATATAATACACATATGCACACATATAAACATATTTACACGCATATATAAAAAAAGAATGTTAGCAGATTACATTTTATCAAATATTATATTAATTTACAATGTATTATGTTTAAGGGGTCTGTGTTTAACTGTAGTTGCTTGGAATCATAATTTATATACGTATTTGTATACAATATACAATTATCACAGAAGTTACCTGTTATAGTAAGAATATAATCCCGAATAAAAGGTAAACTTAATATCTCACGCATGTCCACAATTCTGGTATATCTTGGAACACTTAATATGCAACGAAAACACTTATTTTGTATGAATTGTAATTTATTAAAGCTCGCCTTCGAGATAAAATACCAGGCGGGACAAGCATATGTCATCACAGGACAAATAAGCGCATTATAAATGTTGAGCTTATTAACACTAAGTACGATTTACGATTAAATAACGGATACACTGCGCGTACTGCTTTATTTGTTTTTAAAGCTGCGTAATCTACAGGCGCCGAATTAGAAGTTCATATGGAAAAATTGGTCGACGACGATTACAAAAAAGACGGCCTCAGTTTTTAATGCATTTATTTCGATTTGCCATTTGCGATAATACTTTAAAATGCGACATAAGCCGATTTCTAATTGATTTTTAATAGCAGTTGGTCTGTAAGGGCTGCAAAATATTGCTGTATCATCCGTATACAAAACAATCTGCGTGTTTACCAATTTTGGAAAATCATAGAGAAACAATGTGAATAAAAACAGACCCAAAATACTACCTTGTAGAACACCTGCGACACAAGTTGCAATATCGATTTGAAATCATCTATTATTATATAAAATGTTTTATTACCTATTTAAGTGTACCAAATAAGAAGGAAATTTACACTGTATCATTTTATACATGACAACTTTACACCAAGTCAAATGCTTTGACAACATTAAGCAAAACCAGATCACAGTATGCTTATTACAATTAAAATTGCGGCTGACAAATTCTATGATTCTAGATATTTGTTATTTAGTTGAGTATCTTGGACGAAACCCAAAATGAATGTCAGGTAAAAGTTTGTATTGCTCAGAGTGATAATGTAAACTAGACAAAATAATTTTTTCTAATTACTTACTAAGCTTATAGGAAGAATGTTGTTAGTTATGGAAGCATTTTTTATCACATTTAGGGGGTGACATTTTTTGCAACTTTCCGTTTTGAAGGATAATGACTACATTTAAACATAGCGTTTAATAAATTTGAAAATTTAACTATTGCTTTCGATGGAAGATTTTTTATGACGATAGTGGAGATATTATCACTATCAACAGAATTTTTAGATTTAATTGCTTTTATAGCGGCAGAGACTTCCTTAGGACTGACGTACTCGACAATACAAGTATTTTTACTTTCCTTCAGATATTTTTTAACAGGCCATTTGAATTTTGTTTTCCTGATAACTGGAAGAAATATTGATATTACGTGTACGAGTTTTGCAGTATTCAGAAGCAAGAAGTTCAACTTTTCCTACATTACTATACACATAACTATATAAGAGTGAATCATTCAGTGGTGGGAGAAATGTATATTCTTTGCACATTTTTCACAGACTGTTAGATGAGATTTCAGATAATTAAATTAAATTTATCACGTTTATCTTTGTTTAACAGGTAACACACTAGTTTATTAGTAAAAGTTAACATTCTTTTAATAATTGGCGACTGGTTCAAGTATCAATTTTTCACGTATAATCTTCGAATGGGAATTAATATCTACGTACAACATAAGACGAAATAATATTGTACGGAAAAGTATATACAAATTTTTCAGGTATAAAACGTTCGGCGAAAACACTAATCAAATTTGTAAATACAGACAAATGACTTTCAATATCTAGAAAATTAGTTATGATGCATTTAAATGAATATTTTAAGATATGAATTTTCTGAACTCGATAAAATTTACATTTTGATAATCAAAAATTAACTTCTCATCTACCTGTTCATTATCTCAAGAGACGACAATGATCGGGTGAAACTTGAAGAGGAGCGACGTAGACACATTTTCTACATCAACCAAATCAATGACACTATTTCTAAAGGTCGGTCCAAAAATTCGGTTCGCTCGGAGCAAGAATATGATAATTGGTTCTTGTAGATATTTCATACAAAATATTACCGGCTGCATTATTACTGAAACAATTACACAGCTTATTTATAGCATTGAAATCACCGATCAGAATTATACGACTGTTAATTCTCATTGAGGAATGGGGATAAAAATAGCAATGGTACCAACAGTAAAATTACAACCGCTCTCTGATAATTTACTTATAGATATTGCTTATGTACATTTTAATTTAGGAACAGACGTTAATGTAAACCTCAACCTCTTGTTAATGAGCAATGCAACTCCACTACCTCCACGACACGCGCCGTTGCTATAAATAATATATCCTGAAAAATGTCGCTTACATGTACTGTCCAACCTATAATGTCTATTTTGTTTTTGAAAAGAAATTGATACAACTAGTTACATTTGTAAAATAGGAATTACAATTCCAGGCAACCAATCGAGCACCGCAAAAATGAACCATTCAGCTCAAGTTAATTCTGCTATTGTTTCTAGAACTAATTGTATCATCGTGAACACATCCTTATTTTTAACAGATTTTAACTTATTTATAACAGTTTTTACAATGTTAAAGATATATTTTAAATTTAATTCACGTAAGAATTATATAAATTCCATGAAGGAAAAATTATTATCGATAACACTAGTATTCGATTATTTCTTGCAACGACTGCCGGATACGATGATTTATTACTATACTGCACGTTTGTTTTATTTACTTGCGTTTTCCGATTATTATTATTACCATTATCAGAATTATAACGTTTATTTATGTTTAATCTATTTTGCACTATTTTTAAATAAGTAAGACACTCTTTCGCATTGTGTTCACAACTGCAGTTTCCACATAACATTTTATTATAGTTATGACAATTCTCAGTTTGATGTTGTTCACCACACTTCATACATTTTTCTTGCATGTTGCAGTTATATGTCGCGTGATTAAAACCTTGACACCGATAGCATTGTATTGCTGGATCCTTCTTGACGTACTTCTCCAATCTCATTAAGCAATAGCATAATTCTTTTATTTCGGTTATTTCCTTAATAACATTTGACAAAAAAGTGACAAGAAATATGGGGTACCTTTTTACCCGATTGGTTTCTTTATCGAATCCAGAAAAATGTTTTACTTCATAGATTTGTATTTTATTTTTGAGTTCATCAAATATTTCTTCTTCAGTTATTCCAGAAAAAATTCCATAATGCCGTGTTTATTTTAGCGTGACTTTTCGGTATGTACTTATATAGAGGAACCTTATTTTTCATTAAAAATTCTTTTAATTTATCGAAATCCTGCAGGGATTCTGTGTAAAAAAGTTTTATCCTTTTGTATCGTAACTTTAATATTTGAGGTTACATTTTTTTTTTTTTATTTCAGTGACGTTTTTAGTTGGATACAGCAGGTAGCTTATTATATCATCGTCAATGTTTACCGGTGAATAACGATTATTTGTGTTGATTTGAATATTTTTAGTGCGAGCACTTTTAGATGAACTTTTGACCTTTCTATTGCCATTGTTGCATATCGTCAGTGCAACTGTCATTATCATTATTATTATTAATATTAACGGTATTCACAGATTTTTTCCTAAACCAGCCTCATTATTATTATTAATATTTTCTTTCTCCCGTGAGAAAGTATCCATAATCTCAGCGTCACTAAGAAAAACTTTTCGTGTGTTTCTGTTTATGAATAAACTAAATCCGAAAAATATTTACATGAAACACATTAAACTTACCTGATGACGTCTTAACATATCCAATCCAAGTAACATGTCAACAGATTGCTCCAAAACAGAAAACGAACTAGTTAAATGATCATTTTCTATTACTATCGTGGCCATATGAACCCGACCAATAATCTTTTGTTCTCCTACACCTTTAGCAATCCCTGTCCATCTACTATCAACCAATCTCATAATGTTGCACTTTTTTGCACATTCAACAGACATTAATGTAGCTTGTGCACCTATAAATGAAAATTATGGACCAAAATGGTAAAACATAATCAATAACATTCACACACACACACACACACACACAATTATATATATATATATATATATATATATATATATATATATATATATATATATAGAATACATCTAACAGACAATAAAAGACACAAGAGCAGCAAGTTACGCAAATTTAAAAATAAAAGCCGAAATGAGGGAATTCTGAGGCCTAGTTCGATAAACATGATCGCAAATCATAAAGGTTATCCACCAATCTCCGGACTAAGAAGATATATATATATATAATTAACAAAATAAAATAAAAACAATGTTAATCACTATAAAATTTATTTTATTTTCGCAAAGCTTTTAGATTTTTACCTCATTTTCAAGCGATAAAAAAACTTTAGGACATACAGATTCAGTCAGCCTATCAAGTAACCGCGGTAAAATTATTTCTAGATATACCAATTACGGTATGCACGATCTATTTACATAAAGAAGATCAAGTATACCTAAAAGAATTACAATCATTAACTAAGCAACTTCCACGGCCATATATATTAACAGGTGACTTCAACAGCCATAACATAATCTGGGGCTCAGCAAATACAGATAATAAAGGACAAGTAATAGAAAAATTTCTAAATGATCCTACTATCAGTATTATGAATACAGGCGAACCAACACGATTTAATGTCTATAACGGTACTACGTCAGCCATAGATCTAACCATCTGCAGTTCAACTATCAGCCATATGTTGTACTGGCGAGTGTGCAAGAAATTATACAGCAGTGATCACTTCCCTCAGATCATAAATATATTAACAGATCATCAACAATTCAGAGAACGGTATAAAAACTGGATTATAGATAAAGCAAACTGGGAAGACTTTAAAAACTTAATAGACTTTAAATATATACTAAACTTAACCGATCCAGATGAAATGAATAAAGTAATTGTAAATAATATTTTGCACTCAGCTAAAATACATATACCTAGAATAAAACCACAGTTACGGAAGAAAAGAATTCCCTGATGGACTCATGAATGTATGACTGCTATTAAAAATAAAAATAAATTATTTAATAGATATAAGCGTCATCCAACTAATGAGAACCGTGTAAAATTTAAAAAAGCAAGATCCTCTGCAAGAAGAACTATGAAAGAATGTAAAAAAAAGTGTTGGCGAGACTTTATTTCAGAAATAAACTCAAAAACCGCTATTACAAAAGTATGGAATCAAATTAGGAAAATTCTAAATAAGAAAAATGATAATACCATCGCGGGGATAACTGATTCGGACGGAAAACTACAATATGAGAGTAAAGACATAGCGGAGGTCATGGCAGAACACTATTACAAAATATCTACTTTGCATAAACATCTCAGTACCCATATCACTAGAAGCAATTCAGACTTTGACTCATCAAATAATGAAGAATATAATCAAGATATCACTCAAAACGAATTAAACAACGTGATAAAAGAACAAAAAAGATCTGCTGCTGGTCCAGACTATATCCATTCGGAGATGCTAAAAAATTTAACAGAAGAAAATAGTAAATGTATCCTGTATATGTTCAATCAAATTTGGAAACTACACAAAATTCCTAAAAAATGGAACGAGGCAACTATTGTGCCGGCAAAGATAAATATGAAGCAATTAGTTATCGTCCTATTTCATTGACATGCGTATTGTGCAAACTTTTAGGAAAGATAATTGCAAGAAGGATGATGTGGACTATAGAAAATAAGTACTGGCTGGACAAACATCAAAGTGGCTTCAGAAAAGGACGGTCGACTATTGACAATATATTAAGACTACAACAAGAAATTCTAGATGGTTTTACAATGCGACAATATACTGTATGCGTGTTTTTCGATATAGAAAAAGCATTCGACTATATATCCAAAGAATCGATTATAAATATACTATATGAAATGGGTTTTAGTGGCAACCTACCAAAATTTGTCATAGCATTCCTTCAAAACAGAAAATTTAAAGTTCGAGTAGGTAACTCGCTTTCAACTGAAAGAAACCAAATGTCAGGTGTGCTACAAGGATCTTAAGTCCCCCTACTATTTATACTAGCACTAAATGATCTACAACGCTTAATCAAATACCCTGTTAACTACTCAATATTTGCGGATGATCTAGCAATTTACTTACGAGGAAATAATATTTCACAAATAGAAGAAAAATTACAAAAGATTATAACAGAAATAGAAAAGTGGGGCATCACTAAGAATATACACTTTTCTACCGAAAAAACATGTGTAATTAATTTTACAAAGAAAACACCTGAACGTGAGATCAAGTTAAAACTAAATAATACATTTATAGCAAACAAAAACAGAACAAAATTTTTAGCGCTTATATTGGATAACAAATTAAATTGGAAGCCACATATTGAAAACATAAAACTAAAATCTACGAAAGCTCTTAATTTATTAAAAATGTTGCATGGCAAGTCATGGGGATCTGATAGAAGCATGCTATTACGACTATATGGAATTTATGTCAGATCAATAATAGACTACGGTGCGATCGCATACGATTCAGCTGCAGAAAGTACGCTAAGAAAACTGAATGTAATCCAAAACAACGCGCTCAGAATATGCAGTGGAGCGTTTTGCATAAGTCCGGTTATAAGCCTGCATGCAGAAACAAACATATTGTCATTAAAACACCGTCGAATTATATTAGTACTGAAATACTATACGAAACTTAGCGGTAACAAAACGCGTATAAATTACTATAAAACATTTCATTCCAATTTAAATCAAATCTACTGGGACAAAAACAAACCATTTAGAATTAGATGTAATGACTATCTAAACTATTTGCGTATAAATCGGTTTAACATCAGGCCACTCGAAACTACAAACCCGCCATGGGAAAATATTAAACAGATCAAAACGACACGTGATAAAGATCTATTAAATGCAAGAAAGCAAATAATACTAGAAATCAAGATGGCCGCTCAAAATGTATGGACAAATCAAATCAACAACAACTTACGGCAAGTTAAAGGCAAATTGGATTATTGGGAAACATCTTACCGTGAAAACAGACGAGAAGAAATTGTATTATGCAGAATCCGTATTGGTCATACGAAATTAACACATGGTCCACTGCTCCAGACAGGACTCCCGCCGTCGTGTATATACTGCGGTAATCAAAAGATGTCCATCAGTTACGTCATCACTGAATGTCTAGAATTCACCGAGGAACGAGAGAAAGCGTTCGGACATAGAAAAATGACGACAGAAGAAATGCTTGCAGATGATGAAGCTATCGTTCAATATGTTTTTAGTTTTTTAAAATGTATAAATGTATTCCATAAGATATAGATTTACTTTTCCGTTGTATTTAATTATTTAAGTTATAGCAGACGCAAATGACCAAGATGTCGAGCGTCTTTAAATAAAAATATACAATACAATAGTATTAAATAAAAAAACTTTATAAATAAATTAACAGAGATATTAATAAGAACTTATATATATCTATTCATATTGATTAGCCAGATGTGATTTAATTTATTACAATTTTTGTTTATATTTACAATAACTTTTAATTATGAAGCCGATTTTCAAATTAATTCTTCATCGAAATTGATCATATTATTTAATAAACTATTACTATTTCTATGTTTTATAATTTGTAGTTTTTCTAATAATTTTTTTTTTAAATTTATATTCTAGGTGTAAAATTTTTATATTATCTGTAATGTTTTCTATAATATGTTTTTCTTCTCTACAATGTTTTCCATAAAGTGACATCATCATTTTTATTTTTATATGAATTAAAGTGTTCTCTTAGTCTATCATTTATTTGTTGTCTGTTTCACCTATATAAAAATTATTACATTTTGTACAGTTTATTCTGTATACTCCAGATTTTTGTAATACCCTATTCTCTTCTATTTTATTGTTTGCAAATAGATTTAAATAATGTTTTATTATTTATTGCAATCATGATATTGTACTTTTTAAAGATTTTTAAAAATTTATACGTGTATTTTCCTATATATTTAATTGATCTTAAATAATTATCTTTTTATTTTTTGTTTTGTAGAGGACTTATTTTTTGGTTTGTTCCATAATTGGTCTACTATATTCGGATTGTATTTATTTGTTATGGCAATTTGCTTAATGATATTCTTTTCTTTATTAAGTTTGTTTTTATTACAACTTAAAATAATTTTGGATATATTACAATAATTTTTTAAGCTAGCTACTATGTGATTTTGCATGAAAAGAATCATTTGGAATTATTACATCTGTTAGTGTTTGTTTTCTGTGTATATCAATATCTAATATATTATTGTTTATATTAATATTTAAATGTAAGAAATTTATATTTTTATTACCTATTTCCATTGTAAATTGAATGTTTTTATTAAAGTTGTTTAATTCTATTACAAATTTATTTAATTCATAAGTTTTCAACTTATTCGAAATAATTAATATATCATCTACATATCCCACAAAATTTAATACTGTTTTTAAATATATTATTTTCTTCAGATATTGTTTTTTAGTTTATTTATATATATTTCTGCTAAAATAGGTGATGAAGGTGAACCCATCATTAACCCTTCTTCTTGTTTGTAGTATTGATTGTTAAATTTAAAATAGTTTTGATTTAATACGATTTTTAATAATTTTATAAATTTACTGTTATACATTCTATTATTTTCTATATATGTTATTACTTCATCTTTTATTAAATCTGTTGGTTGGATTCTTAATTTTCTTAAATTTATTATTATCAAAAAATGATTATTTTTCCTAAATAATCAGTTTTCTTTATTACTACTATAATATTACCTTCATCGGCTTTAATAAGCATTAAATTATTGTGTTTCAGTTTTTCTTTCAATTTATTTAAGGCTTGATTTGAATTTTTTTGTTGATTTTTCTTTTTACTATTTTGTTTCATTTGTATTAAAATATAGCTAACTTCTATCCCTCAATTATTTTGTAAATTTGGATTAACCTTTTGTATAATATTTTTACACATATATTATAAATTTAAAAAAAGATAATTATTAGAAAAACTACAAATTATAAAGCATAGAAATAGTAATAGTTTATTAAATAATATGATCAATTTCGATGAAGAATTAATTTGAAAATCGGTCTTATAATTAAAAGTTATTGTAAATATATTTTTTTTTAGTAAATTAAATTACATCTGGCTAATCAATATGAATATATATATATATATATATATATATATATATATATATATATAAGTTCTTATTAATATCTCTGTTAATTTATTTATAAAGTTTCTGTATCGCTTGAAAATGATATAAAAATCGAAAAGTTTTGCGAAAATAAAATAAATTTTATGGTGATTAACATTATTTTTATTTTATTTTGTTAATTCTAAAAACCACTACTTTCCAATACATCAACATTATATATATATATATTCACTATCATGTTATTGCAATACTGCAGAGTTTTTAATGAAATGGACTTGCAATTATCTGCCTAACAAGTAAAAGTTATATCACAAAATATTCTACGAATATAATTTAAATTTATTTCATTATATCGGAAAACATAAAATTTACCTGAATCTATAAACGCTTTAACGGGCACACCGTTAACAATGCAATTGATGTATAACATTACAACTAGCCCAAAACTTTCAGGTATATATTCCATCGCTGCCTCCATGTTTGCATGAATATTTTCCTTCCTTATTGATTCAGCTATTAACTGCTGCGTCTCCGGATTTAAGGGATCTGCTGCTAATAAACGTTTATGTTCTTCCAATCTACGTTGTCGCTCTTTCAGTTGAGAATTCAAAATGGATTTGAAACTTTCTGTAAGATAACAATACATGTTCACTTTCATTTTTTTAGAAGATTCTATAAGAATATTAAAATTCTTAAATTATTACAATATTTTCAATGCTAAGTACCTTATATATAACCTTAGCAAATAATTTTATGCAAGACGCCGCTCGATCATAAAAGAATCTAAATATTACATTATTAATTTATGTAGGAACCCCCAAAGAAAGAACCTACAAAAGAAAACGAAATTATATTTGATCAACATTATATGACACTAGACTATAACCTACAATATGAATTAGTTATAATTATATAATTAATTATAGAAACCGATGTTTCAGTCGACAATGTTTATACCTAGTATAACGTGAGCAGAGCAACTGCTTCATATCATAATTACCAATACCTTTGATTAATTGTAACGCATTTACACATATTTATATAAAAAGTATATTCAAATGTGTAATTCAAAATTAAAGGAACAATATCTGAAACTGTAGTTATACATTGCAACGTTCAATTCTTGTGTTTAGAAACATCGCTATTTGGACTATTCTATAAATGTGTGATATACAAAATTATAAAAACATTTATGGGTTGAAACAACCAGGTATTTTTAAACGAGTTCTAAACACGTCTAAATTAAAACTAAATTATTACGCAATGAAAACAAATCACAAATGCAATAGCATAAAATTAAAATTATACCAATATCGCCAGCGATGGCTGCATTAGCTAAAGCAGGATTATTCTGTTTTAACAATTCCAATTGTTGAGTGTTTGACATCACTAATTCTCTGAGGCGTACAGGATCATTTAATTTAGAATTTCCACTTAAACTAGTCTCCCATACACTTCGAGGTATTACAATACCAGAGAAATCCAATGATTCAACTGCATCATTAGAAGCTGAAACATTTAGATATTTTTAAATGAAAAATTATAATTATATATACTACTAAACAAACATTATTAATTTGAAATTATTATATATAATATATATGTATGTACATTAAGATAATTTTATACAAACATTGATTATCAGCTGAAGTGGAAGGTTTATTTTTCTTCGCTAATGGACTGTTACCGACTGATGTAGTAGAATGTTTATTTCCTGATGATTCTATTGTAATTACATCATCTTCACAAATTCCGTAACTTCGTAAAGACTTAGAGTCATCAATTAATATCACGCCTTGATACTTTATAACCATATTGTCTGCTAGTAATCCTGATTCATTTTCACAAGAAACCTTCAACGTACGTAAATCTAAATCCTCACTTACATCCGTGACAAATATTGCATCTGAAGGTATTATTAAAGTTATACGCATATTGAATGATTAATGTTTTAATAAAGCAGCTGATGACTATGTTTCAATTTAACATTGAAGTATTACAACATTAAAAAATATTATTTCACACTTGAAATAAATTTACATAAACCAAATGAAACAGCTTTAAGAAATCAACGAAATCATATTCATGTCCCACCCCACTCAACATTTACATTTTGCTACATCATACCACAGAATAAATAAATAGGAAGAACGTAATCATCGCCAATTTAACCAAATAAATCCCCAAAATATATTTTTAGAATAATTTTATACAATACAAACAATTTTTAAATAAATTTTTAAAATATAATAAATACACAATTTTTCTATTTTAACAATTCTTATTTTTCCCGTGTCAAATTTTATTCGATAATTATGTTTATGATAAATTCAAAGGCTTCCAATGCTGTTTCTTAATTTTAGTTCTTTTACCACACATTTTCGCTTTTTGCTTTGTTTTATCACTTTGCACTCATGCGCTGTGTGTTTATAATTAATTTTTAAAGTTAGTATTACTGTATAAGTTCTTAATTACTGTAGTAACTTCCCATAAAAAAGTACTTATTATATATACATCTATATGTATGAATGACTAATGAAATTTTCAACAAGCATTCTCTTGTTTACATAATTCATGTATAAATGAGTACTTGGCGAGTAAACAGAAACTCTCACAATATTAAGGAAAATTTTTTTCATTTAAATTAATAAAGTCATCAGTTTGTTTATTGTAGAGAGGTTTGTATATCTAACAACATAGTAAAATATTTTTTCTTTTAGGTAATCTGCTAAAGTTAGCATTAAACATCATGTATGACAGAGTATATATCTATTCATTTAGTAGTAAGGTATTCCCCGATCCTTAATTGTTACATTATGTGTAATGATATTTTCCTTTTTTGAATTGGATGCCGTACCCCATAATTGAATACCGTACGATCACACTGGATTAAAGATAGTTTTGTGCAATAGTGATTTATTTTGTATGGATAATGGTGATTTTCTTCCAATAAGCCAGTAGTATTTACGAAATTGAATGTACAATTTCTTTCGCTTTATATTAATATGTCTTTGCCAAGTTAGTCCTTTATTTAGATGCATGCCTAGGTATTTTACACAATCAGTAGCTTGCAGTTCTTTACCCTTGACAGTAATTGGTTCTGCATTATGTTTTGTTTTTTAACACTACAGTACGGTAGTAAATATATTTGGATTTTGGATTTTAATATAAGTTTCAAAACCAGATTTCCAAGATCGATTTAGCTGAATTTGTAGTGCATTAATCATTTTTTAATGTATTTTCTGTTAAGTTTAATAACCTCCGTTGCAAACATTAGGCCTACGATGACGATACTTATTGTAAATAGTTAACAATTTTTTTTTTAGTGCGTAGAAACCAGTAGTATTATAAATTACATTTTATTAACAATATTTGACAACATCGACTACATTTCACCTTACATTAAATACACAAGGTTGTATGTGTCGAAACAATCAGTGGAAACATTTATAAAGTTTTCTGGATTCACTATAGCAGCGTTTAAGTACATTTCTGTTGATATATTGTCGCGTTCGAAATATTACAGCAGGTCATAAACATAATTATTAATACAATAAAAAATATATTCGAAAATGAATATGATCCAGTTAGTTGTAGAAAAATTACTTGCATCAAATATAAGTATTCGTGATTTTTTCTTTCTACTAACTTAAAATAATATCTTCGATGACATTTATTTGTGAAAGTATAATAAATAAGTACAGGAGTGTTACGCAGTCGCTATTAATCAGTTTATTAAACGACAGTGAATAGAATAAGGAATGTATTTACACATAATAATAATTACAAGCTCAAATGTATTTTTTAAACTGAAAATTGTATCCTTGTAGAAAAATATGAATTTATTAACCGATACAATTAACAATAATTCCATAACACGAAGTGGTATCGAAATTATATATTGAATTCAATCTAAAAAACAAAATAATAATATAAGCTAACTTAAATACACAAGTATAGACATACATATAATACCGTCGCATCTGCTCCGAAATATATCTCAAACCGGACGCTTCATTCCGATTTACAAATACCGTATGTCCACCATGTGTATGTACAGCAGTATCAAAAATTTTTCAATAAACTACAGTTTAGTTCAAATCCAAATATCAATCGAATGTATACGCTTAGTCTACCAGACAACCTTCCCAAGCGATTCAAGAAACGGAAATGGTGTCGTGATGCCTTGCCAATCACTTGAAGAAATAGTTAATTTTTGCCAAACAGCACTACTTATGTATCAATTTAATTTAAATGCAATAGACTCGTACTTTTTTTCTTTTAACCTCATCCTCGATCTAACTTATCTCACTGGAGATGTTAGTCGCATATATTGCTTCCTTTTCCCTTCCTTCCATGCCACTTCTTTATCTTTCCTACTTCTTCTATTCATCACCGTTGGTTGTGGCATATGTCGGTACAACATAGAAAAAAATAAAATAATTCAATCATATACACTTAAATTTCTGAAATCACGTTTGTTTGTCTCGTGTATTTTTCGCGTTTATAAACTCTTATCGTATTTCACCTCACGTAGTCGCGCGCGTGAACATCTTCGCGTAATCGGTTTTCCTGGTTGTGACTAGTGCGTTACAATCAACTCAACCGTCGATTCGTATCTTTCCCCTTCTACTTCTGACGGCCATTTTATCGCAATGCTCTGTTCCACCACAAGACGGCGTCTAAATTCTAACATGAACGTAGATACGGATAATAATACTGCTGCTAATGCTGTTGTCATTGTTACAGCTGTTGCAAATACATCGTTATCAGGTGATAAACTTCCATATCATACTAACACTACTAACGGTGAACAGAGCAATAATAGTAATTGTAATAGTAATATTAATAACACGTCTAATAAAGTAATAACACAGGCGACGGATAACTCAAATTTAAAAAAAAAGGTTAATCCAATTAAAATCATGCAGTCGATAAATTCATGGCACATCGTACCGACTCGAAAACGTCAACGAGTACTGACTTCTGATAGCTCGCCTACCGTAGAAATAAAATCAAATAGATTCTTGCCTTTAATAAATCACCATAAAAATCTAGAGCAGAAGATTCCAAAACCTCCTCCAATAATTTTATATGGAATAGTTAATTATAAAGAAATGGAAACATGCATCTCTTCTTTTTTAAATAAAAACGATTTCGTTTGTCAAGCACTAAACCTCCAAAAAATTAAATTAAAAATAAACAACGCTGACAGTTATAGAAAAGTTATAAAACAGCTTAAAGAAAAAAATGTAATATATCATACGTATCAACTAAAAGAAGAGAGAGCCTATCGTGTTGTGATTAAAAATATACATCATACAATGCCGGTAGAAGAAATTAAAGAAGCATTGAATAAGAAAGAATTCGGGACGAGGAACGTTACTAATGTACGTAAACCAAAAACGAAACAACCTTTACCTATGTTTTTTGCGGACCTCGAACCTAATACAAATAATAAAGATATTTATAATTTGCAATATCTATTAAACATGAAAATAAAAGCGGAACCGCCATATAAGAATGAAAGAGTAATACAATGCACCAGGTGCCAATTGTTTGGCCATAGCAAGTCATACTGCACACTACCGTTCGCTTGTGTTAAATGTGGAGAACAGAATGACTCAAAAAATTGTAATAAATCAATAGATCAGCCAGCTAAATGTATACATTGCGAAGGGAACAACCCGGATAATTATAGAGGTTGTACTATATATAAAACCTAATCAACAAAAGGAACAAAGTCCATAATATATCACAGAGAGTAAATAAAGATGTACAAAGGTTCGTTCCAACTGATACAGACTTTCCTACAATGCCTCACAATAATACACAACCCACTAATGATTCCACATGGGTTAGAAATAATATATTGCAAAATCGTTCGACAAAAAAAAATTATCTTAACCTGCGCTGCATAGTACGAATAACGAAACTGATAAATACAAATGATACAAATTATAGCGTAGGAGCTCAACTCAACGAATTCTTAATAGAATTTAAAAATATTTTTAATCAATTAATTCAGAAAAATAATATGATAATGAATATGTTATCAACATTAATTAACAAATTATCATTTAAATGAATAAAATAGTTAGAATAACTACTTGGAACATTAATGGACTGGTCCGGTATCGTCATGAAGTCGAAGCGTTTTTAATAAGCAATAACGTAGATATACTTTTGATATCCGAATCTCACTTTACTAACAAAAGCTACGTCAAAATACCTTACTACACAGTTTACCACACAGACCACCCAGATGGTACACAGCCCACGGTGGAACTGCTATTATTATAAAAACCTCCTTGAAGCACTATGAAACAAGTAAGTTTACAAAAGAATACTTACAAGCAACTACTATAATTATGGAAACCTCATTTGGTTCCCTTGCAATATCATCGATTTGCTGTCCACTTAAACATAATATCAAGCAAGAACAGTATGGAGAATACTTCAAAGAACTCGGAAATAAGTTTGTCGTTGGCGGCGACTTCAACGCTAAACACACATCTTTTGGATCGCGCCTAACAACACCCAGAGGTAGACAATTAAATGCATATGTTCAAAAAAAAAAATTGTACCTGTCTGATGGAATACCATCATACTGGCCAACCGATATAAACAAAATACCCGACCTACTGGATTTTTTTATCACTAAAGGGGTCGATATCGATTACACATTGGTAGAACCATCTTTGGATGGTACGTCCGATTATTCTCCAAAAATACTAAGTATTAATAGTACAGTAACACATTCTCCTACAAGATCGATCCTGACAAACGGAAATACCAATTGGGATATATTTCAGCAGGCAGTCGAAAGCAAAATAGATTTAACTATTCCGTTAAAAACCGAAGATAACATCGAAATAGCTATCGAACATTTTGTTAAAAGCATTCACGAAGCAGCACATTTAGCTACTCCAGAAAGGAAATTGTGTGCAAAAACAACTAGTCATCCTAAAGTACTAAAGGATATGATCGCCGAAAAAAGACGATTAAGACGAATCTGGCACAATGATAGAGACCCAGTTAATAAAAATGCATTAAATAGAATAACTAAACAGCCGAGAATCAGACAAGAAGAACGAAACATTTCAAGAATATATTACACAGTTGACGCCCAATATGGATACTGACTATTCGCTATGGAAGGTTACAAAAAATTTAAAACTCAATCACACACGTTGACAATCACTACTGAAAGTTGGAAACCACGGATGGGCAAAAAATAACAAGGACAAAGCTGAAATATTTGCTAAATACCACTCTGAAATTTTCCACTGCGACAATAACACAGTAACTAACGAAGAGGAGTATATTAATAATTACCTACAAGCACCATCCCAAATGTGCTTACCTACAAAACCGGTATCATCACTGGAGGTAAAATCTCACATACAGAAACACCTCAATCCAAAAAAGTCCCTTGGATACGACTTAATAACTGCAAAAGTATTAAAAAATTGGCCGAGAAAAGCGATAATGTTGTTAACATACGCAATAATTCGTATCGGCTATTACCCCATACAGTGGAAATTTGCCTATATAATAATGATACATAAGCCTGAAAAGAAGCAGGAAGAAATGCCATCATACAAACCTATTAATCTCTTACCTATTACTTCAAAGTTATTTGAAAAACTCATCTTAAGAAGAATAAAACCAATACTTGAAGGAAATAAGGTAATACCCGATTGGCAATTTGGGTTTAGAAAACAACATGGTACGATAGAACAAATACACCGAATAGTTGACGTTATCAACAGCAGTTTTGAACAAAGAAAATATTGTACTGCGCTATTCCTGGATATAGAAAAAGCATTTGACAGAGTCTGACATACAGGTTTATTATTTAAATTAAAGAAAAATTTGCCACATCAATATTATACGCTATTTAAATCTTACCTAACAGACAGATACTTTCAGGTAAATACTGATGATGAGTATTCTGAAATATATAGTATACATTCAGGTGTGCCTCAGGGTAGTGTACTTGGGCCGATACTATATCAGATTTACACTTCAGATTTTCCTGACAACATTAACACTACAATAGCTATGTTTGCTGACGATACAGCAATATTATCAAGTCATCATGATCCTAATGTTGCTGCGGAACACATGCAGGCTCATATTAATCATATAGAGAAATGGTGTAAATCATGGAAAGTCACTGTAAATGAATCCAAATCCACGCATGTCCTGTTTACGCTAAACAGAATTAAAGGAAAAACTCCGATCCGCTTTAACGATAAAATAATATCAGAGTCCTGCTCTGTAAAATACCTAAGATTGTACCTGGATGAAAGGATAACCTGGGAAAACCATATTCTAGCCAAAAGAAAACAACTTGAGCTTAAACTACGGAGTATGGCCTGGATAATGCACCGGAATTCATTATTATCAGTTAAAAATAAACTGTTAATATATAAAATTATTTTAAAACCTGTATGGACATATGGGATTGAAATCTGGGGGAACAGCCAGCAACTCCAGGCTGGAAATAATTCAGCGCTTTCAGTCAAAAGTCTTGCGTTACATCGCTGGAGCACCATGGTATATTCGCAATACCGACCTGCACAAGGATCTCCAGATTCCCGATGTAAAAGAAACAGAATACACAGTAGTAAATATTAGCAGCGACTCCAGAAACATGTCAATCGACTGACTGCAGATCTTAAGAGTAATACCACCGAGTTCAAGCGTCTGAAAAGATACTGCCAAGCGGATTTGTAACGTCGTCAATAAATTACGATTAGTACACACATAGAATAGCGGCTATTGGGCAGCATTCTGTTATAATACTTATAAAATATCAATGCTACTTATTGTCCCGTTCAAAGACAGATCGCATGCAAAAAAAAAATTACACTTAAAAAATTAGAAGTTTTATAAGCAAAAATTTGGAACATTACAATAATTCTATCCTTGTCATTTTGCAGTTTTAAGTTTTAAATTTTAAGGGGTAGAATTTAAATTACTGAAAGAATTCATCATCCAGATTTCATGATTATTTAATATTCTGTTAACAAGCTAAAATAATTTGCTCATGAATTTTATTTCTTTTCTTTTTCGTCAAATGTGTAAATACTTTACTGCAAAATTAAAAAAAAAAAAAAAAAAGTCTATATAGTGGTTAGAAACAATATTTTTCGAACAAATTTGCATGAAGTTTCTTTAACGATCTAAAATGATTGAACGCCTTATTGTAATTCAGGTGGCTGTTATTAAAAATTATTTGTTTACAAGTTTTATTTTTACTTGTAAGTGATGATACTCTTAACTAGTTAAATTGTTTTTTTATTTACTTGTTCACTCAGTAAACCGATTTTTTTTCTCTAGAATTATATATATTATTATACGAATTTTCCTTAAGGCATATGTTGTATTGTAAAATATGTATACTTTATCACTAATACTTTTTAATTTTGTTCATTTTTTATTGTTATCCCGCGTTTACATATAATATAAGACGATATTCCCGAAAAATCACAATTTATCATAAAATTATAAATTTTACTGGGATGTATGTTCATATTATACAATACCGCTTCTCACGTTAACTGTAGATAATTTTCAATGTATTTATAAAAATACTTTTAAAATTGAGACATTTCACGTCGAACAGAGAATAAAAAATTTTGTTAGCATCAAAATTTCATATAGCATGCCTGAAATGGTTAATAAATTCGACTTTCAAGAATTTTCGAATCCAATTCGTAGCGTATGTTCTAAAAATTAAATCGTATTGTTGTGATAAATATAATTCTTCCGCCACTACGAGTATATATGTATCGATACTACCTATTTTATTTTGTATAAATAAATAAGACGTATATAGATATTTACTGTAAAATCATTTGATTGTGTAATTACTAAATATGACAACAATATATTTTTAAAGATAATACGTCTCTTCTTATAATTTTACAATAAATACATATACAGATAGAATTTATTCATACAAACTAAAATAAGCAAGTAAAACATGCACCATGATATACAAATAGCGGAATTAAATTTTGAAAAATTAATGGCATAAATACGACTAAAATTTCGAAACGCGCATTATGAATAACGATTAAAAAAACATTTTAAAATCGAATGTTGTTCAAATAATCGAGAAATATAATTAAAACTAAAAAATTATACGTATAAAAAATGAATGACTGACGAAAGAACAATGTAATAAAATGTATGATTGTAAACAAAATTGTTTTTTTTTTCTTTTTACTATTTAACTGGTTAGATGCAACATCGATCGTTATTGGAAACGGAATACAAATAATTATGAAAAGTTAATTACTATGAGGAAAATATTATCTGAATAATAGCAAGATTCATTTTAATGCGTAAAATCAAATACCCAAGGTGTTTTTTTTATTAATACAGATACATTCTCTGATTTTTTCTTTCTTCGTCTACTAGAACTTCATATTATTTCTTTCTCTTATATTGTGCCGCGGACATCTGTAAATAAAAACAGTTGTAATAAATATCGTTCAACTTTATTCGTAAGAAAAGTACTATTTCTTTTTGTTCAAATTAAAAATAATAATAATAACATATCCATAGGAATCAACCATCGATACTTCTCACAACGTCACAAAATTTCAGGGCCCAGGGACATTTTAGACATTTCTAATCTCTACCCTTCGATAAAAACTTACATTTCTTCTTAATTTGTCTCGTAAATGTTGTCTATCAGCACATAATCTGAAGAAAAAAATTAATATTCGCCGTCATCAACATTTAACAAACGAAAAAATTAACCACACAGAATAACAATGAAGAAACACAACGTTGATACAAAAAACAACGGTTTATAACGGAAATTATCAAACCACTAGGAAATACGAACGTCGAAATTAGCGGGCTCTAATCAATTGGTTTGAACCGTTATATTTAAAATTTAGTTCAAAATTGTATAATCCATTAAAAAATCAAAAATATTTTCTATAAATGCTATGAAATAATTAAATCAAAATGAATTCATCTAAAATAAATGTATAATGTTGCAACAAAGCTTAAATTTCATTAGTACACGATAAATATATGTCTTATCGACAGCAACATCGAGTAATTACGATTTTCTTAGTTTCTTAAGGAAACAGTAAAATTTGAAATAACATAACAATATATAAAAATAATTTTTTCTATAATTTAACGTCATTGAAATAACTATAGTAAGTATATTTTACGTATTTAAAAGTTGTACTTCGATTATATAATGCGGTTTTCGTTTTAACTAAACTAAATCAACTCGTAAAAGTAATATTAGAACTAATAAATATCTGAATACATTCACATTCCCTTATTACGGCAATTAACTGTTATAATTAAAAGTTTGCGTATATTTAAAAATGCGAAACAATTCTAAAACAGTCGAATGTACCAAAATATGCGATGTTTTCGAAAATATAAAAAATTTGATAATTTTATATTTATAACAATAAGTGACAAAATGATTAAAAACGAAATGAACGTTTTCAAGGTAAAATAAGAAGAAGGAAATGTGAAATATACACACACATATAAAAATGAGATTTATATCATAATTTTACACAAAAGTTACTAACTTAAAAATCATGTTCGTGGCATCATAAATTACACTTCACCCAGAAACTATTTAAAACGGTAAAAAAAATTCAACTCATCCGAGTATTCTGTTTAAGTGTCCAATGGTTAATCGGAAATATACATACCATCACCACTGACAAATTTAGAACGCTTTATGTTATTAAATTAGAAAATTAAATACTTACTGATAAAATGAATGTAAAATCGCAAGTTCACAAACACAATCAAAATTATTATGGCGATTTTTAAGAAAAATACTGCCATCTAGTACACACACATAAACAATGACTGTCAATGACGAGAACACCATAATACACTCATTTTAAAAATTTATTAAAATCATCTAACACTCTTTTACATCGAAATATATTTCTAAACCTGAGTGTTTGAATTATTATTTTAAGAAATAATATTTAAACAAAAAACTTAAATATAAAAATTCTAAAAATCTTAATTAACCAATATTATTTATTATAAATGAAACATTTTAAAGTAATGTTCGATTTAAGAAGAATTTTTCAACTACAAAACTAAAACAAAAAACTGATTCTATTGAAAGCTAAAAGTGAACAAAAAATCAAAACATTTAAATGCATTGTCAAATTTAATAATGTAATCATATAAAGACAAAACTAGTGGTTTAGTTATATTTTTCAAATGTCAAAAAATCTTGTGTAAATATCTCGCCAAATACCTGCGATTCTCAACTACAATGAATAAGCATAAAAACAAAATTTTATAACAAGAAAATGAAATCCTTCTTTGTCTTCTTATCGCTAAACTTGTTTCGCATACCGTTCAAAAAGTAAACGATCGCCACCATCTTGATCATCACAGAATATCACATACAGACGATATAACGATACACAGAAGTCCACACTCACATCTTTCTGATGTAAATATTAAATCTTCATATGCAGATCAATTAAAAGTTAAAATTTTTCCTCTAATCAACTTTGACCATCTAGAAAAATCAAAGGTTTATTTTTAACTGTATAAGAAATTATAAACTACAAAAAAAAACTCATCGTATTAAAAAAACTAAACACATAATTCTACAAAAACAAAATAGCAACTTTTAAAGTTGCCAATGGTGGAAAGTTATCATTTTTTTCAAATCGGAAGAACTTATCGACGAATTTAATTCCATTCACGATGGTTTTTAACATGTACTGTTTGTCATAAACGAGTATTATCTAAGAAAAGAATGAAATTTTTACAAATATCTCTACAATTATGGGCAGCCATTACCCCTCAAATGAAATTCAAATTAACATCTAACATCTCAATTCGCCAAATAAATTCATTTGATAATGTATTCGGACACATGGTTAGTTAGAGGAGGCAAGTTTATGTTAATGCAGATATAGAATTAGATAAACTTCTCGGTTAATTTATTGTACAACATAATGACCGTCAATACAAAGTTTTTATACCTTACAATGAATTTTCCTGCTTTTGACTTTAATCTAAAGGCCATAGAGCTGTAGAGTGTCCTACTGACAATGCTTTCATTTCTTCAACTAGTATTGCCATAAATAAGCCGTGGAATGATTAACCAACATAATATTAAGACAGACGAACAAGAATTTATCATGTTCTACTACCACTCTCGAACTTTTCGTTTTTTGCGTTAAAAATAGCCGTCCAGTTTAAATAGGAAATGAATACACAAACTTAAATGGATTAATTAAATTACTTAAAGACTGCCACCTATTGGTCAATCTTAAAAGAACAAAAATATGGTTTATGGAAATAATAAAATCCTTTACTCAGCACATAAATTCTACACAATAGACAGTTGATCAACATAAACAAATTTCATAATGGTAGTTAAATCGGGCATAATTTCTTGTAACTGTAAAACATTATGAAGATTTCCAAATATTGTCGCCACAATACACAATCCTTAAATAATTTATATAGAAGAAGCACACTTCCAAACACAGCAGAAAGTCACTTTGAACTTAAACATTATTACAAACAACTGTTCAAGACGATACAGCCCACGGAGGTGACGGGATAGCTGTTAAACAAAACGCGATGTTTAACGAAACATTAAAACCAACTTGCGAATTGTAGCAGTGCGTGAATTTCTCATGCAACTATTTCCAAAATTTATCTACCTTCAAGAGCCAACGTTCAGAAAGAAGAACTACTTCAAATTTTTCGTAGTCTACAGTCTCGAATTATACTAGTTTTTGTCATAATATTTCTAGAAGCTATTAACATACTACAAACTGTGGAAAAATCTTAAAAGAAAAATTATCGATGCAACTGGTAAAACCAAAAACATATTAAAGACGCGTTCTACAATGGATTTAATGGTTTGTTTAGCTCCGATTACAAACTTAATTTGTGTTGAATATCATAAGTGAACATTGTTCACTAATAGTTTTCGGATTAACTAATAGCTCAAACGCTATTGTCAGGCATAATTTTGGTACTACCCACCGTAAAATGGAATAGACGATATATTTCAAATTAAGTGAACAGAAACAAATCTACTCGGGTTACAATAACTTTAAATAAATTGTTCAATATTTTTCTACCCACTTTCTTGCAAAAATTTTCAGTCCCTGAATCATCTTCACAGTACTAAAAACGCGTTTCATGGTAGAATTAAAATAGGTCCAAAACAATTAGAAATAGACACAGAACCATGAAACAAATAAGAACCCCAACATCCTAAATTACATAGATTTCAAGAAAAACGAGCCTTAGCCAAAAATATACTAAAACAGTCTAGAAGAACATGTCGGAAAAAGTTTATTTTAGACATTACAACTGATTTTAGAAGTATGACGCAAAATTAATATATAAAACAAAGCATCATCTACTGTCACTTATAGTGTTTCATAGATATAAAACATTTAGCAGAAATAGCACTTCGCGATAATCTCAATCACTACTTCATCATTCAGTAATCAAACGTAAATTCGACGACTTCTGAATATAATACAAAAAAAAAAAAGCAAATAAACTTACTTTAAAGTGCATATAGTATCTACATTGTTTACTGATTAGCTGAAATTCAGGCATATATGTCTGGCAGTCTGTATGCGACAAATATGTTCCGTTTTATATGTTTCACATTTTTATGCGAATATGTATATATGTTTATGGTAAAACGACGTCAACAAAAATAATTATGATTTTTCCTCGACACCGTTCAAAGATTGTATTATATCTGTGCAAAAAAAATAATAATTAATGATCGCCACTTATATTTTATTTAATACGTTAAATCATATGCTAAAAATTAACTTAAAAATAAATTCATCTGATCGTATAAAGCGCACGATTAAATTACACTAATCGCTAAAGTTTCGGAATAGTTTTCAACTAGTAACAAATTATCTATTATATCATCAGTGCTCCCTTTTAAACTTACATTTGAACAATTATTAATATTATAAATGAACCATATAATTATGTCTTACTGTGTCGTTTTCGTATTCGAAATAGACGTATTCAATTTGAGTTATTTTTCGGTTCTAGACATATTGTTGATTATCATCTATTGTGAAAATTGTACTGATCTTTCTCAACTATTCATCATTCGTTTATCTACTAAACAACTTTCGTTAAAATGTACAATTACAATTTATGATTTATATATGGCGAATTAATTCTTCGAATGAATTCACAAAATGATATATTCCGAAAACTATCGCCATAATTTGTAATAAACGGACAGACTTCATGTTAGTGAAACAGCTAATAATTAAACAAGCAAATTATTTTACAATAATTGCCCATTCAAATTGGATGTATTTATACAAAACGAAGGGCTCTAGCATCGCTACATAATATATAAACACAGGAATTAAATTTTTACGAATGAATCGCACCAATACCACTCAACTTTTAGAACGTGCACTAACAATGATCATTAAAAAATCATTTAAAGTTGAACTTTGTAAATAAAATAATCGATTAATATTTTTCAACTGAAAAATTATACTATTTTAACAATCTCTCCGTTTTAGAAATCGGATAGTGAATTTTTCAATGCAATATAGATAATTTTAATAGATTTAAAATAGTTTCGTTAATATACAAACCGGAAGACGATAAAATACAATGTAAGAAACCAAACACACTGCCAAATAATGGAAACAAAATGCGAGATCAACAATGAAAAATTAAGGAAATAAAACATTGTTAATGATAAAGTATACATATCTCGAAATACAACAGACATCTTAAGCAAAGACTATATAATAAAATATGATTCGTTAGAATAAAAAATAAATAAACAAACAACGCAATGAGTAAATAAGAATCTGGTAAATATGTTTTTTTCTATCAACTGAATATTAATAACGGAAATGTGATCTGAATTTTAATATATAATTTAAAAACTCACCTAAGCTTTTCTTTATTAATACAAGCTCATTCCTCAGAATTTCATTTGTCACAGTTTTATCTGCGAATAAATACAAAAAGTAAACAATTGAATGTCTGCAATTTTTATATATTTCTATTTTTCCATTAGCTGTTATATACAATGATGTAATTCTCTGTTACATTAGTAATTAGAATGACATTTTATCTTCGTAGTTATAAAATTAAATTAAAATAAAATATTTTTCTACTATTAGTTGGGTGATAACGCCGCATAAATATTTATCACAAAACTTTACAAATAAAAAATAACACATTTTTATAATCACATTAAAAATTTTAATCTACATATATCAAGTTTATAAATTTTACAAGAAAAAAAGCTAGTTTTATATATATTACAAAATAATAATCGTTAAAACCGGTTCACTTCATAAATTACAAATATATTTATCGAACTTAGTAAACAGCAACTACAATTACAAGTTAAATTATGTCAAACGTATATGATTTACATTCAATTATGCTCTGAATTATATTAAAGTATATTTTTTGTAATTTTTTAGTTAAATATACATTACTTGATTTTAAGCATAGCTCAATAACTATATATTTGATCATATTAACTTTAAAATAAACAACTACGATTAATTACATATCATCAATCCTCATTACTCGTATCCTATATATAAAAAAAAAAACAAATAACTCATTAGATAATATTTGATGGGTCTGATTAAATCAATATGCATCTTGTTCCCTTAAACACAATTATAAAAATTACTCAGACCTCGCTAGTATTTAAGTTTCTCTAAAGCAAAGAAAACACCGATATATAAAGATGACTTGAATAGCTATAAAACGACAAATTTTTATGTGCAATTAAACTAAAATGCACCGAACTAAATACTGTTTAGAAAAACTGTAACAAATTATACACTTGACAAAAAAAATGTGTTTTCTGTCAATAAATAATGTATCACAGAGAAAACTGCATGTTTAGAATGTATGTATTGGTATATAATACAGTTATCTAAATTAATGAAACTGTAAATGCAGACAGTAAAGTTAAAACAAACTATACGCATAATCTCTACTATAACTACTACAAAATGTGATTTAAAACATAACAATAATAAATAACCGAATTACCTGACAATTCAATTTCAAATCACCGTTGAGCAAATACAAATCTATTTAAATCATCACTTCCATCATAATTACCTTAAGGTATGTATACACTAATATTTTTGAGTAATATTTATAAAGCACTTGCATAAAGTATTAATTTTTAAAAAATAAAACTACATTTCTACAACATTGAATATAATCTTTAATATGTTTTTATATATATTAAATGAATATTACATTTAAAGAAAAAAAGTATATTAATGCTGCAATGATAGATGAAGATCAAGTTAATGTAATGGCGGGAAAATTTATAATTAGACGTAGTGCATGGCGTACCTATTACCTTATAACAGATCAAGAACCTATTATGGTATCTAAAATAACTACAGATCGCGCTTCCAGGACATATATACAACTTCATCCTGAACAATACCAAAAAGTAATGAAACTTGGGAAGCTTCATATCAAGTGGGAGTCATTGTCATTTGTTGATGCAATAAATCCACGCAGGTGCTCAAAATGTCAAAAGTTTGGTCATCCTGAAAAATATTGTAAGTCTAGTAATATTTATATAAATTTTGTAAAACATTGTAATAATTTAAAAATATGTTCCAATTGTGCATGCCATAAAATTAAAAACTCTGATCAAGGTAATTTAGATGATAAGTTAACTAATTTAAGTATATTAGATAAGTATGCTGCAGAGATTGATCATGTTACAAGTAGTAAAAATTGTCCTATGTATGTCAGGAGCTATGAGAATCTAAAATCTAATATAAATTTTGGGTCCCCTTAGGTTCTCATATATTAATGTTGATAATTGCAAAGCAACTCAATTAATTTTCTTACGGACATTTTATAATGAAAATATAGACATCTGTGTCCTATCAGAACCACATTTAGTTAACAACTCTATTTCCATAAATCATGGCTATGTAACATATATCAATGATAGGACAGCTATTATTATTAAGGATTGTATTCTTCATAAGTTATTAATAACTAAACACAATACTATAGCTCTTAATATTGGCAGATTTATTCTAATATCCTGTTACTTATCCCCAAATAAACCTAGGAACACTATAATAAATAATATTGATCACATTATAAAACTTTTTCCAAATTTTGCTGTAATATTAGTTGGTGATTTAAATATTAGACTACCTCAATTGGAGCCTCAAGTCAGACCAAGTCAAAATTCACTGTTGTTACAGGATCTGATGTATAGCAATAATCTTGTCATTAAAAATGATAAGTCACCAACTTTTAGCAATCATAATGGAAAGAGCATCATAGATTATCTGCTGGTGTCTGCTGGCATTACACAATTAGTAAGCTTCCAAATAAAACAATTTGACCTTGCTTTTCATAAAAATATTTTATTCTCAGTGTCCTATAATTTTGAAAAGGCACCTGGTACGATCTTCACTAAACTAGATATTTCTAAATTTAACAAAATTCTGGATAAAAACTATATTACAACACTGCAAGAAAATATCAATAAATGTAATTCTAGTCTAATGATAGAGAAACACATCAGTAAACTGAATGCATACCTCAGTAGGACTATTCATAGATGTCAGAGTCCAGCATTAATATCAAACTGTGATTGGTGGACTAATAAGTTGGAGCTAATTAAAAATAAATTTAATCTAGTTCGCAAAAAGAAGACTAAATGTAGAAATTCAGTTAAATTTTTCTATATTAACAATACACTTAAGCAATTGAATGTTGAGTATAAACATGAAATAGTTAGGGCAAAATTACAACAATGGAAGACCTTTGTGAGCGGAAGTACTGCATGGGGTAAACCATATAAAATAATTAATAAAAAAAATCCAAAAGTTAGTATCCCCAACATAGTCTCTGCTCAGCAAACAATTAGTGATGATTATGAAAAATGTAATGCTTTCTTAAAACATTTTCTGCCTAATAAACTTGATACACCGCCTATATCTGTACCAACATCTGGGATGCATCCCCCAGAGGTTAGTAGTCAAGTTGTTAATGACATAATTAAAAGGCTTAAAAACAAAAAGGCAACCTCTTCTGATAAAATAAACAATAAGGTAATTAAACAACTCAACCTGAAATTTAAGGAACTTTTCCCATCACTTATCAGAAAATGCATAGATCTTCAAGTCTTCCCCCAATGCTGGAAAACAGCTGAATTGAAATTACTCCCTAAACCTGGAAAGATATCTTCTGATATCACTGCTTATCGCCCAATCTCTTTACTCAACTGCATTGGTAAGATGTTTGAGAAAGTTGTTAACCATCTAGTGCTATCCAAAATAAATGAACAGTGTTTATTACATGGCAATCAATTTGGGTTTCGTGCAGGGCACTATGCTGAAACTGCTGTTTATAAATTAGTACACGCAGTCAGAAATACACTGAATGCAGAGATGACTGCAGTTGTTTTCTCATTCGATATTACAGGTGCATTTGATAACTGTAAGTGGTCTGCAATTTTTGATATAATTAAAAATTACAAATTCAATCCATACTTAATTAATGTGCTAGTAAGCTATTTTCAAGATAGGGTTGCTCACCTCAGCATTGGAGATGCAAGTAGCTCAAGGAAAGCTAGTTGTGGAGTTCCACAAGGTTCTGTACTGGGACCTACACTATGGAATTTACTATATTCCGATGTTCAT
Source organism: Coronaproctus castanopsis (assembly GCA_032883995.1). Lineage (NCBI taxonomy): Eukaryota > Metazoa > Arthropoda > Insecta > Hemiptera > Monophlebidae > Coronaproctus > Coronaproctus castanopsis. Next base: position 3,626,117 of record CM065054.1, read on the forward strand.
TATAAGGTAGAGGATTTCTGTAAACTAAGAAATAACAATTGTGAGTTAATCTCATATGCTGATGACCTCTGTCTCATTTTTAAGGTCACTAAGTATTATGATTTTGAACAAATAAGAATGATAATTGAATTTCTTGAGGCTACCATCACAAATTTTGGACTGACATTTTCTGCACCAAAATGCAGATTTACTGTTTTTGACAACAAAAAGATTACAGACATAATTAAAAAATTGAAGCTTATTTCTGGCCACGCTATTGAGCACACAGCCATCTTAAAATATCTAGGAATTCTGATTGATGATAAGCTCACATTTATGCCTCATCTCAACCATATTCATTCAAGATGTGATGTACTTTTTAGAAACATGAGTCGATTGCAATATAATACTTTGGGGTCTCTATTATACACAGAGACTTATTTTATATAAGGGATTAATTCAGTCTCTCTATGGTTATGGGGCTGCTACATATATCACACCGAATGTTTTAAAAAATGTGAATAAACAACAGAGAAAATTTCTTCTTAGTATGTCATTTTTGTATCGAACTGCTCCCACCTCAGCTGCTTGTGTCATTAGTGGTGTCCTCCCATTAGATCTATATATTGCAGGCAGAGCAGTCACAAGTGAATTTCGTATACTGGGTGACTTGAATTTGTTAACAACCCTTAAATTTGTGGATAATAACATGCTACAAGCTCTTCAACATACAATTCCAATGAACCTGTTTAAAAAGCATGTTTCCCAAGTGCTTTTGACAGAATGGCAAAGGAGGTGGGATGCTGACATCACAGGAAGGAAAACATACCAATTCTTCCCTAATGTCACTAACAGAATGAAATTGAAGAAGTTAAATATTAACTTCTACAGCTCTCAGGTCTTATCTGGCCATGGCAAGTTTGCAGCTTATTTATACAGGTTCCATCTAGTTAATGTTCCAGGATGTACCTGTTGTTCGGGAGATATTATAGATGACCTTGAACATTTTATCTATGAATGTCCTGCTTTTGCTAATCAGCAACTTAAGTATAAAGTAGGAAACATGCAGTCCCTTCATTTAAACAGCAATAATCATTCAGCATTCCTCAAGTTCTCTGAAAGTGCAATGCGACATAAATTTAATATCATGAGCTAGCTCTTATCTTACAAAAATAAAAAATAAAAAAAAAAATAAAAAAAATAAAAAAAATTAATAAAACTAATTCAACCGTGAAACCAATATCTGGAGTAACTGATCAATCTTCTGATACTGCACTCATTACATGTTTAAAAATTAAGTTTGTAAATATAACAATAAATGTTTGCAACAATTGTAATTATTTAGATAAAGATTTTTTCCCCATTTTTTAATATAAAATAATTTATAATATTCTTTAGTCTTAAGTTTGTACATATGAAATAATACTGCATGGTAATTGTTGGGACTATGTTATGTCATCCTAGCTGTTGCCAATAAATATAAGTACACTTGCAAAGGACCTCACACACAAGTTTGAAATACTTATTTATTTATTTATGAATATACAGTCGATATATGTGTAGTTTAATTGATATATAATTCTCCTCCGGTCCTTTGCACCTTTATACATACAATTTTACCAAAATATATGATTGTTATTTTTTTTAAAAAAAAAAAAAAAAAAAAACCTATTACCTAATGTTTAAGAATTAATTTGTCAGTAAATATTATTTTCATTTTTGAAAATTGTTGTTTATGGCAAGTTTAATTTTTTCCTTTACAAATAACTAGTATTTAAGTCCTACATTTTCCAGTGTTTTACGATTATGTTTCTGCGTGGTAAAAATAATAAACTGTTAGGCTCGCTTCACATTTGTTCGGTTTCATTCGATTCGGTTTTTATTCGATTTGTTTTCGGTTGCACCGAACAAGTGTGAACCGATGATTCGGTCGCTATTCGGATCGAATTAAAACCTAACAGAAACCGTCTAGTCACCGAATCCCGCAGCAACCGAATCGGTTTCTATTCGGTTTTTTATCAGACACGAATTTGTATTTGGAATATACGAGGTTGTTTACATTTATGCATTCAGAATAATAATGTATTTCGATGTTGAAGATGATCCTTTAACTTCACATGTAATTCGTCAAATGATTGACATCCTGAAGTAATTCGAAAATTTGTCTTTGTAAAATGCTCCAAATTTTAACCTTTTCGTTATAATCGGGTGCACCCAATGAAAACGATTAAATCTTTTTCTTCGTTTTTTAATTCTCCTATAAAGAAACAACATGGCTAAAACTTGACTTTTCTCCATATTAGTAAAATGGGACTGGTTTCGTATGTTTCGTTATCACCGAACCAGATACAAACCTGGTAGATACCGTGTGTGTGTGTGAACGATAGGAGGAAACCGAAAACAAATCGAATAGAAACCGAATCGAATGAAACCGAACAAATGTGAAGCGAGCCTTACTAAGCGTATTATAATAAAAGTAATACATTTTCTGCCATTACGTAAAAATGAATTTATGATGAAGAAAATTACACTATTCAATCGAATTGATGTGTAATGTTATAGTGCATTATTAAATATTAAACTATAACTGTTACGTAATTTTGTAAATTAAAATTTCTCTAATCGTAACAAATTTTGCAGGACACCAATGACCTAAGAAGTGTTCATCTTATCGGAACAATTGGACACGCTATTAAATGGTATCAAAATCTGAACGGAAAAATTAGCGCACTTTCTACATTCCAATTGATAGGTAAACTGATATCATACAAATTTTATATATAACTTTTTTTATAATAGTTGTTGTACTTTAATTTAAATTTTATCATTTATAAATAATTAGGATGTATCATAAATATTATAATAATCATCATATTAATCACACTTTGTAGCTTGCTTAGAAAACATTGAACCAGGAACATATTCACAAAAAAAAATTATATTTCTACGTAGTGATCATGGTCCCATTTTAAAAGGTATTTACTCCGAAGTAGATCAACATTTGCCGCCAATTAACAAAGGGCAGTTATTAAGGTAAATATGAAGTATTTAAAATTCAACAACGTTGTGAATACAACTTGTCTTATCATGTAGTTAAATTATATTATTTCAATTTACAAATTTAAAATTTTGCATTCACAATAATACATAAATTACTTTTTCGTGAAATATAAATGCAATATATAATTATCATAGTTGTATAGGACGTATGCTTAACTGCGATCAGTTACAAATCTACGATATTCAGTTTATAACGTCGGATGACAAACGCAGAATACAACGTGCTATATACCTAAGCGATTTGAATGCCAAATGTATGTACCAAAAATCCGACAGCAGCAATAATATTACTGGATAAGCATAGTATAAACGAATTCTATGGTATAAATAAAATACTACTGACAATATATTTGTTTATTTTTCATAATAAAATTCACATATGAACTATAAAACTAATTAAGGCACTGATTGTATTAAATTCAAATTCAAATTTATTTCAAATTAAAATACGAGATTACAAAGAAAATATATATAACGTGTAAATCCCGACTATGCGCATATTGCGCGAACGCCGGATTATACAAATAAATAAAGATAAATTTAACATTCGTTCCATCGCACTAAAAAAACGTAACGTTATATAATTCAATGAAATAATACAGTTTCTTAACCGAAACATTCTTTAAAAAACAACGAAATCGATTTAGACATATATGTAAACACACACAAACACCCAGACACCGCCAATCAAATAAACTAAGTATTAAACTATAATTACAAATCCGCAGAAATATACCTAACGCGCGAAAGTAAATATACAACATAGAAATATATACATAAATAAATACTAAAAACCGTGTATACATAAAGGCGCAACAGGAAATAACTCATAATCACATAATAATTAATAATAATAAAAATTTGAAGTAGAACTTAATTTACAAATAAAAAAATTTAATTTACAAAATAAAATCATCAATCTAACAATTCCAACCGAATACTTTTAAACCAGTTAGCAACTTCAATTATTATATGAAAAGCTCGTTACCTATTTACACATTACAAATGTAATTAAGGACTTACGCCGTCGTTTATAATTTTTAAGATCAATTTTTAGTTGACGCGGCAGAGTTAAACAAAGTGGCACCCATATAAACAGCTTGGATTCGGGTATGAAATTTATTAAATTTAGGCAACTTTGCTAACTCGTGTGAGGATAACCTTGTTTTACCACCATGCAACTCAATCGAAAAAAGTTTAAAATTTTTAAACACGAAAACAAGTAATTGTACTCCATATAATTCACGAACGGTGAGAGGACGAGTTTTCCAACAGGATTGCTTACCATTACCAATGGTGTTAAGTAACATGTTTTGAAGTGATTGTGTGGCATTGATATATACCTTTCCAGCTCCACCCCAATGCATAAGTCCATAGCACAAAACTGGTTGGTACAAAGAAGTATACAAACGAAATAACTGTGTAGATGAAAAAAATTGCTTCAGATAATAAAAAAAGGTAATTTAATTTTCTTAATTTTTTAGAAAGGAACTCGGTATGTTTATGCCAAGTTAATTTGCAATCAAGAACCACCCCGAGATACTTAATTTCATAAACACGTTCAAGTACCACATTATTGATATTTATATTAAAAGTATTTTCAATGTAATAAGGCTGGTACGTATAAATCATATATTTAGTTTTATTCAAATTCAAGATTAACTTGTTTTTATTTAACCATGTACAAATAGAATACACATCACTTTGAACCAAAGACTCTAATACAGAGGGAAACCGAGAATTATGCACCAAGACAGTATCATCTGCATAACTAAATATTTTCCCATCAATATTTATATTACACAAGTCATTTATGTATATCAAAAACAAAATAGGGTCTAATATACTTCCCTGTGGAATCCCAAAATACTGAACTGTACTGTGGCTATATACACCATTTATCTTAGTAACGTACTTTCTATTAGTTAGGTATGATCTAAACCAATTATGAATAAAGCCCCTAATGCCACATGTATATAACTTACGTAAAAGAATATTATGATCTACCACATCAAACGCTTTACGTAAATCAAAATAGACCGTTGCTACGGAGCGACCAGCCTCTAACGATTCTGAAATATAAAAGATATGATGGAAAAGTGCCTCATTGGAACCTCTGTGTGGGAGGAAACCAAATTGATTATCACTAAAAAAATTATATTTTCTCAAAAAAGATAATATTAACTCTTTCACACATTTTTCAAAGATTTTAGAAATAGTAGGTAATATGCAGATCGGTCTATAATTTGAAATGTTACTTTTGTTACCAGATTTATACACAGGAGTAATAATACCTGATTTTAATGCTTCAGGAAATATCCCCAAATTTAACGATTCATTAAATAAGTAAGTTAAAGGCTGAATAAAGAAATTAATATTCTCGCGAATTAACGAAATAGATAAACCATCCGAACCAAAAGAGGCTTTGTTTGGCAGGGATAAAACTGCATTTTTTATGTCGGTAAAGATGAAACTATCAAACACAAACGAATTAGTAATGCAACCGATGGAAATATCATTATTAGTGTGAAAATTATCACTAAAACTATGTACTAAATTAGAGACACTATCACGAAAGTGATTGTTAAACTTTTCCGCAATTAATAATTCATTACCAGTAACATGAAATTTTACCCCATCAGTCTCGATTTGTTTAACTGTGGATTGATGCTTACCCGCTACATTATTAACAAGGGCCCAATAACTATACTTGTCAAGGAGTCCAGAATAATATTGAAGTTTAGCAGTCCTAGTAGTCTTTTGTACTAATTTAGAGAGGTTTTTATATTCTTGCCGTATGTTCAAATTATCTGGAAATAATTTAGTCAAATTGAAAACAGAGTTTTTTTTACACGTTAATTTAATTATGTTTGAAGTTATCCAAAGCGAACGTTTACGTAATGAGATACGCTTTACTCTAGTTTTACTATAATCTAAAGCAAGTTTAATTTGCGAAAGGAACCATTCAAACTTTTCGTTAATTGTCGCATGACTAGTATACAAATGGGACGTATTTATTAGAGCTAAACTTTTATTAAACGTACGTCTACCAAACTGATGATTAGTAAAATTTAAGTGACGAATTTTGTTAGAAAATTTAAAAGTTGAACTTATCCCACAATGACGAGAGAAATCAATGTCGTTAATGTCGAAAATGATATTTGCACTGTGCGCGCTGTTTTCTAAACCACGGACTAACAAATGATCTAAACACGAAACATAATTATCAATTCCCCTAAATGTAACAGTTTTAACGATACTAGAAAAACCACGCGAATATAATAAATTAAGGTATTCATTACTACTCACAGGATCTAACAAGTTGGTATTCATGTCCCCAGTTATAATGCAAGAGTTATTTAAAGTAATTAATAATTTATCAAGTTCCTTAATATACTCAACATATGGAAAGTCGCAAAACTTATACACTGCAATGAGTTCAACACGTGTAGTAGTATTTAAAAAGATATTTACTTCAACTACATTTCCAAAACTTACTTTTAAATCAACAAAGTCATGCTTAAGCGTCTCCTTTATGAAAACAATTAACCCACCAGAACGCTTGTGCATCCTACATTGAGCATAAGAAACGTAACTAGGAATAGAGTAGCGATCAACCTCGTCTTCATATGACCAAGTTTCTGTAAACACCAAGATATCATACTGTATCTTCAAAGATGCGAGCATAAGTATACAATCATCGAAGTGTTTACGCAAACTCTAAACATTTAGTGTAAAAATATTCAGTAAAGAATCCATACCGATAATTATAGCTTAACTTCAACGAAAACGTAAGAAATAAAAAATTTGTATACATAAATTAAACAAAGCCACGGGCGGTTAAAGAGAGAAGTAAAACCTAACTTTACATAATAACGTGCAAATTTAAATTATAAATAAAATAAAATAATAAATAAATAAACAAAATCGGAGCTAAAGTGCGGAATATAGAAATTACACAACATAAGAATAATAGTAAGATAGTCAGTCTGTAGTACTTGCTCCTGACGCTAGATCGGCAACCTGCTCTGAAGAATGTATGCGGACGATGAATGATGATTCGTTACGTCTTGCGAAAATTTTTCCCTCGCGAATCCAAATAAATTTGAAGCCACAATTTCTAAGACCTTTTGCACTGGTCAACAGCTTAGCGTTAGCGGTAGTAAGGTGTTCGTACAAAAATATCCTATCATTCATTACGTTAGCCGTTATACCAACATCTCTACAACGTAACTGAATTTTCCTAACATTCAGCAACAGATTTTGTTTAACTGTTCTGCGACAGAACTTAACGACAATACTTGGATAGGATTGTTTAGGAAACCTTTTTAACCTGTGACAGCAGTCAATATCACCGGATGTAATTACAGCGCCTACGACACTGGCAATTGTCAATACTAACTCAACCAGATCTTCGTTATCAGCAACCGGAACGTTGCTAATGATGATATTGTTGATACGAGTATACTGCTCCAAATCATTAATTTTATTTTTAAATCCCTCATTTTCAACCCTAAGAGCAGCATTTTCGGACACAAGCCTATTTACAATAGCTAGAGTTTCTGACTGTTTTTCCACACTACTATCGATAACAGCCTGCATTTTTGAAATCTGAGAGCTCATTTTATTAAACTCCAGCTTTAAAAATTTAATAATATCTAGTTGCGATCCAATATCAGGAGGTTCAAGAGAAGATCCTCTGCTTTTAATTAGGTCAGAACCTCTACAGTTGCTACAGCGCCAAAGTGTCTTCGCCGAGTTAGATTTATTCTTCCAAGTTCCTTCTTTCAAACCAGAACAATTTTTTTCAAAATGAAGCCCTTTATGACAAGCTGAACACGTTACAAACTCACCGTTAATAGGAAGTAATTTGTTACACGCGCCGCAATTAATCGACATATTTTAAATATAATCAAATCGAACGTTCACTACTAGATAAGAAAGAACCGGTATTTCGATAACGGCTATACCGGAATAACTTACATATACGACTCCGACACACGTACGAGAACGATAGAAGAAATACGCGAGTGCGCCCTAAACTTAGCGAAACGATAGCGAGTGCGAACGATAAACTTAAACGAAATATAATGCGCGTCGTATGAAATTTTAAAAAACAAAATAATTTCACAACAAATAGAAATTAAAAAAAAATAAAAAGAGATCCGAAAACTACGTTAAAAAATAGATAAATTTTATTAATTCAAAAACTTAATATTCACTATACACCTCATAAATGGATAAACAAAACAGAGCAGCGAGTTACACGTGCGAACGAAACGAAGATATAAAAAAGTACAAATAATTTATAAATAATTACGTACACATATAAATAATTTTGCGAATAAAAATAAAATCATGAATGTCTTACATGCGGAAATACAAAGAGGAAAAAATGCGACGCGGTATAATATTTTGTCACAGCTTCCATAAAATCAAATTTTGTAATATTCCACTTTCAAGGTAAAATCATTTCACGCGAACGATATCACAAATATTTCTATAATAATAAACAGCACGGTAAATATAATACACGGTAGGTATCACGAACTAGTTGCGCAGTAAACAAACGAAATTTTGACGTCACTGGTGCCCACTAATTCAGACAGTCGACTGTAGTGTAGTAGTCGTTCCGTTGTTTCGCGTGTTCTTCCGTATTATTTCGTGCTTCTGTCGCCGCTTGTTCGAGTATTTTTTTATTTATTTTTTATTACGGTCAACAAATTAACTTTTGCAATTTATGTGTTTTTTTTTCGTTTAATACTGCCTAGTTATCAATTTTTATACATATATTACATCATCAACATAGAAATGGTTAGATCGTTTTGGTACTATATTATTATTATTAATATTTTTATTATGCCTTGTTGTGTCATCGCTGGGTGTTCTAATCATGGCAGAAGCGCTCATAAATTAGGAATCCGTTTTCATCGGTTTCCCAAAGATAAAGCTGTACGGAAACAGTGGTTACATATGAGCAAAAGAGCTGATGACTTTAATATTGAAACTGCCCGCGTTTGTTCTCGTCACTTTAATGAAAATGATTTTGAACGTGATTTGAGATCAGAATTGCTTGGGTATAAACCAAAGAAAAATTTAAAAAAGGATTCGATTCCTCATTTGCGAATACCAACATTAATTGAATGCGAGTCAGATATTCAAAATGAACGAAGTGAAAGGTATAACAAACGTGAGTCTAAAAAAGTTGTAAATTCTTTGTTAGGAATCAACGCTAAAGACGTAGGTTTAACAAATAATGAAATTTGTTCATCCAATAACTCTGATATTAGCGATAATAATAAATTTATTAAATTACAGTTTAAAAATAATTCCTTAAAACAAACTAATGAAAGCCTTTTAAAGGATTTGGAGACAGCGAAGGCTGAAATTACGAGTTTAAAAGTTCGGCTAAAAGCGTTGAAGGAACTTTCTCGAAGTGTCAACAACAAGTAATCGTTAGTGGAAAATGTTCCAGCTGGTCTTCTGACGACATATCGAAGGCAATATCGTTAAGGTGTATTTCAAAAAAATCTTTCAACTTCTTAAAAGAAGCCTATAAGTATCCCATTCCAAGTGAAGTGACTATAAAACGTCGTTTGAGCGAATTTGTAGTTGCCCCGGGTTTTATAAATTTAAGTTTGAATATTTTGACATCACATTCAAGAGTATTTACGGACTTTGAAAAAGATGTTGTACTTTCATTCGATGAAATGAAAGTTCAATCTGATATATGTTACGACAGCATTTCGGATATAATCCGCGGTCCTCATTCTTACGTGCAGGTTATGATTACTCGTAGCCTCGTTGGAAAATGGAAACAACCCATATATTATAACTTTGACTGTGCAGTGGATAAAAATTTATTTTTTGAAGTCATTAGAATGATAGAATCTACAGGATTCAAAGTTCGTGCGTTTGTATGTGACATGGGCCCATCAAATAGGAAACTTATGGCCGACCTTGGTGTTAATAATGTTAAAACAAATATTACGCATCCGCTTTGTGAAAATCGTAAGATCTGGGCTTTTTACGATGTTCCTCATGCGTTGAAACTATTGAGAAATCATCTTCTTGATCAAGGATACAAATTATCTAGCGGTGAAATTGTAACTAAAGACATTTTTCTAAAATTAATTGAATTACAGAAACAAGGAGATCTTAAATTTGCTTATAAGATTAATCAAAATCATTTACTTCTTTCGGGGATCGAGAGACAAAAAGTCCGGATAGCAGCTGAGTTACTTTCAAGAACAGTAGCTGATGCTATTAGTTATACACTTCCAGGCAACGATCATGTTGTAAAATTCTTAAAAACAATTAATGACGGTTTCGATGTGCTGAATTCGAGAATTCCTTTTCATCCAACTAATGAAATGAAAAACGCATTTGGTAAAAATTTAGTGAAACAGAATGAGACATTGGAAAAATTGTATAATTTGTGCACATCGATGAGGGTAATCGGTAGATCGAATTTGTTACCATTTCAAATTGCTTTTCAGGTTTCTATTCGAAGTCTTCAGCGGATGTTCTCTGAATTATATTGTGAAGGATATTCTTACATAATGTCGGCGAGATGCAACCAAGATATTCTTGAATCTTATTTTTCTTTGATTAGAGGCTTGGCTAAATTTTATGATCATCCCTCGCCAACTGCTGTAAATCAAAGAATTAAGTACCTTCTTTTTAGTAAAAATGCGGGTTCGATAATAAAAACTGCTAATTCGTGGAATGAAGCGCTGGTAACATTAAGCGCCGACGTAATAAATGAAATTGAAAAAGGTAACGAAAGTAAATCATCGGAATGCGAAGAATTAGAAAAAGATATAAATTTTCACGAAGAAGAAAATGACTTTACTCGCGTGATGGAAACATTATCGGATGATAAAGAAAAGTCGGGCCAAGTAGAAGGTGAAAACAAAGATCTGTTAAAAATGCTAGCTGGTTACATTGCATATCGTGTAAAAAAAAAGGACTAGATACTGTTTTTGAGTACGGGCATCCAACAAAAATAAATCCACCTAAGCAAACAGACTGGCTGGCAACAATATCGAGGGGTGCGTTAATGAATCCAACCGAGCAGTGGACAGACATAGTATATAATATGGAAAAAGATTTTAGCAATTACCACGGCAGTGATAACATCAATAGGAATTCAGAGGTAATGAAAACATTGATCAACATTTTAAAACTGAGATACAGCAGCATCGGGATTGATGAATTCGCCATTTCCTGTTTCGTCAGAACACGAACATTCATCAGAATTAAGACGCTAAACAAAAAGAAGTCCAGTAAAAGAACAAAAAATACCGACGATGGACGAAAAAAAAGGAATAAATTGATAAAATTGACTAAAATTTGGTGAGTGAAATATTTGCTTATATAAATAAATTTTTATCATATTTTTGGTATTATTTAAAATATCCAAAAATTTAAATGAAATACAATTTTTAACGAAATTATTACGTTTAAACAAGTTGAAAAACAAAACAGCGATATACTAATTGCGTTAAATAATGTTAATAGATATAATGTAATTGTTATAAAATTAAAATAAATTAATTATATCGAAAAGAGAGGAATTTAAAATTGTAAATATAATCACAGCTAGAGTAAGGAACCGAAAGTAACGTTTACGTTGTACATCGTCGAGCTCGACTGGACACCAATGACGAAAGGCCGGATGATTGGGTGAATCGAAGAACACGATCCGTATTATCTTGTCCTGAATTCAGTAATTCATTCATAGTCGTTGGCGAGCTAATTTAGTGCGCACTGAACTCTTGCACTGTGATGATATTGTTGCCGCTGGATCAATGCGGAGGACGTTGACGCTGAAACAGGTAACTGTGGGTGATAGCTGCATGATCAAATCTAACACGACGTAAACCTATTTCAGCTTTCTGCGATGAGTCATAAGGAGTAAGTGTCTATGGAAGATTAATTTTAAAGCATCTACACGCGGAACGGCCAGATTCGGATGAGTAAGCATGGTTGCTGCTTCTTTAGCAGCCCAGTTTGCCATATAATTACCTGCAATATGAGGCTGGCCCGGAACCCAAACTATTATTGGCCGATGTATTGGTTCTATTAACCACAATAACTCGATAATTATCTTAGCTATTGGAGGTTGACGAAAGGAATGATAATTAGGGATAGCCACAATTGCCTTAATATCGCAGATTGAGGGCAATCTCCGATTTGGTTTTCAATTATATATAATATAGCGAGGAAGATAGCATAAAGCTCGGCAGAGAGAATAGAGTAATTAAGTGGTAAGGAATAGCGCACAATAATCTCGTTACATCTGTAAACACTGCACATCCTACATTGTTTAAAACTTTAGAACCATCAGTATGTAGTATCCGAAAGCTTTTGTATTTTTGATGTGTAAAATTGATATCCTGCCTACATTCAGGCTGAAGAAAGGTCAGATTTAACTCAAGATGTAAGTCATATTGAATCGGTGGTAGCTGAATAGCAAGATCTGCCAACAGTCTGTCAATTCTACTAAAGAAACTGTTGTTTATTGAGACCCTATTGAATGGTTGACTACAGGAAGATTAGGAACTGTTCTTAGATGAGAATAGAAAGAAGCAGAAAGAAAACATCGACAAAATTTCAAGCTCTTTAGTCGTAGGTCATTCAGTGAACTAGCGGTCGGAATAGTATGCTCCAGAACAGATTTTTAAAACTGTATTATTTATAGTTTCTAACGATTGTAAGTGGGATTGTTTCGCATCTGCATACACTACTGCTACATATTCAATTCTGGAGAGTAAAATAGCTTTGTAAATAGAAATGAGTGATCCGGTATCAACCCCATAACTAGTGTGAGCTAATTTCCGCAGTAAGTTAAGTTTTAGTATAAATTTTTGGTTTGTCATTTGAATATGGTTTTCTCAACATCTTATTATCGAACAGGAGTCTTAAATAATTAATAGTTTCTGCCAAAGGAATAGGATTGTTGTAAAGATGAACTGAGATATGGTTTGGCAAGACCTTTTGTGGCAGAAATGAACAGCAGTAGACTTTGAAGCTGAGAACTGGAAGCCAGATACAAGTGTCCATTGATGTAAGTTGTTAAGGGTCTGTTGTAGAATTTCAGTTCCTGTTGAGATATACGTACATGGAAGAATCAACGGTAGGTCATCTGCAAATAATATACCCTTGACCGATGATGAAACTTGATCCGGAATATCATTAATTGCAATAACGAAGAGAGTTGGGCTGAGTACAGAACCTCGTGGGACACCATTTTTGATGAGAGGGAGACACTGTGTCACCAATTCGAACTTGGAAAGATCGGTTTTCAAGGAAACTTTGAATAATGATAGGGAGGCGTCCATGGAAATTTCAACTATGTAATGTTTTGTAAAATTTTAAATTTCCGACGAAATCGAACGCCTTAGATATATCCAGGAAAACTGTTAAAAGATGTATCCTGCAAGATATAGTGGAGGATATTTAATTTTGAAAGAAAAGCGCTTGATCAATTGTAGATCGACTAGGATGAAAACTACGTTGCATATCAGAAATTAGATTGTTTTTTTCCAGCTGCCAAATTAAACGGGTTGCTATGATTTTCTAAAAATATCTTATCAAGAACAGATGTAAGAGATAAGAGTCTGTAAGAATCTATCTCTAATTTAAGAATTGTAATAACTAAAGCTTTCTTCCACAAGGCTGGATATGTAGTTGAAAACCATAATTCATTAAAAATATCCAATATTTTATCAATTGAATATTGAAACCATCTATTGAAACTCGACATAGCTGTAATAAATTCCTCCAAAGTCATGATCTGATTATATAGTTTACTATTATCAGAAAAGAAATTAATATTATGCTGTTCACTAATATACTTGTGATGCAAAAAGCTGAAGTCACTTAAGTTTGTTGTGTGAAGTGCTCAGCAAAAAATGTAGCTATTAGATCCTGGCAAGATACAATCTCCTCGGTTTTCTTCAAGGATGATAGTACAAAATATATTGTCTTGCCTTCAATGGCTTTGATTCTATTCCAGATTGTTCGAGAAGTAGATGGTGAAATCGTTGAAATATATTTATGCCAAGCTGACTTCTTTGCTTGTTTTAATATATATATATTTAGTTTTAACATGGAGTCTTCTAAATTGAATGAGATTCTCTATTGTACATGAAGATTTTAGTTGCTTAAGTGTTCTATGGCGGTTCCTTATATTAGTTTTACATTCCTTGTTCCACCACTAAACAGACTTTTTATGGAAAGTTCGGTTAGGGACAAACGGTGAACAGTTGAGGGCTAGTTGTAGCAACGAATTGGTAAAAAGCAAAACCTTGTCATCAGGTAATACTATTTTCTTATCGTATAATACTGAACAATTTTATGTACACAAGCTGTGGTATTTATTCCAATCAGTTTTTTTCGGAAGTTCCAGTGATTATCTGGTGATGTAATGGTATGTGTAGAATCAGATGAACATGATCACTCCAGTTAGATCTAAATGATTAAAGGTGTGGAATAGTGCGGCAAAGGAGTGAGACGATAATATTAGAATCAAGGTTGACCAAGTGTTGTGGGCCAAACTATAATAAGTTGGCTCAGTGTTGTGTACTAGTATATTGAAAAGGTTAATTAATTCTTCGAGAACGTGACCTTTTGTATTATATTGTTTGCATTTACAAGAAGGTGAGTAAGCATTAAAGTCACCCATTAAAATAAATAGAGTTTTAAGCTTTACAACTAATTCAGACAGATCATTGAAAGTAAGAATAGTATCTGCAGCGGAGTATATATTATATGAGGTAATCTTGTAGGGTAAAAATACTCTTGCTGCGACATGTAGGATTGGTGAGGTAATGTTTAATTTTTAAAAATAAATATCTGAACGGATTGCAAACAGAACACCTCCACACCATTTGTATGTAGATGTGCTGGTGTTGGTTCACTTTGGAAAATGTTGTAGGACTGTAGATGCAGATTTTGTGAATTTTTTATATGAATTTCTTTTAAAGCTAAGTAGTTGTAGTTCTTCGATGTGCGAAATGATTCCCGCACAATTCCATTAAATTATATTAGTCATTTAGAACTTTCCATTTCCAATGATTCGGTTGAAGAAAGCACTAATGTTGTGTCATTATTTATCAATAGATAAAGCAAGTCGTAAGGTTTTTTTTTTAATTTAGTTAGTCTAACTCTCATTGACCTGTTCTGAATATATTGATAAGATTTTAAAGACGCTTTCGATGGCATCTGTGAATTCTATGATTGTAGCCAATGGATTATTTCGGCCACTAACCGTGTCCAAAAGTAAGCAGGAACTAGAGAAATTTAAAGGATACGCTTTAGTTAGAAATTTTGAAGTGATTATTTGTTCAATTTGTTGAAGATTTTTTTACAGATGGTTTAGAATCTTAGGTTATAATTAGTAGGTTAGGGCACTTATTATCATAAGAACTATGTATTTGTGACTGATTCATTGAGACCGTAGAAACTTTTGTCCTTCCTTTTTTTCTGGTCTATCTTGGGGAATATTAAAAATCATTTCGCTTTTAACGTTGGAAACTGAAGATCTGACCGATAGTGGCCTTTTGGCTACTTCATGCGTTGATTATATATAATTTTCTTTAAAAGAATTATCCGCATTGAAATTAATAGCAATCATGGGAATGATGTTTTCTTGGATATTAACAAGAGGTAATTCTGTATAAGTGGTCATTTCAGTAGTAGCCTCCATAGTGGGCTTAAAAGGGAATTGCACGTCATCTTCACTGTTTATTAATTGGTTGTTTGAAAGAGGAACATCTCCCTGAATGAATTAAGCATACGAGTTTAATGAATGTTAAAGTTCGGGCAATCTGTCGCTTTGTGTTTTTTTTTTTGTTTGCAAATGAAACAAAAAGGATCATCAGTGGAGATGAAAATTCTATAGTCATGATTTCTGTAAGAGATGTTAAAATATGGGGGTGTTTTAGCCTTGTTCATAATCAGTAATACAGAATTGTCTTCTCCAACTAACGATGTGGCCAAATTCAGTGTCCAAAGGGTCAACACGTAGAATTTAAATTGCCGAGGCTAATTTTAGACCATTAGTCACCGTAAGATGAAGTGCTGTATGATTTGAATTTGGCAGAATGGCCGAGTTATTAGAAAGAATAATTTTTAATCGACGAGCTTTTAGCATAGTTCTACCATTTATAAGGAAGCTAGTTGTAATATCGGAAATTTTGAGAAATATTAATACTCTACTTGAGCTGATGTGAGAGCCAGCAATGATATTTTTTGGATCACGGTCGGTAATAGAGTTCGAAAGTAGCATTTTAGTACGATTCCTTCTACGTAAGGAAAAATTAAACCTTGATCTTGC